>OY728129.1:208069524-208502024 GCA_963277665.1 Viscum album
TGTATCCCATGAATAGGTCTTCCATATACGGTCTACATACTATATTTTTTCCTTCCCAATGACCCAAACGACCATCTCTTTTTTGAGAACAACAAACTTTTCAGCTTACTACTAGCCTTATATGTACCACAATTCTTCACTACAAGCCACATGCCTTCCTGCAATCTGTTTATTCAAAAATCATATTCAATCAAAGAACAAGGATTCATTGTTTAAGATGTTTTCCCAATAACTAGTAAGTTGTTTATTTACTATTCTATGTGAGTCCCTTATTTTCATTATTTCCTTCACCATTATATAACTCGTTCACTCTAATTCAAATATCCTTCCTTTTCTGAAAATAATATTTCGATTTTGAGGCCAAAAAAATTGGAAAACCCTCGGAAACTATGACACCTTAATAACATGCTTTGGAAAACAACAACCATACTTAATTACAATAATATATCTTTGTCAACAAATATAATTTATACCAAAAAATATCGTGAGGAAACCATGAGAGAATTTTTACCAAAAATTCTCCCCATTTCAATTTTTTGACAATAGATTCTTAATTTTTAAAATCGTTAGACCTTTTTCTGCCTTCTATCAGCATTCAGTTCTTCTGATTAAGATAGAGATCAAGGATTTAATTAACAATGAATCTATGACCACATGAGCCTTTCTTGGCATGAGAATCAAGAGTATAATGAAAATACCATCAATGAATCACTCCATTCCATTCCAAAACCACTCTAATTAATTCATCAAGTATCTAATATACTATGATATATATCATTTGATCTATCACACCAAAATCATTTTATTTAATACTCCCCCTAGGTCTCTACTCCCCCAACAACCTCAACAACACCTTCACTCTACTCCACCCATCAGCTTCTCCCCATGTCTTGACTATAAAATTTTATCCCTTTTAATAGAATAATATATCCCCCACTTTCAAATAACGAAAAGTTTGTTCCTTTTATTTCATAAATAGGGTAAATAACACAAATCATTACATTATGGAAAAACACACCATAACTCCGGGGGAAGGGGAGCGTCCACATCTATATATTTTCTAGTGCAGTGAGTCAACTAAACTCCCAAATCCAGTTGATGCCTCTCAATTTCTTTATTCAAGAACACCTTTATCAGAATGTCTACAAAGTTTTGTTTTATAGGCACACACTCCAACTTATCATGGCCTTGATAAACCATGTCCTTGATAAAATGATATTTTATTTCAATGTGTGTGGTACCTGACTGATGGACTATGTTTTTTCTATGATTTATAGAACCTGAATTATGGAATATGATACTGATAAGTGACTTCACTTCAACTCCAATATCATCAGGCTAATGCATGATCCCTAATATTTGTGTACATGATTGAAATGACGCAATATACATAGCTTCCACAGTGCTCATGGAAATGAGATCTTGTTTCTTTGTTATACATGAAATACAAAATCCAATAATATATAAATAACCTCTTAATGTTGATTTCTGATATTTTGCTGATCCGACCAAATATATATATATTTATATTCCAATATCAATTTATTATATTTTTCATTGTACATCTATCCAAAATCCATTTCCCTTGGATATATCAAGGTATATAATTTATTTAAATGAAGTGTATCTCCTTGGTAATACATTGATATTGTGATGACGGAAGGATTGAAAAAAACAATATCTTTTCATGTTGCTAATATGTACAGTAGACCTCCAATGTTCTACCTATATTCTATAACATTGACCGCATTACCTTTTTCATCCCAAGATAGTTTAATTTTGGTAGGAACTGATGTCTATATATCCTTTTCGGTATGCATTCCAGTCCATCTCAATACTTCCTTGGAATATTTTGTTTGATAAATGAATTTGAAATTATTTCCTTATGTTGCCTATAAATGGAGGACAAATTTCAATTCACCAAATGCTTTTATTTCAAACTCCCTTTTCATGAATTTGAAAAATTATCTACATTGCGCTTCATATGAACCTACAAATATTATGTCATCAATATATACAAACACTGTCAACGTTTTATTACTATCTATAGAAACATATATATTGTAATAAACACCACCATATGGAAAATTGAACTTTTTTAGATACTGATCTAGCCTTAAATACCATACCCTTATTGATTTCTTCAATCTATGTAACACCAAATTTATCTAGAAAATGTTATTCCCTTTTGCACGAATGAGAAAACAACCAGGTTTCTCCACATGAATTAATTCTTTCAGAATGCCATTTAGAAATGTTGACTTGACACACATCTCTAACACTTTTGACTTTCTTTTCACTACTATAAACGAGAATAATTTGATTGTCTCTAGCATAGGAACATGTAACAAAATTTCAACGACATCAATTCTTTCTATCTGGGAGTATACTTTTCACACTAGTTTCAATGACCATCTAATTCTGACAGTATGGAGATTATATCAAGTCTTTACTTGGCCTCATGCGACATCCCCAAGATTCCAAAGGCTGGAAATAAATTCTAAAGGGTTTAAATGAATGTTGAAGATGATTTAATCATTAATAATAAAAATATTTAACAGTCAAACTATAACCAATAAACTCAATAAAATATGCATGAATAAAACAAAGACATCTCAACAAATTTATTTATATCCAAAAAACTTCAAAGTATGCAACAACAGAATACACAGTCAATGTCAAAGTAAACAATCGAAACCACATAAAGACTCCATGAAGACCACAATACACCAAGATCCACATGCCTAATTCTCTAAATCACTAAATAGCCCAAACATCAAGATGTGGTGGTAAAAACGTTTGAAACATTATGTTTTCCCTGTCTTAGAAGATAACATCCACAAAAGCTGCAAATTTCCAAATTAGGGCTGAGTATAAAACTCATTAGGATATCCCTGGTGACTTGGCTACTCACTGCACTGATATATAAGAGTAAGAAAAAATTATATAAAATAGTTTATAGAAAAAAAATTGTCAAAATTGGTTTATAATTAAATATACATATGTTTTATGAACTATTTATAACCAAAATCATACAAGTGAAATCGAAATAAAATTTTCAAGAAATTTATTTTTCCAAAATGTTAACTAAAAAACAGTGAGTCAATTTCTAAATATTATTTTGACATTCCCAAGATATTCAATGCTTCCACAAAACCAACCATGAATGCTACGTGATGCCAGTTTCTTGCTCATGAGCGGTTTTTTGTTGATCTACCATGTCGTCTGAATATAATTTTATCTCATGTGAAATAATCCATTTGGCACAAATCAAAAGGTAATATTTCAACAAATCCCCTTATATTCAACATGAAAACACTCCCCATATTCCAAAAGATAATTCTAAAACCACCAACTAAATAATATCACCTTTTTTGGAAACTGTTTTTCATTAAAACCATTAAAATTCTAACTCATTTAAAATAAATCATTTTTATTTAATCCCAATTCCCAATAAAACCATTTATAATTTCTATATAATTCACCATTTAAAATATTCATTTTAAATTCATGAAACTAAAACAATTTTCACCACAATTTATCAAGATTTGATAAATCTAAAAAATTATAATTCATAACTAAATGGTAATATTCCATCTATCAAAACATGATTTCAATATATATATTATCCATTTTACTCAATATTAAATTAATAAAATCAATTATTTCAAGTGGGGATGAGATTAAATACCCCTACCTCTAATGTTTTGAAAAAAAACTGACAAAAGATGAAGAACACTGACACAACCTGGTTAAAGCTCCCCAAAAACGACCTTAGATATATTATCCTACCATCAACGAACCCAAATATATTAATATTTAGAATCCCCAAAGATATATCTACCTATTATACGTGTATATCTAAAATCAAAATAGGAAAGGAGAATCAGATCTAAGAAACGAGACAAGAATGGTAAAAACAACACTTACTACAAGAATTGGGATTGGAAACGCCATGGGTGGGATCTTGATCTGTTCTAAAATACTTGAGAGTGGTTACTAAACCATTAATAGAGGGAAATGTAGAATTAGGGCCATTTAATTGCAGAAAATATCATTTTAGTGGAAAAAACCTATGGGATCCACTTTTTAAGATCTCACTTAAACCATGTGCACGTTTAGTTTGCAAGGTTAGATGAACCATATGCTAACCATGCATTAGATACTATCTAGGCAGACCCTCAATTGGCCTGGTCACACAGTCTCCTTATCAATAAGCACTTTGTGCCTATGATCTCTACCTCAATGATGTAATTATCCACTTTTTGGCCAAAATCCCTAAAGGTATCATAGAAGAATTTTTGAGGTGATTCTGTTTGTTGACAAAGAGAACCTCCATGTTATGTTTGTTGACATAGTAGACCACGATGTCGTATTTCATAAAAATAAGGGTCTAAATGGTGATTTATCGAGTTCCATAGATATTGTTGACAACCTATGTTGATAGAGAATGGTGAAAATTTAATAGACGATCTGGAGGTGGTAAAAACTAACAGATCTTTGGTGGAACTATTTTCCAGGGTTTGACAAAATTTTGGGCCTCAAAATCAGAAAATATGGAAACATGTTTTTGGATAAGGACGTTGTGCGCAAGATCTATGGTGGCTTGGAATCATGAGCACAAGGCATGTTTCATGATTAGAATGTTGAAAAATGGAAAAGACATGTTGCTGGTGAAAGATTTGAAGATGTTCACAAATGATGGAGTTTCAAATAGGAATCATGCATGCAAGGCATATTTAGAGAGAATAACATCTTAAAATGGAAAAGGCATGATGTGTGTGAAAGATTTGGAAATGGGCACGAAAGATGAGGTTGTGCAAAAGAAACTTCCATGCCCAATGAGACGTCCAATGGGGTTTTGCACGCTCGTAGAGGAACTAGCACAAATAAAATTTGAATATTCTATGTCGGGGTCATGAATAGGTATAAATATGAAGCGACCCCCCTCATTCAAAACAGCTGCACACTTGGAAAAAATATGAGCACCAGATCACGTAAAAATTGCACACAAAGGAAGTTCAGTGAATGATTTTGATTTGGGTGCAAGATATAAAAGTTTCAAGTAATATTTGAGTTTCATTGAATATTGAAGTTGCATGAAAAGGGCGTTTCATTAAAAAAGTACAATCTTATGAAAAAATCATTTAAATTTCACGGAAGATGCATTAATGGTTGCGATAATGAATTGAGGTTTCCCGGTAACCAAAGTGCAAAGAGAGATTCATCTATGAGTGAAAGTGGGTCATCAGAAGAGAATTTATCAATACTTAAGGATGTAGATTTCATTCGATATAATGAATATACATATAGGTCTACAAACTGTGAGTGTATATTCTAAAGAATCAGTTAGCACACCTTATTTGAGAGAGCAATGAGCTTTCTTATTAAGATTTGTTGTAAACCATGAGGGGTAGTGAGTCCACTATGAACTTGTAAACCATTGTGTACTTATAGTGAATTTGGTAAAACGGTACATCACTGTTGTATGCACTTTGGACGTAGAAAAATGAGGATGAACCATGTAAAATTGATGTTTCATGTGCGTTCTTTAATTTTTGTACACACTCTTCACCTGGAAGGGGAGAGAAAATAGGTTTGTCTGACGAAGAAACAAGATCAAAGGGGAAATTGTTTTAATCTGGCATACCCTAATTCACCCACCCCCACTCTTATGGTTTTTTTCCTTGTGGTCCTAACATCCATAGTTTCTCCTAATATTTCAACACAGTTTTGATAAACCATGTGTATCCCATGCACCATTACTTTAGAACCCAAAGCTCATTGAAAGATCACAAAACTATCTCAATATCCCCCGTTATAAATTAAATCCATAAAACAACAAAAAATAGTTTATGTACCAAAAACCAAGTGTAATAAATTATTTCCAAACTCTACCTTTATGTCCTTTGAAAGAAAAAAACTATCAGTGTTCTGAAAGTGTTATAGCCATTTCACATTCACTTCCATCTCATGTTCCCAATTTCCATTATAGATTTGACCGTACTTCCAACAAAACCGGACTAGAATGATGATATTATCATGAAAGACATTATCCATTCTATCCACAATCCACACTGGGATATGTTCCAAAGAAGAATCCATCACTATGTCAACATGATCCCATTTGATCACATGTTCAGGAATAGGCTCATACTTTTTCAACTGAGATATGTGGAACACATTATGAATCGATCTAAATCGTGGAGGGAAAGAAAACCAATATGACACCCTTCAACATGTTCGAGTATCTCAGAAGGTCCAATGTATCTAGGAGATATATTTCCCTGCTTCCCAATACGACAATGTCCAAATCATGGAGAGATCCTTAAGAACACTTGATCACTCATGATAAATGAAAACTACTATCAACGATGGTTTGCATAATATTTCTGATGGCTCTGATCCATCTCCATCCTATTTATGATTAACTGAATATTCTTAGTTGTTTCATGGACTATTTCCAGCATTAAGTGTGATGTTTCACCTATTTACACCCAGAATAGTAGATAATGAAAATGACCCCCATACAATACTTCTAATGGATCCATATGTATTGAGTCCTAACAGCTGTTTTTATATGAGAATTGCACTAAGGGTGAGTACTCCACCCATGATCCTCTGAAATCCAATACATAACCCACAACATGTCTTAAGATATCTGTATCATCTATTTGGATTTCCCATCTTTGTGATTATGATACACCATTTTCATATTCAACTGAGTTTCATGAGATTTCTGTAATGATTTCCAAAAACAAGACATGAACCACAGATCTCAGTCTAAGACTATTGACCCTATTACACCATGTATCTTTACCACTTCAGGGATGTATATTTGGGATATTTATACCACCGTATGAGTTCCAAAAATTGGAAATAAATGAGCAGACATAGTATGTTGATCCATTATCACACATATGGAATTCTGTTTCCAAACTGTTCATGGGAGACCAACTACAAAATACATAGCAATATGTTCCCATTTCCACACTGGTATAGGTAAATACTGTAACATAATATATCTTCTCAGATGCTCATCCTTTACCTAATGACATGATAATCACCGTGGAACAAACTAATCAACCTTCCATGTAATACCTATTCACAAAATTTTCACCTTAAATGCCTTATACATCTTATGCTTGTTTGGAAGTGTGGACCATCTCAAATTGTTCTTAGAATTAAGGAGTAGTTCATCAAATTTCATAGGTACAACCATTCGATATCAAAAACACAAAATTGACCTCCCATTATGTTTTGAACACTCAATGGTCTTCCCACCATTTATTTTTATACTCAGATCCAAGAGTTAGACATCATTTGCGAGTTTCTATTTAACCGTCATTATGAAATTAGGAAGAAGAATTGTTGAAAAGAAAACTAAAACATCACCTTGGTCTTCACATTCCACATCTATATCTTCTATGACCGAAAACAACTTCCATTCATCTAATGTTTCTTTCACTAACTGGGTATATGAGTTTCTACTCAATGAATCTGCCCCTGAATTCCTTTTTCCAAGAGTATAATTCAAGTCAAATCCAAACATTTTAGAGATACTCTATCCACCTACATTCCTTCAGATTCAAATATCATTGTGATGAAATGTGTTTCCTACTTTTTTGGCCCATGAACACAATAAATTTCTCACCAATGAGATATTTACATAAATTCTTCAAGGCATAAACAACTCCTGTTAATTCCATGTCATGACTTGGGTAATTATTATCAATAAATATCAGCTTCCTTGAACTGAAAACCACAACATGGTATCCTTACATAATAACACAACCCAACGATAATCCTGAAGAGTCACTTCACATTACTTATCCCCACCCTTAATCTGGAAAAATCAGGATAAGTTCTAAATTATGTTGAACTTTTAGCTCCCATAAATAATTATACAATACTTATGATAATTGGAATTGAGTAATCATCTTTTCTGAAGAATTACTTTATGATTATAATCATGAGAAGTCACAAAAAAAGTGTTGGTAATAACCATATAGACAAAGAAAACTTTGTATGTCAAAAAAATCAGTAGTTTCCACTAGATCACAACTTCTATCTTTTTTGGATCCACAGAAATATTGTTTTTAGAAATCTCATTGCCCTAAAAGTGTACCTCCTGTATCCAAAATCACACTTACATATTTTTTCATAAAAATAGTGATATCTAAATATTTGTAACAACGTCACCAGATGTTCATAATGCTTATCCATTTTCATTAAATACACCAACATGTCTTCTACAAACTACAGGAAAAATAGTCCAGATATTTATAAAATATCCAGTTCATCAAATCAATGTGTACTATTGGTGATTTCATAAGACCAAAATGCATGACTACATATTTGTATTTCCATATCTTGTTCTGAATGTTTCCTTCAGAATATATTTCTTTCAAACTTGCAATTGATTATATCCTAATCAAAATTCAATTTTAACGAATCAATGATATCCCCTCAATTGATCAAATTGATCATCAATACGTGGATGTTGATACTAACTATTTTTTTGTATCATGGTTTAGGATACAATAATCAATGCACAACAAAAAAGTTCTATCATATTTTTCATGAACCAAACTGGGGATGCTCATATAGATGTACTTGTTCAAATAAAACAATTTATTCATCGCTGCACTTTCCTGTTTGTTTCCTTGTTTATATTGATCTTTATAAGGAGTATTGCTATTCTGAGAATCACCATTTCAAGGTTTTTTCTGCTGATGAGACTGATTCTATTGGCCTCTTCCTACTGAAGAATGCAATTCTTTTTTTCCTGAGAAGTGTCTCGAGCACCCTTCCACGAAGAACTATGATAAAAGAACTTAATATGTCATATATTGTTGAATCTATGGAATGATATCAGTGGTTCTATACACTCATATTTTATGTAGACACATGAAACACATTGGTAACACCCTTCTTTTCACTATGGTCATGGAGCAATATTTACTGATCCTACTATCTGGTTCTGATTCTTGCTCCCTCCTTGAAAACATGTATATCTATTTCTATTTCTCCCATAATAATAGTTTCCACCATTTCTAATTGGGATCATCATAATTCCTCCTCCCATATCTACTAATATTTCTCTCTCAGCCATCAACTCTTTTTTCACCATCTCTATATTTTCATTAATACAGATTACCGCAGTCATCGATCAAATTCACTACCTGAGCCCTAATTAGAAGATATGTTTCTTTAAGGATTCACTTGCTGCATCTTCTGGTGCAAGGTGTACTATATCCATTAATTTATTAGCATACTTTGTGATAGATATCTCTCTTACTTCCGTATATAGATGTATGTCATCCTCTTGATCTTTAATATATGGAGATAGAATTTTTTTTAAACAATTCATTAACATCATCCCAAAAAAGGCCATCATCTTCTTTAACATGAATTACTAGTCCCCACCCCAAGTGTGAAAGATCCTCAATCATATACATCTCTAGATTGACTTTTAACATCATGGGTGTGCCGATGAACTCGAAGATATGATTCATCCTACTGAGCCCCACCTCCTCTTTATTGGGTTCCGAATATCCCCATAATATGGGTGAATTATACTTCATTAACTAAATGGAATGGTCCACATGCCTTGTGCATCCCTAAAATTCCCCGTATCCTAGCCTACAATACATGGATGATTCATTAAACTAGATCTTGGTTCACTTTTGGCTTTGGTGAATCCAGATTCTCTACAACTTCTTCTAGTTTTTTTCTATGTCACATACGAGGTTATATTTTCTAAAAACACAACATCCTTTGTATGTATCACTCTCTAGATATTGATGTCTTAGTATTTCAAATTCTATCACATAAACTATCACAATCATTTTTTCCAAAAATGACCATTTCACATTAATCGTTTTTTTAAAAAAAATTCATTCATTCTTTTGAAAAAACAATTTTTAAGATAAACCAAGTATCCTTTTTTAAACATATATCATTTTTAATCAAATTCTAACATTTTCAAAATATACACCTTTCAAAAGATCATATGTCATTATGACAAATGAAATATGTAATCCTAGAGGGATTTCATTCTTCTAATTCATGGATTGCTTGACTCATTGGATAAACCCTTGAAAATTAAATTTTATTATTCTATTAGTATCTCCAAAACACTTATGTACCCAACACACTAGTAACATGAATTTCAACATAAATGAGATAACTACATCATTTTATCATATACATTTGATGTCCCGAAAATAAAACACATTTTTATGATTAAAACCCAAGGAATAGACAAGGATAAATCAACTCAAAGACCAATAATGTGAAAACGTTTTGTTTGGTAACGACTAAACAAGATGATACAATTTGTAATGACCCACTTATTCACATTGGATTTAGAGTATATCAAGACATTACATGGACATAGGTGACGTCACCAAGGCTCCAAAGGAATGAAATAAATGATGATGGTTTTCAATGAAAGTGGGGGATGATTTACCAATTAATTATAATACTATTAACCAAGAATAGCATAACCAAACAACTCACTAAGAGATTCATGAATAAAACCTATACATCTCAACTACATTATTCATTTCAAAACAAATCTAAATTATGAAATTGAGGAAGACTCAATGAATGTCACACTAATAGAGGAAAACACATAAATACTCCAAGAATACTACATGATTCCAATATCCACATTCCCCAAACTCCATGATCACCAAACTGTCCGAGCGTCGTGAAGTGCTGCTAAAAACTTGTGAAACGTTACCTTTACCCCTATCTCGGAAGATAAGATCTGCAAAAGTAGAAAAGTTACAAAGAATGTGAAAGTATAAAAAACAGTAAGATAACCACAATTACTTCCCTACTCATGCAACTAGGATAGTGGAGTTAGAAAAAATTATATAAAAAAATTTATATAAAAAAATTTCGCAATGTTAGTTTATAACTAAATATACACATGTTTCTAAAACAATTTATAACCAAAAGAATAAAAGTTCAATTAAAACCAAATTTACCCACAATTTAGTTTTCCTAAAAAAACTAAAACAATATTTAAAACCATCTCTCAATTTTTAATTTTCATACCAAATCCATTCCACACATTCAAACAACCTACCATGCATGCTACGCAATGATTGTTCCACACTCATGAGCAGTTTCTCATCGATCAACCAAGTCATCAAAATGTAATTGTATCTCATTTTCTATTAACCCATTGACCCCAAGAAAAATTTCTTATTTCAACCAATACCAGTATATGAATCATGAACACATGCACCTCATATTCCCAAATATCAATCCAAAAGCTCCCTCTCAAAAAACGCATTTTTATTGAAACTGTTATTCATTAGAAGCATTAACATTCCAATTAATTTCATTAAAAAACATTTTTATTGAATCCCCATACCCAATAAAACCATTATACAGTTTCATATAATCCACCTTTTAAAATAAAAATTGAAATTCAAGAAACCAATTCAGTTTTTACAACAATTTATAATGATTTCCAAAATCTACCAAAAAATATAAATACTCACTAAATGGATTTATTCCATGTATCAAACCAAGATTTAACAACAAATATTATCCAATATACCCAATATATAACTAATTAAATCAATTCTATTAAGATGAAATTATAATGAAGCCACTTACCTTGATTGTTTTGATGAAAACTGACAATAGCTGAAGAACGCTAACACAATCGGGTTGAAACTCCACAAAAACAGCCTTAGATCTATTCTCCTACCATCAATGAACCCAAATATCATCATATATGAATCCAAAAAAATATCTCCGACCATATAATATGTATATATGAAAATAAAAAACAAATAGGAGATGTAGATCTAAGAAACTAGATATGAACGATGAAGAATATCACTTACTACACGAATCGGGCATGAAAAGGCCAAGGGAGGGCTCCCTATTAGTTCTAAAATTATTGGGAGAGGATATCCAAACATTAAATGAGGGAAATGTAGAATTTGGGTCATTTAAGAGGAAAAAAGATACAGATAAAGGCAAAAATATGAGATATCCACTTCTTTAGGATGTTTCAGAAACTATGCACACGTTTAATTCAAAGAGTTATAAAAAACTATGCTCTAACCATGTGTTAGATATTATCTAGATAGCCCCTCTAATTACCTCCTCACAAAGTGTCTATATCCTTATGTACACCATACCAAATCTCTCTACCTCAAAGCTGCTATTGTGAATAGTTTCTCCTATGATTCAACTATGGTTTGGATAAACTGGGTGCAGTTCGTACACCTCTAAATTAGCCCCCAAAACATATTAAATGATACCCAAACTCTCCCAAAATTCCCCCATCTACATTGTATACATACAAACACAAGGAAGTGTTATGTACTAGAAATTAGGGTACTAAACTAGTCATGATTGTTTTCGAATCACCATACCATCTCCATTCACATTGTTATGAAACACCCATTTCATCATATGGATTTTATTATATTTTAGTATATAAACAACTTCCCAATTCTGTTTTTTCTCAATTTGGTCAAGCTGTTCATTTATATACTAAAACCAATTCTCATCACTCATACAATCATTTATGTTCTGCCTGAGATATGTCTTAATATTTCTATAGAGTCTTCATCCTCCTTGTTGGAACTGGAGCTTTATGATCACCAATTATGATTTGGCTACCAATATATGCTCTTTTCTTTAGTTGCTATGTAAATACAGAATTGTTCACATAATTGTCATCATCTAAATATTCTTTTGAATCATCCTCTATAACTAAAGCATACCTTGATCTACTTATTTCCTCATTAATATCCTCATGAGATAGATAATGTATTTTCAAAATATTATCATCATTATCCACAATGGTTAAATGATGGATTTCAAAAATATTTCCTATCCTCTTTTTTAATCATTTTTATGATTTTCTTTTCTTAGAGTATCTATGAAATTTCCCTTCGTCCCCATGGGCTTAAAACATTCTTTTTTTTGTCCTTGTTGATAATGAAAAAAAATACTTCTGATGATTTGAATTTACTTAAATGATGGATTCATTACATACCACATCTCATATAGAGTATTTTCTTATTTAAGACTTAGTAATTCTCTATTTGATGTGTAGACTGATGTTATCACTATTTCATTATAACATTTCTCTATAATGTCGCTCTTAATGAGAATTGTTCTCACATTATTATTGAAAATCCAATTTATCCTCTCATATAATCCAATCTATTGTAGAGTTATAACCACTTATTGATGCATGTTCACATATTTCTTATGATAAATCTCCATATGGGTATTTATGAACTCTGTTCTAATATCTGTTTGGATATTTTTTATTTTCTAAGCATTCATCTTTTCAACATTCCATCTACATATTTTAATGCAACTATACACCTCAGACTTGTCGGTAAGGATTGATATCGATGAAATTGTACTATAATCATCACTTAAGATAACATAGTATCTCCTCCCATCATGATCCATTGGTAAGATTGGTCCACACACATCAATATGAATGAACTCATGAAATCATGATGACCTTTTCTCTTTTTACTTATATGACTTTGGAATAATATTTACCTATCAAAAGGCAACACATGTTTCCGTATGATCATATGTTAATCTATAGAGATCTTAAGAAGAATAATATTTCACCAGATCATCCTATGTGGTTTTTCTCTCATGTCCAAGATGCTTATGCCACAAATTATTCTCTTCTTCCTTGGAAAGAATTCACATATCTTCTTCTTCACTCATAAGGTAGAGATTTCATTATCTATGATTTTATTGTAATATAAAACCCCATATTTTTCCTTGATAACACATAATTTCAAGGAAAATATTATTCCATGACCCAAGTCACAAAATTTAATTATGATTATTACGTTTTGACTAAGTAATTCTACAACCAAGATGTCTTCACCTCTCATGCCTTTTCCCCCCAATTTTTTCCCAGATCAAATACTTTTAAACCATTTATCATTTCCAAATATCATTATTAAATCATTATCGTACCTAATTACCATTTCTTATGGGAGTTACTTCTACTAACAATGGTCTATATCCTAGTGTGATATGGTTCCTTGAATGAAATTTCTAAAACTACTTCATGATCAGATCATTTTTTAGTAATGTTTCAAAATTCAGACACCATATGGATTGATACTCATTAAATTACTCAAAATATGATTCCCCATCTTCTCCTTGTGTATATTTTAATATAATATTAATCTTTAGATAATTTGATGATACATTTCCCAACATCTTATAACTAACCTTATTATAGTTCCAGACAATTGTCTGTATTGATGATGAGAAATGTCTATCCAAGTGTCTGAATCCTCCACACCTAAAACAATGAACATCAAATGATGATCTAGAAAATTGAGCTCTCTGTGACTACCTATGTGGGTCATGTTCCTTTAAGTATTTATTTCCTATGGAAGAAACACTTTCTGTGTGTCCCATATTGCTATAACAATAGCATCTTATGTGGGGTATATTCATGCATGACGATACTGTAAAACTTTTTATCCATTGGATTCTCTGAATATTATTATTCTAATTCATAACAATATAATTTTTCAATCTTGGAGTGGGTTCCTATGGTCCAACATCAATAGTTACTACATTAAATTTTTGATGGAGCCCCATTCCAGTCAAATCATTTGAATTTGGCTACAACATCTGTTCTTCCAGAAAAACATTCCCCCACATTCATCTTTTCTGTTGTCTGTGTTATATATTTTCTCGATGATATTGATTTAGTCAACAATTTTTCATTATCATTAACAATTTTTTTGTAGACTAAATAATTCCTCTTCATGTTCTTCGATACATTTTATTTTATCTTTTCTAGTGTCATTCAAACTATTGTTCTCTCTTCTCTATTCATCAATTTCGAGTTTTAAATCCACCACATTTTTTGAGCATTCAGGTGTTGAAGAATTAAATTTTTGATTTTCATCATTTATCTCATACTTATCTATTTCCTACTAGTACATGTATAATTGATAATCCCAAACCATGTTTTTTATGTTTTTCATTTTTCACACTCTAAACATCTATCTCTTAAAGAAATATCTTCTAATTCATCTCAATGGTCATCTCTTCCTTCAACTTCTCCATCATTATTTTGAGATTCTTCTTCTTTTTATTTAATTTCTAACAACCACCACCAAATAAAATACTATGTGATCCTTGTAGTCCTCTAACTATTCTACCTGATATTCTGCAAAACATTAATCTTCTTTTGAAAGTAGATACGTTATGTTGAAGAACATTCTATTAACACTTCTCCAACCTCTAACATTTGATGAATACTTCCATTATGGAATTTAATAATTTTCTTCATCATCATCATCAAACATCTATGTAAACATTAATGAAAAATGAACAATATTTTCACATCAAAATCATGAAAATGGATGTTTAAATTTAATGTTTTCATTGCCTTTTTACATATATTGGGATTGAAATTACCTGAAATAATCCAAAGTGTCTTCCTCATGACTAAATTAAACAATGATATACTTCATGTCCTTGAATTCCACTTCACTGGACTTCCCATTTTCAATAGATTCATTTTCATCGTTTCCCATTTCATATGAAATGAGTGTACTATGCATGTTATCCTGGGTCAGCTCAATAGGATCTTTGTTTTCCAACACAGAATACTTCACACTAAACCAATGTTGAATCTATCTAAAGATTATCTTTATAATCATTATTTCATAAACGATTTCCACAAGGATACACCTTTCCTCCAAAACAACATTTAGTCAATTAAATAATGTGTAAATAGACTCATTACGGTGCGTTTTGAGACAATATTTTTTTTCAGTAGAACCTCCAACTTCGCTTCTCTAGTATTTGAGTCACCCACATAAATTTTCATTAGCTTTTCCCACATTTAATGTTATTTTTTACATGAAATTACCTTTTCCTATATTTCATTGGATAGGGCTCCCCTAATGCACTGATCTCTTTAACATCATCATCCAATGCTATTCACTCTGATTTTGATAAATCTACAATATCAATTTTGGCCGAAATACCATTCATTATTGTTGTAAACACATAAATTTCCAATGATTAGATGAATTTTTTGATTAGGATCATTCATATTTTATAATTATTTTCATCAAATTTTAGAACCCCCTTGTGATTGAACTCCTCTATTCCATCTATTAAGATAGATTCGGTGACTTTGAACCATCTCTATGATACCAACTGTTAGGACCACAAGGTTAAATACCACGAGAGGGGGTGAAAATTAGGGTATGATAGATTAAAACTATTTCCCCTTAGGATATTTTATCATCATTAAACAAACCACACTTCTCTCATTATCTTATAACAGAAATGAAATCATGCACATGAAACATCAATTTTACATGGTTCACCAACAATGGGAAACATCCAAGGGGCATAATATGGTGATGTTTTGATGTTATAAATCCACTAAATATCATTGTTGATTAAAAAATTTGGGTTGGATCTTTTTTTCCTAGTCTCACTACCTTCACATGATTTGGGTTCTACGAACTAAATTCCCAAGGGTCCCACCCTCTGTCTCCTCCTCTAGAATTTTGTTTGTTGAAATGATCACTATATTATTCTACATTCTATCACATATCATGTATGGGATCCAATAATATTTTATGGAATTTTAGGTCCCTTAATTATCATCAAATAATTAATCCTTAATTATATGTAGAAGGTCAGTGGATGTTCTTTTCTCACGTGTAGATGAATTCCACTTTTCCGCGTACTTTTAGAATAGATGAAATTTCCTTCGCAAACAAATTTTGAGTTTTTTCATGATTCCTTGAGTCCTCCATGAACCTCATAGATTCATATTCATACTACCTTGAATCCTCTTCATACCACATTTCTTCATCTGCACACATTTTTGCGAGTATCAAGGCTCATTTTGGACCTAACAAATGCCACTAACTTTTTGGATTTCCCTAAAACGTTTTTCATCATCTCCATTCCTATAGACTGAATTTCATCTATGATATATTTTAGGGTCTTCCATATCATAATTTTTATCACTGCAGTTTATTTCCTTTTTTATTGGATCATCTAATACCGCAGTTTAGGGTCTGTTATCTCAAACCTTCTATCACAATATTTTAGGGACTTTTATCTCAATCAGACTATTGATTTATTTTATGTACTTTTATATCGTAGAAACTATATCTGTAGTTTAGAGCCATTTAGCTTGGAAATTATATCGTTGTAATTGAGGATCATTTATCATTAACCTTTTACCATTGTAATTTAGTGTGTTTTATCTTTGACATTCAATAGATATTGTTTTGGGCATTTAATAATGGTACATCTGACACTAAGTAGTTTAAAGTCTTGTTTCTAGGAGATAATTAAAGATTATGATATATGGGAAAGAATTTTTATGGATGTCCCAAAATAACCTAAGGGTTGATGAGTTAATCTATGGTATTTTTTGATCTCTTGATTATTAGACCTTTTCTCTAACAATGATAATATTCTGTATTTTGGTAGGTCAAAATCCCTATTGAACTAGTATGACATTAAAATATTAGTGTCTTCACTCTTTTTAGGGGACATGGTAGATTTATGGGGGTATTATTTTTTGATGCAGAAATACTAGGGAAGATGAGTATATTTGGATGGTTGGAATGTGGGTGAAATAATTCATATCCCAATCCTTGGATTCAGTGAATATGTTTTTGGGTAGTTGTGATGGGAATGATTCACAACACACTGAGGTTTTGGTTTCTTCAATATGATACATGGGAAAATAAGGATTGGCGTTAATTTATATATGATTGGGGGGGTGGAAGCCACTAGTTTATAGAAAAAAATACATTTTCTGTTGATATCATATTACCAAATACGCTATCCTTATCTTTTCTAATGTCGAAGAATGATTATTTTAAACTCAAATGTATGAGAAATGAAGTTAGGTATGACATAAAATAAATATAAAAAGGGTTATGGAAACCTTGGGAAATTTATCTCATGAACTATAAAGATTTAGTCGAACATATTTTTGTTTGAATCATTAGTTTTTGGGAATGAAAATATTTATAAACAGATTAGTCCATCCCTTCATTAAGAAAAGGTATCGAACATGATGACATAATGATGATGATGGAAAGTCCATGTGAATATTTTGGTTATGGGTATTGAAAACCATTATCTAAAGAGATTTATTGTTGATAATGGTATTGGAAAATCATGTCTATATTGGACTAGAACACTCTAAGGTGTTTAGTTCATCCATGTAGACATTTTGGCTCATATGGATTAGAAATTTCTTTTTGAAACGTGACACAATTCGATGAAGACCATAAGTTCATATCTTGAAAATTGTAATACATTCCCAATGTCCATGGTAAGTGTGCTATGATCCCAGAATCAGAAATCATGAAGTTTAATCATTAGAGAGTGTAATATTCATGATGGTTTTCAGCCCCCTAAATATAGAAATGTTACCTAGTGAACACATCATAACGTCGAGGAGTTGTGATAAGTCATTACAATAAATTATTCCTAGAATAGGATATCCTCTGTGCATATCATGCATTTTAATTTCTCTAAAATATAGGACTCATGAGTTTATTTCGCATTTATTTATTTCATCTTTCTTCATAAAATCTATAGATGAATAATTTATTTGGTGAAGGAATTATTTTTTCTAAGGCTTCCCTTTCATGGTTTTCCAACTTAAAAGTGTTCTATATCATTATTTAGTAGTTTAAGGTCATGCAATTTAGATAAAAAAATGTAAGATTTTTAGTTTATACAAAATTTACCTAAGTAATTTAATTTTATAGTGATGATAAACATGGACCTAATCTGAGGTAATTGTTAAACAGTAACCAGATTTGGATTACCATGGTCCAAAGTACTCCAAAATCCTTTTTAGATGGATATGAATGTGTTGTATGTCATGGATCAACGTTCCCGTGTCAAGAGTAATGATATGGGGAAATCAAACCGAGGATGACTCATAGCACCCTCTGGTGCTGAGTTCCTCCATACTGATGTCATTCTGAAAAGTATTTTAAATCACTTAATACATAACCAATATTTCTCTATTTGGCAGGTCTTATCCCTTACTCATCGATATCACGGTCAAGAGGAGATATCACTTTTCTTTTTTAAGTTCCATGATAGGTTTATAGAAACATGAGGTACTCAATAAATAATGAGAATTAATAGGATGAGGGGATTAAAAAATGATATAAATACCCCAAACTCTTCTTGATTAGGGTCAGTCTCTTTTTGTCCATAGTTAAAGGATGAATTTGGGTGATGGTCTACAAATTTAATGTCATGTAGTGGGGAAATAATTTTTTTCAGGAATAAATTAATGGAACTAAGAAAATTTTAATTTCGTTAAACATCATGCCGTTAGAACATTCACTGCATAGGTCTAGCCAATGTGTAGTTATAGGATTATTTTTATCAATTGTATGATTTAACTGAACCCATGATTTCACATCTATGTTTCTCTATGAATCAATTGATGTCATGAATTATGATATACATAGTTCAGGAGTTTAATTTACCAAAATTATTGTGACCCATACATATGGATGGGGGAATATTTTGTTTTATCATGGTTGTAAACATGAATCATTGTTCCAGTCATCACTACATATCCGGGGAAGACATGAATCAATTCAAGTGTCATTTTTAAATGTGAATTTTTTCATGTAGGTCTAACCCATATTTATGGGGGGTAATTATTCCCTTTTATTGTTTTATATGGTCACCGTATTTGATATCTAGGAATCACAATGTATCATGTTATGAAAAAAATCAAGAAACATGTAGTTCTTTAAAAGTCAACCTGTTTAATATCACATGGTCATGACCTGGGTTCCCTGATGGGAAAAGGTAATATTAAAGAATGACCAGAGACATGGTATCTATATTTTTCTATGGATCATATAATTATAGATATTAATCAATGTATGGATCTTAGAAAGAGGACCCTCACATATAATTGAACTGTTCATTGGGAGAGTATCATTTTTTGTGTTTATACATTGGGGATGGGCCCAATATTGGACATTTGGGCATCACTAAATTTCATGTGACCATAAAAATCATGATTCATATAGTTTTTTATGGATACATGTTGGGATACCAACATCAAGGATGGTGGTCCTCGTGGTTGGGGCCTAAAGTAATTTTCAATTTTATTTACGAATTGGACATATAACTTGTAGTTTATCATCATGCAGAAAGGGCATGTGGTGTTAATTTTATTGTCCTTTATCCAGGAATATCATATTCCTATCATGAAATAGTATGTATCGATCATATGGTGGATTCCGTAAAATAATTCTTAATCTCATCTGAGATATTCTAAGTCTGAGAAATAAGGAATAGAAAATGTTATTTTCACCACATGGATGCAGTTTGAGATTTGATAGAGGTAATATAGTATTATGTGGATTATGGAGAATCATATTGTATCTAGAATTCCCTACACATTTCATTAAAATTTGAATAAATCCGTACAGAATTCTATAATTCCATGATCTATAATGTCATATGGAAAGGTCACAAGTCATGCAGTTCAAAATCATGTTATAAGGATATAGATAAATCAATGTGAAAGAAGAGGGATGATGTGGTTGGGCATTGGAATGGTGGTATAGCTGTCACTATCTATCATGAGAAGGTAAGATAAAATACACATGTAGTTCATAAATAAAATTAGTTTTAATTGGTGTGTACATCAACTATATATTTTAACGTCATGTATGATCGATGTGGGTTAACCAATATAGAGAAAGAGTTATTTTGTGATGGGGCCCAATGATAGAGGTACATGAGTCACTATGGATCTTATAATGGATGGAATCAAGTAACACATAATTCTTGGATGCAAATATTCCCTATGGGGATTTGATTTTCATAATTGGGAAAATAAATTTCTTTCTCATTTACACTGATCTTGAATATGTGTGTTGAATCACCAGTGAGATGATGACACTAGTGAAGATTTTTGTCATGGTGTGTGGAAATATTAGATGAATTTTAAATTCATACAATGAGGAAAAAATTTCAAAGTATAACATCTAGTGGAAAGAATGAATGATGTTGTGCAGTTAAACATCTTTATTCTAGGATGAGATCCATACAGTTTAATATCATTTGGTATAAATGAGACCCATATAGTTTAACATCTTATTGATAGGATGAGATAAATACCGTTTAATTTATTATCGACAGAGTGAGATCTGTATAGTTTATCATCTTGTGGAAATGATAAGATCCACATATTTTATCATCATATGGTCATTCTGATATCCATATAGATTAAAATCAAGTGTATGAGATGAGATCCTTAAAATTTACATCATGTGTTTAAAAGAAGATCTATTCAGTTTACCATAATGTTGTCAGGATGAGGGATTCTTGATGATATCAATGTTAAAAAAAGTATTATGAATCCTTTCATTATTAGGGGTTATGAAAGAATACTAATACATTGTGTCTAGTTTGTAAGGTTTATTGTGGTAGAAATTTTGTGTGATATAAGTCTATTCTCATTTGGGTTCGAACATAATATTATTCTTTCCTATTATAAATTAGGTTTTGGGATCCAATAACATTTCTCCTTAGAATAAAAAATAGAGATGATCAATTTTTATTATAGGGTAGTTAAATCTGATTCGTGATGAATATCATGTTTTTGAAATGTACGTAACCTCTTCTAAATGATCTATACCAAATGATATATTAATTTATTTATATCTAATCATATTATAGTTTATGTAGATGGTGATTTGAATAAAATAAAACTATAATTCAATTGGGAATACTTACTCAGTCACGTACACAATTGAATATGGTGTTTCATATGTAGTAGTGCACATGGTAATACAGTAATCCCATAAATTATGGGGGGTATTTTTCTTCCAATTAATATTTCACATATTCATTGCATTGTTGTTTATATTTTATATAATCATACTACAATACTCTATTTATATATTTACCCTTTCATGATAGAGTAATGAATGGCTGGACTCGATGTTATATTCTTTGTAAAATTTCATCAACATAATAAAACAAAATATTGTTCATATATCTACCAATATTGTTTGGGGACTCCAAACCTGGTGATTATATAGAAATTTATCATGTTGATTATATTCGTTGGCACATCATTATTGTTTGGTTTTTCCTCAGCTAATCTTTAAAAGAAGATATTAGTACTAATGGTGTATTTGAATTTCATATATTTTGATGGTGGATAAGGCCCCCATTACATCCATTCCCCATACGTAGAAGGGGATTGAATAGTTAGCTATGTGTTGAAATATTTGGAACTGATGGATGGTGTTACATTGAATATAGAATGCATGGAATTTCAGGGTGAATTCCACATAGTTATGAATAATTGATTTCAAATATTAACCCAACATCCAAATTTTATGTTAGATTATAGTATCATTCTAAGGATCACAACATGATCCTATATGTTATTATTTCATGATAAGAATAATATCTCATTATTCTATCCATATAATGAGGATTTAACCAAACCCATTCTTGTGTAAGAATTTCTTCTCATTTGGTCCAACTCAAAATGTATTTTTCTCGACTCATTATCGAATCAGTTCCCTTCAGACTCAGTATGTCAGGAGAGTCCCATTTTTACGATAATCAATTATGAGATCCATAAATCGAAGGGTGAATATTACATCATTACACTTTGGAGTAGTTTATACCTCGTTTACATCATCAATGTTGGAATTACAAAATAATGAGAACATTCTTTACATTGTTACATAGAAGATTACATCATCCTATCATGGTCAAAAGAAACTATGGGTACATTTTCCAATTTAGTTGTATGGGTAATCATTTTTTGGGGAACAATATGAAAAATATTATCAAAATATAAATCTACCCCTAGTCCCTTGAAAATTCCATTGAGAGGGAAAATTTTATCCTTATGATAGAATATTCTATAATAGTCTAGTTTACAGCTAGTTCTAAATACCATATGATGATTAGGTTTGATATTTGTAGCTATAGATATAGATCCATGCCAATAAATAGGTCTTTTAATGCGGTATCGTCATTTATATAGTCATTAGATAGAGAGAATGAGTATGAAAAAATTTCCTTTCTGGATGAAAAAACACAATCCCTAATCCTTCTTGATTATGTGTTGGAATTTCCATTCATTTCATGATAGGTCTCTAGTAGGCACTATCAAAATAAATCTATCATTTCAAAGAAGTTTCATAGTCATGGAAATCATCCTCCTCTTGAAATTATATGTTAACAAGTGAAAATTAATTGATTGAATGTACACGAGTAAAATAGAAAGGGAAATCCATTTCACTACCTCTAATCACATAAACTAGATGTCATTATATTATAGAATAACTGCCCAATATGTCATGTGACATTTCATATTTAGAAATCTGATGTTTAAAATGATTATATCAATAAGTTATACTAAGTATACATTTTTTGTTGCAAGAAATGCCTCAAATATTTCACTCTGAAGATGAGTGGAAGGTATATCTTTTCGACATATGAGTATCAGGTCCCTGTAAATAGAAATTTTCCACTGATTTTTTTATAAAATTTTATCATTATTGGAATCATTCATCTATGTGAGGAGATCAATAATTGATCATTCCATAGAGGCCACATATAGGATCAGTGGCGTCCCTCCCACTATCAACATTAGGACCAATGGGTGTGGCCGAAAATAGACGTGACTCTAGAATATTTTTTGGCAGTCACCATCCCATTGACAGGCGATTATCATCCCGATCGTCTTGATGATTGGGAGAGATTTCTAGATTTTTTGGATATGAAAAACAGAATATATGAATGGTTCCCATGAATCCCCCTTAGTTATTTTATTTTTTTGGGGGTGAAATTTTTAGAATTGAAGTAGTATTTTCTAGGTCAACCTCGATGACATGATACTGTAACAGAATGTCAAGGAACATTGATAATGTTACCATGAATGAAAATTACAGTAGATTGATATTTTGATTGTATGGGGGGTTGTTTCATGAATGTTTTATGATCAATTATGTGAACACAACTCATTCTAGACTTTATCACCATGTTGTCGACATAAAATTAAAAAATTCACCCCCAAAAAGGGATTATTGATATTATGCATGTATTGTTGGTATGTAGCTCCATCGTTCTTCAATATAAATGGAATGACCTGATAGAAATCAATCCCCTTGGGTTCAATAAAGGAATTTGATTCCCCATCATTAATTGAAATCATTATCTGATTATACCATGAATACCAATCGGTAATGGAATGGTCACAAAATCTTGTAGCTTCATCGATAAAGAGTTAAGTGATCCTTATTTTGAATTCATCAATTGGAAAATAATGTATTATGTCTATGAAATCAATGTAGAAACTACTCACTCCGTTATTCCAACTAACATGGATGATTTTGGAAAGCCATCATGGGTGTTTCATATCTCATAAAAAATTTTCTACGACCAATTTCATTACTTCCACCACTATATTAGTAGAATGGATGTGGTGAATCCTTTTATAATTATGTTGAATCATCGATGTTCATCAGGTTAACTATGATGGTTTCTACCAACATTGGATATAGATTTAAAATTTCTACATAATTTTAGGGAAACACATATCAGTATTTCTATAAAAAATATATTTACATATCTTGATATTTGAGAGGAATGGAATCATTAATGAGTGTAGGACACCAGACTTCTTTTGTTCCCAGATTAACCAATCAGAACTCATTAATGGTGGGGGAGATTCCTTTCTTGAATGTGGGAGGTGAAAATATGATCCCATCCTAGTCATCTCCCACTTGTGTGTCTATGGAGGTATTTTAAGACGATGATGTAAATTTGATACCCTCCCTTCATTGTTGGGTTGAGAGAGGCTACATGAAATGTCATTAGCATCACATACTACCAGAATTGTAGTAGAGATATTCTATTACTAATTTTATATTACATTGTCACATGGTAAAGGAGAATATTGGATATATATGCTTCTGTCTGTTACAATAAATAAATTAATGTGAAATAGACTTTCACCATCGATCATAGTCATACGATTATTACGAGAGGTACAAAATTCATTAAGAACTTGAATATATATATTTCCATCCGCCATTGGGTATTTGACACCCCTTTTATAAAATACATCTTCATCATATGTTTCTTTTAAAATCATCAAGGAGGAACAACCACCATGTTGTATGTCAACCTTTCCATTTATGGGGTATATCAAACATCGATGTAATGTTGAAATTATCTCTATTTGGGTGTTAAGACATGTCCTACCATGTAGTTAATTATATGCAGTACCCTTCTAAAAAACCATGAAGGTAGTTTTTCTTGTGAGATCCCCAAACTAAGTGTTGAGTTTTATAAAACTGAATGGCCTTTTCTCATAGTTGTCACACCATTTAATTGACAACTTTTTGGGAGATTGGTATCTTTCATGATATCCACAACATTAAATGGTTTAAAATATGAAGGGGTTTGTCCCAAAATCATTTTCAGTAAATTAAATTTGTATGTTAACATTATATAATCTTCCTAAAACATTTAGGGGCCTCAATTTTCCCTCTATGATAACATTTTAATCCAGTTATATGAATGAGATGGTGAGATTAGAATTTTATGGCACAATCCCAACTCAATAAACCATGTCTATAATGACATTAGTCTATATAATCAATTGGATATGGATGGATTCAATGACTTTGGATAAATGTTATTTTCAAAGATGGAGCACATCCAGGATTGAGATATTGACTTGGAAGAAATCCCCATATTTCATAATGTAGTACTTTTGTGTCTATGGTTAGTATTTCCTGATGTGGGACTTCTCATTACTATGAGGTTAATGAGATAATGAATAAGAGTTGTGTGTACATGTTTCTAGTGAGGAGTTTGACTAAACATTTTAGGGTAGTGGTGTAGGTCAGGCCTACCTTCATTATTGTATGGTCTTACCAGAAGATCGTTTACATTTCAACTGATCATGTAGGACTATAGGACATGGATGACTATTAGAGGGTCTTTGGACACCTCTATAATTTTATTCGACCTTATGGAGTTATTTATTATCATTATCAACTATATATATGTCCTTTTTGCGTTTTGGATTAAATATTTGGCCTGATCATTCCTGCACTATCTTCTATATCATTGGATCATGGTCTTTCATCATCAATCTCCCAAATCAAGTATGGGAACTCATAATCGGATAAGTATTCATCATCAAATAAGGTTTATAACATTTATATCATTTTAATATAACATAATATGATATATTCATCCAATTAGAGGTCAATTTTGTGTCATTGGTTCCATTGATTCTAATGTTACATGGACAAAATCTGTTATATTGAGAGATTGAGTAAGAGCTGAATATGACTATTCATCTTCTCTCTTTTCATGTGTCCAATGGGTGTGTTTATATTTTTGAGGAATATGTGATGTAAATATTTAAGGATATGGGGACTTTAATGGTCTACATTGATGTTCACTCCAGGACTCATGAGCTCGTTCAAATGTTTTCTTAGTCATTCACTTGCCGAAATTCTTCCAACATCTTGCCATTTTTTTTCCAATCTCCCTATTCTTCTGAATGATGAACTTTTATATATATTTCATATTACATGGTGTAATCCAATATTACTTTTATATAATTATCAATGATTTATAGGATTTATTTCAAGATAATCCATTCCTAGATTTTATGACCTAGCCACCTTTAAAAGGGTAGTAGTCTGGACGGTCAGTGAGTTGAACTCATCATGTTTCATGGGTTGTTATAACATGAGTACGAATGGTGTCCACGGTTTCCGTGAAATAACCAGGGACATATTTTTTAACAGATAATTCTTTATTCATATGATTCTAAATTATCTAGTGACCTTGATGTCACTTTTCATTCATCAAAGGATGATTTATTTTGTTATTATCAGTTCATAGAAGGCCAAGGGTAGTGTGGTATTTTACATGGTTTATGAATTGTAATTACTAATATATTGAGGTTAATAGTTTCAGTTTCTTCATTTCATATCCTTTTCCCTTATTCTAATTGCATCAGTCACTACTTATCTCTGGTTCATTGAATTAAATCTTCCAAATGTTATTTCTTTTATGAAAAATCAAGAAATCTAAATGGATATTTATTTCAGATTATAGGGTTCTATAACTCATCCTAAATTCTTTTATCACATATATCAAATAATTTCTCCTATGATAGAGGAATTATAAGTGAATACATTTTAACATTGCATTTTTATATGAAATCATCCACCCACAAATTTTTTTCTTTCGCCATGATTGTTAGATAAACAAATTCTATTTTTCTTCTTGTATATATGAACTGATAAGGATTCATGATCATGGTCATCTTACCCAACAATTGATCCTTGTAGATGTCTATTTTACCCAACACAATATAGACCTCTCAATATCTCTACAAAGGACCTCATCTTGGTTTCCTATATTGATATCGAGGGACCATCATCGACCCACATCAGATTATGAAGAAAATGATATGTTTTTCGCGATACCCCATGTAGTCGATGGTGGATTTGGTGGGATAGTAGAAATTTGGTGGGCGGTAAAATGTCATCCACCAATTTGGGTTGTTTATTTCTTTGACGAAACAAAATTACATATCTACCTTCCATGGTGTCCATTTGAGAATTTAGTGACTCCATGACATTGAATTATTCCATAGGTAGTTTGTTGTAGGCCATATCATGTCCATAGTGAGTCAGAAGGGCCTCATGAGTTTGACCTTTTTTCAACTCCGTCTAATTCTAAACACATGGGGATGATATATTATTTCCTAATTTTTGGAGAGTCTAACATCATAACAGAGGGATTTCATTCTCATTTTTTTCTTCATAATTTATGTAGAATTTGTTATTAGATACAGAGTCAGTATGATGCTCATATTCTATTCTTCTAAGTGGTTTGTGTCATTCCAGATGTTTGGTATGGGGGATATTTTCCTTAACCCAAAGACAACATATAGTGGAAGTATTTATCTTGTGTATCTCATCATTGAGTATTCTGGGTTTTTTATCTAATTCTCAAACAATGAAAATATTTACTCAGTACGTGGTATTTATGATCTTATATGTGGGGATTGAGATGTAGACACACTATTACCTTTTTATTTGGTATTGTTATATCATAGAGGTGGTAGCACAATATTCATAGGTGCTTGTTTTTGGAGCCTCCTCTAGTTCCAGAAGCTTGATTCAACAGTTCAGGTATCCAATTCATTATCCTCTTGGGGTATATTTTCTATATTGTGTCCCTCTAGATATATTTCTTGATCTACATTATTATTCACTTTTATAGTGAATACATTCATAAAATTGTATAGGCAATTTGTAGTTTCCCCATTACTTTCAATGCAATAGGATGATTCAATAGTGATTTACAGTGTTAGATTTATGCACCATTGTATATATTGAGCCATATTTAATTTAGAACCCAATAGGGTTTGATTCCATTTTTCTTAACTTTCCCTAGTGTCATCCAATGAACCGATACTTTAACATAGTTTCTACTCATGTTTACAAAATGGGCCCTAAATATTAGAGGTTTTTCTTGTGAAGTTCATAAATTAAGGGATGTTGACAGTCGATATTTTCCTCCTAATATGGGTATGGATGATTCTAAATGTTGTTATTATGATAGTGATAATTCTATTAGCCTAGCATTATAGGGATCATTCGAGGCCATAATTGACATTTTTCATCATGTTCATGATGTTCTAATCCATTCAGTCAAGTATCTAATGAATCCCAGTACCAATAGTGAGATATAAATTCCCCCATTAATAATTTGATGAGGTTGATCTAAAAAAGATATTTATTTACTCATGAAAAACTTGGAGGATAAATAACCTTGTTTTAGTTATTGGGATAAAATTTCCCACATCACTATGAGATAGGGTTGGTTTGCATCTGATGTCCATATGTTCGAGATCCTCTCAGGGATTAATAATACAAGGGGTGCAGAAGGGGGTAAATAACCCCCATCCTAAAAGGATGGGTTCATCCTAGATGGCGTCTATGAAAGCTACAATTATTAATGGTTTGATATGGAATATATACACTTGTGTATGATATGAGTGTAATGACATCACATGATGGGTTCTAGTTTCTACATGAATTTTCTTTGTTGATCACTTATTCAGACTCTATGTATGAAATGCATTCTCATTGATTTTTGGGGACCTATTAAAAAAAATTATGTTTAACCACTCATTTTTCGGTGATTTTTTTTCATCATTGAGGCCATGTCTTTTCCTAGTAGAGGCCTATTGGCCCGAGCATACACAGTCCCCATATTTCACTGGAGGCTACAATATTATCGGATTCTATACTTGAGGTACTAAACTGATCCATGATTTTAGTAAATTATATCACCCCATTGTTTCACTATCCCCAAATATAGATACATGATGAGTCAACAGTTACCTATTTCCAAAAAAAATTGATTTGTTTGAGGAAATAATTCTATATATTTATGATGTGATTTACTTGTTTTGGGTCACATTCCATCAAAATAACATTTAGGTGATGATGAAAAAAGTTTATCAAAATCATCTGATAGTGACCCTCTTTTACATGATATGGTAAATGTCTAGATTTCAATCTCTAATTAGATTCCAATATATATTGGTATATATATGGCATACAATTCTTCTCTATTCTGTCTAATATATCCTTGTTAAGTGTATGAAGGGGACATAACATGGTACAGAGGATGTTTCTGGCTAACTCTATCTATATTAAATTATTGAATTCATATTCCTCATTCAAAAATGCCTCCATATAGATAGAAAAAATGTGTTTCTGGGGGTCACATACAGACCGGCATGGAGTGCTATTAGAATTTAATGAGAAACTATATACGTCTAACCTCGATGTTTTTAGAACCTCTCTATATGAAAGTGTATGAGTTTTGAGCACCATTCTATATGAATATTTATTATATAAAGGATTATTTTCTTTTCTATTCATGAAATCACCCTACGGACGTTGACCACAATGTATTTGTAGAGTATATTTTCATTTATCCATCTCCCTAATAACCTAAAGAAAACTATCATAGATGTGATCACACTCTTTTTGGTTAAAAAGTCAAAGGAACCCTAAGGTTTTGAGAATTATTTTTGAATAATAGTAATAATAGTATAATTGAGTATACTAGACATATGATCCTTATTCTATGTTGTGTGTAGAATACGTTGACCATACTTTTGGAGTTGTTCAATTGTATGATCCCACAAAATGATTAGTGATGAAATATACTGATAACTCTATGGTTCTATGGGTGTATGATCACACAGGTGAGAAGTCAATGGAGTATGACAATTATATTATTCATTCTTGGAAGGATTATGAGCCTACCCCTAGGCATGTTGTCCTCTAACATAGTGATCCTTAGTAATAATGGTTATATAATCCTGATCACAAGTATTTAGAATATGCCAATGGACTTTCCTGATAAAAATATAAGCATGTCATAAGGCATGTGATTCTCTCACATTGTGATTATCTATTGAAATGGGAATATGGTCCTTTTATGCATATCCATTCCCCATAATAATATGCCTATGTTCCAATGGAATAGGAAAAATTATATCATCATCCTCATATATTGCCTCATAATTATTCAATTGTTGTAGGTTCATTTTTTAAGTGTGGATATGAGGTTGGATTCTATGAGCTGTTGGAATATTCCACATATCCTCACTTATTTAAATGTGATCCTCTCCCGAGGTAGGTTCCACTCCAACTTGTTGATCCCTAGACATAACATGGATATCATCCCAAACATGGGCCATTGGATTATGCATATGGACTTTGTAGATATGAATATTTTCTAATCATAAAGAATATTCTTCTATCACTTGGTTCCCCATGACCAAAATGGGAATATTATACTAATCCTAGGCCATTAAAATATTCTATATGACTTATTTGATAGGAAATTTTCCATTTCCCTTGTCATGTTCCCCACTCACTTGTTCATCCATTGTTTGAACGAGAATATGAACCCTATCAAGTGCATCTCCCTTTACCAGAGAATTCCAAACATTCCTTAGGATGGAAATTGAATGTGTGATTTCACTGGAAACCAATTTTATAAAATGATCATAATGTTATACTTCCCAGGCTGTAGTGATAGTAATCAATACCTATCTTCATATCTATAACTGTGTTTTAATATGACAGTGGAGTTCATACACTATTCATAATATGTAATGAATCTATATTATTTCGTGTGAAGAAATATTAGAATTCTCATTTTTTACACCAAAATATTATAGTACATATCATTTATTGAATTTAGGATATAAAAAAACTTATTTCATCATTATTACACCAAAATATGTATAGGGTATTCATGTCTAGGAGTGGGTAAATTCCCCCTGCCTGTTTTGGAATATGCCCGCAGACATGTTCAAATAAGTAGCCAAATAATCCTTCTCTCCATCTATCACCAGATTATTATAAATGGATTCATTAGTGGATGTGGGTTTTTGAGTCCACACTTATTTAATGAGTACCTTCTTCACCAGATGTTTATTCCTTGTTTCTTCTGAATGAAAATTAGAGGTTGTAGTGTGTCGGGTGGTACCCTCAGTGGGTGACTGAAGGGTACCTGTGGGATGTATCAAACAATAATGGTTCAAAATTATCTCCCTCAGTGTCCCCAAATCTGTAAGAGAGGATTATTTTACTCTTTAGTCCACCATCATCAAATCTGTAAGGTTGTTATTATATTTCTCTAGGTAAAGGTTTTCCATTCATTATAATGTGTCAACTTTTACTACAGGCTTTTTATTAGATTTCCTCAAATGATTCCTACTCAAAACATGTATCCTTTTGAGGCACATTCATGCACCATTAAAAGTCATTATTTTAACAGGTTAATAGTATTACAAAACCATTGTATCATCCGCCTAATGCTGAATATGTCAGGGGGATGAGGTCATTCAGTGACTAATAGGGTGTGAACCCAAGATGAATTTTTAGAATGGTCATTGATGGAGATATTTTAAATAAGGTTTCTCATTGTGATATTAGAATAATTATCCACATGGACTATAAGGAATAATCTTTCTCATCAATGAGACATAATATTTAGGATATATTCTCAATCATGTATACATTGGTGACAAAATTATCCTTTCCTATTCAAGTTGTGACCCTATCCCTAGTGAGGAATTATCAAAGGAAGGATGTAATTATTTCATGATAACCCTACCTTCATTTTAGAGATTCATACTATGATTTCATAGTTTGGCTGTGTCGGATATAAAAAATGTTTTCCCAAAATTTTTTAAACTGGTCATCCAATCATTTAATATATTAACATTATGTTTACCATTATTGCATTTTCATAAATGATACAACTATGAACCCATTATATATGATAAAATGATTTGATGAAAACTAGGACGACTAACCTTTTATTCAATGAAGATGATGTGGTTAAATTATGTTATATATGGTTCATAATTTTGTTTCTTCAGTAATTGAATATTGGTATGCACTAATATTTCCTTGATGGTTGACTGAGGGGGTTTAATTTCATGCACGATCATTCACATAAGGCTCAAAACTATTTTTCGTAATGGAAATTTCGAAAGATTAGAACACCCATAACTGGGTACAAACATGCATGCAATAGACAAGATTTATGTTCAGTTTTCATTTCTAATGGAACATAGAAACTCATATTGGTTAAGGGGATGAAATTCTAAGACCATTTCATCCTTTTTTGGGGAATTTTTTCCCACTTCTTGAATCTCTTGTATATTTAATATATTATAACAGATATCATCCTACTCCCGGTGTAGGACATGTTACACTAACTTAATGATAAACTGGTATAAAATTTTAAATGTGAGGTGAGAGATATATTGATGATTACACACACACACACACACACACACAGAGATATATATATCCAAGCATCTAAAACCATTTTCCAATTAATGTGTACATAATTATATTATAAAAATATGTAACCATGTAGTCTATAATTTCCATTCATATATGAGGAAATAAATATTTTGAGGATGGGATTGAGATTTTTGGGAGGGTCCTATGTATACTATGTATAACATGTATCAAAACCAATGAAATTTTTAGACCCTTTTAGTTTTATGTTGTGTTGAATAGAAAAATATTTGGGAACATATAAACTGGGTAATTGAGAATAGACCTCAAGAAGGTGTCCAACATATCATGGTCACAACAATAATCAGAGTTATTATTGTTTAGTCACACCCAAGGGAATTATCCAATGGCATAATTCATTATTTGGAGTCATTCATATAATTCCACATATAGGGACTTAAACACATAGGTTACCTTGGATGGTGGAGATTCATGATGAAATTTTTATGATCACTAGAACTTTCTAAGCCTATGTGAGAAATGCTCTATTAGATAAACAAGGGATAGAAAAAATAAAGTTTCATTACATCTGGGTGTAGGCATTATGGGGTGGGATAACCCTTAAAATGTTTGATATGAAGGTTGAGATATGTAAATTCATCCTAAATATACAATTTATAGAATGAATCATGGTTCTCTTAGTTCAATGGTTCTTTGTACACTAGTGGACAATAGTGAAAGATAATTCAATGGGGGATATTGGTTCATGATGTAGGAAATGATGACAACATGGGGGAATCATTCCCAATGTGGATGTTTAATTGGTATAATGCCTTAGAAATATATTTTATGTATGCTGGATATATTTTGAATTCGAGTCATATTAGTGTAGTTTATCAATGCTTACAAAGTAAGGATTCAATTACATGCACACTAGTCATGGTTATCATGCCTTGGGTTTTCTCTAGGACTATGACTGATTTCATTCCTAACATGCTAGAGGATGTCAGTATACATGACTGACAATGGTTGAAGATAATCGAGTTATTTAGATTTACATGTCGGGAGAGTGTAGCATAATGTGTCATACTTTTCTAGAGGATGTCTTCTGATAGAAGTTGACATTTCTTAATTTTATCACAAGATTTAGATTAGATTTCATGGGGTCTTCATGATACCTTGATGAAATATCCTAGTGTCATCATGAAACCTAGGTGAAATGATGGGAGGGTACCATGAGATATGGCTAGTAATATTAAAGGTATTTAAGAGTCTTAACTAACATTTCCTATAGATATTTTGAATCCTGGATAAAATTCACAGTTCATACAATGAGATTTGGGTGGTAATCACATACTGATTCACTAAACCATTCATCCCAACACTAGAATAATAATATAATTTTGGAGCCATGTTAGAGTACATCACTTGATTAGGTTTGAAATCACATGGGGATTTTATGAGCCTCATGTAGCATGCCCAGATGGCATATTGTGACATTCTTGGTGTCTAATAACTACATAACATGATCCAAAAGGTTTGTCAAGATGACATAAAATGAAGTGGGAGACAATTACTAGTGGTTTCGCATGATCTGGGTGAGTTAAGTGAAGTAAGTGGGGAACAACTTGTATCTTCTACTAATATTTCTCTCATATTTTATGATTTATTTAATAATTTATCTCACATATGGCATAGTTTTGTTCATTATTGGCATCTTTTAGGTTTCACCTGACCTGGATGATATGTGGAATTCCCGTCACATAATTTTAATAAAATATAAAATATCATACACATGATCATATGTGTGATCATGTAATGAACATATACAATCCATGTGTTCCCTTGGGTCATTTCCAAAAATTTTACCTGAAGGAAAAACTTATGATAACATGATCATCCACTCTGAAAAGTCTTCTCTAGAGCTCCGGTGTACAAGGTATCCTATATAGATTGTTTTAAATGAATAGGTTTATAGTTAAATAGGCCTCTCTACCTTAGTTCTGTGTATAATTGAGATTAATTTATCTTGAATATATGGGATACATTTTGTGGAGGTATTTTTTATTAAATGCTTCCCGTGATCTAGCCACATTTTTTCTAGGTGGCATCACATTATTCTTAGTGTATTTATGGAAATTCCTATAACACCCTATTTATTAGATTTTTTCTAATCAGAGGAGTTTGGAATCATCATGTGGACATGATAGGTACATCAATAATTATATTCCTTCATTTTAGGGACATTCACGAGACCACGATCTCTATTGAAATGATTAATAATGGTCTGAGATGCTTTGTCCAAGACCTTTTGTGAGACAAATGTGGCTTTCTACGGGGCCTTCACAAGATCATGTTGCAATTCCAATGAGTCATTCGAGACTATGATGGATTTGATAGTGTGATATGACATATTCAGTAGTGATTTCCTATGGAATATAATTTCTTTCGCATATGATTAATTTATTTTTACCTTGAAATAATCTCTAGCCATTTCCGTATGTGTTTCCGTAATAATTTTACAAGCGAAATGGATCTCCCATGTTTATATAAGTGTTGTTGTATAAAAACGCTATCCTTATCAGTGATTTGTTTATTGATAATCAAAGGGTCACGTGGTGATTTGTGATAATTTTCATATAAAATTATTCTTTTCATCGTTGGGGCTAGTGGGTAATCACATAACCCCCTGGACATGTTTCATCCCCTTCATGTAATGGGGTTTACATGCCAATGGGATATTTCCCAAATAGGAGCACATGTATCAAGGGATTACACGATCTATTGAGAAGCACATGGGAGTTCCTCATGAATATTTATATCCACAAATGTATTCTTCCTTTAAAGGTAATTTATCCTTATCTTAAACTGATTTTTGGATGGGTTTCCTAGAGCCAAATGGTTTAAAACCATTGTGGATGAAGGGATCTCATATAGAAGCCACTGAATGATCAAATGTGTCTATGACCGCTTAGTAAGAAATATAAGTGACTAGAATGGTTTTTTGTGAACCATAATTAAATTAAATTCTTATTAACCTGATAATGTACCATAGTGGCACACCCTAGGGTCAATCACAAGGAGGATGCTAACACACACTATTCTCCTATTGTCACTATTTATAATATCACTAATTTAAAAATATAATATTATGATAAATGGGGGGAAAGGAAATATATAAAATATAAATATAATATATAATAATGCAATGTCAAAGATAATGAGGTTAGTAGAAATAAAGTAGGCAGTTGTTCATAGGAGGTCATGGTGGTTGATATCATTGTTCACAAAGAATCTCAATATTCCACTCAATTAGGTGAACAAGACCTGTCACACATAAACTTCTCATTTGAAATTTCATCACCCCGTACCGAGACCTCTTCATATAGGGTAATGTTATTCCTAAAGTATGCTAAGAGGCCTCTTCTCTGACCATCACTACTCTTTCCACACTCCACCATATGCACTACACAAATATCGAAGGGATGGAAAATTTATAAATGAGAAGAAGAAATTGGGGGTAGAGAAAACAGGGTGACCGCCCACTGTAATCGATTTAACCACCACCAAAATTCACAAAATTGAATAAAGGGATAAGAAATTAATTTACTCGAAACTCAATCAAATCACCATTCCCTCCCTCAAACAAGCACCGAGGTTAGTTCTTTATTCTTAGTGTAGTTGAGAAGGGAATAACGGTGGGAGAATACAAAAAATAAAATAAATGGAAGAAAAGAGGTATGAAGAATAAATCTAAACTAATATATATTAAAAATAAAAATAACCATTACAATAAAAATAATCATCCTTTCCCCCTGAAAAATTGCTATCCTTGTAAAATGGAGAGGAGGTACAAATTTATAGTGAAAATAAGTGAAGAAATATCGCTCAAATTCTTCCCTCTTGATTGGGGAGACTTTTAAGCCCATTAAATGGATGTATTGGGTAATGAACACTTCTTAAGAGCTGTTCCATATTGTCTTCTGCGTCCCTCCACAAAATTGAAGTCCGCTTGGTCCACATATGAATTGGTTATGGCTGTTTTATTGTGGAACCTTTAATCTGTCCAGGTGACTCTTCGTCTTCCACAACTCCAACTTCCAATTCCATTAAGAACATTTATCCCGAGGATTCTTATGTGTCATCCTTAATAAAGGATGTTAATTAATTCCACTTCCAGCTCCTTGATGATTTTCATGTCCATAGAACCGGTATACTTAGATATACAAGCTCATCATCAAAACATTCCTGATCTATACATAGTCTATGAGGTCCAGATTGTGAGCTGATTTTGGGCCTCCAAATGATTGATTGATTTGGGCCTCCATAATGATGAAATTAATCCAATGATATAAGTAAACCGAAAAAAATAAATTTCAAAATTTGGTTCAGTGTAGAAAATTATATGGCTGAAATAATGATGTTAAATAAAACAGTTAAACACCAAAATTAATCCATTTTTGCATTTGAGCTCAAAATACCACTAAAACATAAAAATGCAACAATTGAACCAAAAAAAACACTTTTGTGGGATTTATAACATTGAAATAATGTATTAAATATGCGCAATTTTATGTTTCATCACTCCCCCACACTTAATCATTGCACTCCGGGGCAATCATCTTATACCAAGGTCGAAACAAACTTCTCAAAGAATAAATGACCACACATCCCAATTATCATACAGAGAAAATAGCATGCCTCATACATGGATCAAAATCATAGAAATCCTAAAAAATAATATGAATCCCTTCAATATAATGTTAATCCCATGCATGTCGTGCCTACCTCCCTGGAAATATATTTCTCTCTTCACTCAATAATATTTAAGGTGGAGTTTTTCTCAATCTCAAAACATGTGTGATATCCATAGGCTTTCTATCCTCCTAATATCTCTACATCATAGAATCAAAAATGTTTCAATAATGAGGTATTTTCATGGGTTGTTCAGAGGATTAGGGTTGATAGGTTTTAAATGTAAAAAACATCTGAGGTAGAATGAGGAGGGTTATGCTCTAAAGTGAAGTAAATGCATAAAAACAATTTTGCTCAAGAATGGTGTGCTCCTCAATCAGCTCAATAATTAATCACCACAAAAAACCTCTTATTTTGGGAAGTTCACACTTAGAATTTCAGAATCAATGATTTTCATCCCAATTTTCTTATTTGTATCATTATTTCAACTATAATTCAGATCTGGATTTCTCTTCAGAATCATATTTTGGATGAATAGAGAGGCATCTTATATTCTTCATGTATTGGTTAAAAACCAGCCCATATATGTAATTATATTTTGTTCCACCCATCCATCTTCCCATCATGGAATTTCTTCCCCCCAAGCAGAAATAATTATGGAAACACATTCAATTCAACTCAAAAATATTCTTCAGCAAAGCAAAATACAACCCTATTGTCCCTCGCCCACACTTGAGTTCAACATAATCATGCATTTAAATTCTAGGGTAGGCTGGAAAGGGATAAATGTCTTTTAATGTGGCTTCCTAAAAAAGTATTTCATGGATACTAGCGGCTTAAATATGGTCAGATGAAAAGGTAGTCCAAAATAAGAGTTTAATGCAAAAAGGGATTTCAAAGTGATGCATCATTCATACTTAAGACATTCCATGAACTCTAATAGCTTTGAAAAAGAGAAAAATAGAAAGTTATGGATCACACAACTTGTCTCAAGACTCTCCTGAAAAAGAGAAAATATAAGAAGATGTCAAAAAGGTTTAGAAACCTCTCAGGTTTGACATGATTTTTAATTTGGACAGCACTAGTGCACATGAGTTTCATAATCAACCAAACATCATCAAATGAAATGATCAGAAATCAGAAAAAAAAAATCCATTCAGAAATAATTTAATTCCTCAAACACTCAAAACAAAAAATGTTCCAAAAATTCCAAGATGGTTTTAAATTTCCCAAGTATTTGATTCAGCACATGATTCCAAAAAACACACCAAAAGAATGAAAAAATAAAACAGGAAAATTTTCAAAAAAACAACATGAAAAATAAAAGCACACAAAAAATTCATAAAACAAGTTGAAATCCCTTCCCTACACTTATTCCATTCACTACCCTCTTTTATCTCAAATCATATCATGAAAAATGTTCACACATAATTGAAATTGGGTAGCACACAAAATAAAGAAAAGGAAAGACACAACCTGATTTATTTTCTAGTGGGAACCTTGAGTTAATCTCATAGATACTACCACATGACCTAAATGACATGAAATAAATAAGATATGAAAAAAAAATATAAAAATAAAGAGGAAGGAAAATGAAAGTGTATAATTAATGGTATATCCCCCCAAGCGGGTGCTATGTTTTTACTGCCCCTAGGTAGGCAGTTGCAGCAGTTAACCCCAATCTGATCGTGGATGAGGTTTCTTGCTTAGAAACCACCAGAACATCACTCTTCCAATGATATTCAAATCAGACAGGTCTTGTAGTAACCCACGTATATATTACATCAGATCCTCCCCCTTTTCCATGTGGTACTAGTAAGAATATAGGGGGAGGATAAAGTATGAGTCCTCAACATCATCCATGACTTCTTTGGAAACATCGACTTCAACATCCAGGGCTTGCGTATGTGATGCAATTTCAAAAAATTCATAAGGGAAGTTAGAAAATAGTTCCACTTGGATATGATTAAAACATGAACAATAAATATAAAAATCTTCCCGTTCATGTAGTTCAGCTTGAAAAACGATCTCTTCAGGTAAGGCCACTAGATATTCTTTTTCAGCAGCTTCATATTCATCATCTTCCTAAGTAAGAGAGATGTAGAGAGGTAAAGATTATTCTTTGAGAAATATGGGAGGATCACTTACCTTTTATTCTTCAACAAAATCATACCAATGTTCATCCAATTCATGTTGACCTCCCACAGTTGTATCTGTTGGCATGACATCTTCAGGAACCTCTTCAAGTAGTGTCCAAGGAGAGATGATTGCATCTTCAAGTTGAGAATTCATATCTTCATTAGGTTCTTCAACATCAAATGTAGGTGGAACATCATTTAACGTTTCTTCTTTATCTTGGTTCTTTTGTTGTTGTCGTTCTAGACATAGAGCTTTAACTTCTTCAACTTCAACTGTCAGCGATGCTATCATCTTGCTTGCTTGTTCAAGGATCATGAAATTATTTTGAATCATTATGGAATCTAGTTCCATTTGGATCAAAAAAGTCTCATCCCTACTAAAAAATTCAGAAATATTCCAAGCATATGAAAAATCACTAAAATAATCCATCTCGACCAAAAAAAGAAAGATGTTCAATGAAGCACTTTTTTTTATGTTTTATGAAATTTTAATTTTTTTTATTTTTATGAAAAATAGTGTGCGTAAGCGTTTGGACTCCCTAGAAACAACGCCAAATTGATAAGAATGGTTTTTTGTGAACCAAAATTATATTAAATTTTTATTAACATAATAATGTACCATAGTGGCGTACCCTAGGGTCGATCACAAGGAGACCGCTAACACGCATTATTTTACTATTGTCACTATTTATAATATAACTAATACAAAAATATAATATTATTATAAATGGGGGAAAATGAAATAAATTAAATATAAATATAATATATAATAATGAAATTTAAAACAGAATGAAGTTAGTAGAATGAATGTAGGCAGTCGTTCTTAGGAGGTCATGGTGGTTGATATCTTTTTTTAAAAAGAATCTCAATATTCAACTCAATGAGGTGATCAAGACCTATCACACCTCACATTCAAATTTGAAATTTCATCACCCCATACCTAGTCCTCTACATATATGGTAATTCTCTTCCAAAAATTAGATAGGATACCTCTTCACTGACCATCACTACTCATGCCATAATCCACCGTATGCACGACAGAAATAGCAAAGGGATGGAAAATTTATAAACGAGAAGAATAATTTTGTGGTAGAAAAAACAGGGTGACCTCTCACTATAATAGATTTAACCACCACCAAAATTCCTAGAATTTAATAAAGATATAATAAATTAAATTACATGAAACTCAATCAAATCACCATTCCCTCCGTCGAACAAGCTCTGAGGTTAATTCTCAATTCTTAGTGTAGTTGAGAAGGGAATAACATTGGGAGAATACATAAAATAAAATAAATGGAAGAAAAGAGGTACGAAGAAGAAATCTAAACTAATATATATTAAAAATAAAAATAACTATTACAATAAAAATACTCAACCTTGCCCCCTGAAAATGGCTATCCTTGTAAATGGGATAGGAGGTTCAAATTTATAGAGAAAATAAGGCAACAAATATCGCTCAAATTCATCCCTCCAGATGGAGTTGACTTTTAGGACCATTAAATGGAAGAATTCGGAAATGGACCCTTCTTGAGAGTTGTTCCATATCGTCCTCCTCGTCCCTCCACAAATGGTCAATCCGATTGATCCATGTATGAAGGAATTATTACTATTTTAGTGCGGCATAATTAATCTTTCCAGGCGACTCTTCGTATTCCATAACTCCAACTTCCAATTCCATTAATACCATTAATCCAGCAGATTAAGACGTGACATTCTTAGGAAAGATGCTGATTAATTCCTCTTCTATATCCTTGTTGAATTTCAGCTCCAAATAACCGGTATACGTAGAGATACAAGCTCATCATTAAAACATTCCTGGTCTGTACACTTTTTACGAGGTCCGGATTGTGAGTTGATTTTGGGCCTCCAAATGATTGATTGAGATAGGCCTCTAGAAGTATGAAATTCGTTCAATGATATAATTAAACCTAAAAAATGGAATTTCAAAATTTGGGTTTGTGTAAAAAATGATATGGACGAAATAATGAAGTAACATAAAACAGTTAAACACCAAAATTAAGCCATTTTTGCATTTGAGCTCAAAATACCACTAAAACATACAAATGTGACAATTGCCCATAAAATAAAACTTTGGTTTTATTTAGAACATTAAATATAGTATGAAATATTTTAAATTATATGCTTCATCAATAAGGATTTTATAATGTGGCTTAGAGTGATCTTGCTGAAGGATATGTGTTGTGTGTTACCTTCTCCATGACATCCCGAAGGACATGTAATCTCATGTCCTATACAGTTTCTCATCATCCAGATGTCATGGACACCTTTTCTACAGTTTTATTTTTGGGGTAAATAAAATCCATGTTTCAGGATTCTCTTCCCTTTTGAATTTTCTAATGCACGTGTTTCAGACGTACATAATGATGTTAACCAGTTGATTAATTATATAATATATAATATTCATTAAAATAATAAAAAATGCCATTTTTTAAGTATATTGTTGTATAAAATGATAGTATATATAAAAATTATTTTTATGAACTTAAATCCATTTATATTAACAAGTTTTTTATTTTATGTTCTTCTTAATTTGTCTCTAATGAGCTAATTATATATACATGTATAAAGAATATATTTTCATAATTTAGTTAGTTTTCTATAGACTAACCATTATAACATCATAGGATATATCTATAATTATATTTCAGAATATTTTAATAGTATTTTAGGTTTCCATTAAACTCAGTGTTGCATGTATAAAAAGCTAAACTCAATATTGTGTATACCAGAAGCTTCACATTGGTTTTCTTGAAACAAAATTAATACATAGTGTTTTGTGAAAGAGAATATATAATATGTGCTCCATGTAATAGATATAAACATAGTTATTCATGTAAAAAAGTATCTAAAAGAAAAAAAATATTTGAAATGTAATATTTCATAATGTATCAATTTGATTCATTATAACCCCCATAAAAGTAATTTTTCCTTGAAATTATTTTCTTTCATCAAAGCTTTAACATTTTAAAATTCATTCTAAGAAAACCACATCTTAAAATCATTAGCATAATATTTTATTGAATGATAGAAATGGATATGTGAAAGGCTTATAAAACAGTGCCTAATAGGCTTCAAAATATGATAGCATAGTTCACAAGTGAAAACTTGAATATATAAGAGAAATCTAAAACCCATATACTGATGAAGATTCATATAGAACATTGATATAAAAATGTTATTGACTAGAAGTCCATAAACCAAATAACAATGAAAAAGATCCTATATTTTATCATAAATTATGAGGACATGATAATATTTTATGTCAAGATCATTTTCCTAATGTTGGGTAATTCCTTTTTTTTCTTGACTGGGAAGATATGAAAATTTATATACATGATATCTTTTTTTTAATAAGAACAATTACTTCCTTTGGTTCTTAGATAATCAATTTTCATAGAATCTCTTTCTCTAAGAGTTAAATATTAATCATGTATGGATTTATAACTGAGATCTATAAATGAATGGTATGTAGTTACTAATATCTATAGTAAAAAAGATTACATTGGTTTTACAGTAGGGATAAATCATCACAAGGTTTATTAATACAATAATCAATAAAACCTCATCCAATGTTCAACATAAACAATTCTAGAAATCGTTATAACTCTTCCAATATTCAATGTTTATAAAAAAGGCCACTAAATTTCAAAAAAATTTATTCACATTAACACACCATATATTATAATTAAGATCTTAATTGGAATATACCATATATATGAATAAATTCACCTTGTATATTCTGGAATCGTGTTAATGACATTAATTACAATTAACCTCTTCGAAAACATGCATTATTCCACATTACATGAATATATCCATATATTATTGAAATCTAATAAAAATAAAATAATGTTGAAAACATCATAAATGATAAAATAACCCATTTATAAAAAAACACATTATCAATTATGATGTAATTAACACTATCCAATTTAATTTATATATATCAATCATCAGTTAATCCAAACAAATCAACTTTTTTTATCCTCATGATCATATATAGTTTTATCAACCATGAATCATGTGTTTTCTATAGAATATTATCTTATCGTTAAATCAATTTTCTATGTCATTATTACTATTCATCATATTCTTGGAGACCCATTAAAAAATATAAAGATCAATATTAATATATTATATGATTTATAAAACATAATTATAGAATTATAATATATAATCACATAAATTATATCACATCCTTGTCAAAACATTAACTTTGTTTGATAATTTTATTCATTAACTAATTATTCCATCAATATCTCATATATATTCTCTTAATTAATAACAATACAACAAGAACTCAGAAAACATGCTGATTCACATCATACATTTTCCACATAAGACATAAATATGTATAATGACAGTACATTACAGCTTTAAAATGTTCAATAGTTGAGGAAACATTATGGATACAATTAATATTATCCATTCAGTTAATCAAAATACAAATTTTTCCTTTTTATTTATTCACGTTTTTTCAACACCCAAAACATATTATATTCACCTCGAGATAATACCTTGAGTGATTCTTTCCACATTACAACCATATAGAAAACTAAAAAAAAATTCATTCATTGTCTTCACTACCCAAACCCTAAGAGATCTACATCATTCTCTAGTTGGGTGAGTTTGTGTTTTGAATATTGTATACATTATTTATCATGTTATGTGATTACTAATTATGAGTAATCATAATATCATTATCCCTATTCATCATTTAATTTGCCTTGTCATCATAAAATTTTCCACCACAATCAATTATAACCATATTCCTTTTAATTGCAACCCTTTTTTGAATCCAACAAAATATAATGTCAGAAACCATACTCACAGTTTGAGACCACATAATTCTGAAAAAGAATACTTATTTAATGTCTAAATCATGGAACCTTAATTTTATTCTGTGACAACATTGTGTTATCAATTTTAATTCATATTCTTCATATATTTCTATCCAACCTAATGTTTCATAAAGATATTTTAAATTTAAAAAATTATCCATTAAGAATTTAAAACATGGTGTGTACCGAATCGTTTTTTCTTGAACTAGATAAAAATAATTTTATTCTAAATGAGACTATTTCAAAGTTATTACCCATAGGTACTATTATTCTAGAACCACAACCAATTTTATTATTTATTCATGGTTGTATCTATTTGGAAACCAATTACTCTATCATTTACCAAAACTATAAAACATTTTCCTAAACATTTCCTCATCCTTAAAAATATTTTTCGGGTTACCCCTAAACATTTATGTAGAGCCTACCTTGTAATATCACTACTGTTTTCTCATACTAGTTTCTAACATTATCCCAACCATTTATATGATTCCAATTGAACCGTACCAAAAATTTCATACATTTATAATACATATTTTAGTTTGAAATTTCAATACAGTACATAAACACACAAATGAGAACAACAACATTTTAGTGTATATAGGTACTAGGTACAGAATATACAAAATGGTTGAATAATATTCATCATCTCCCCTAATCATCTTCTTATTTTGTACTAATAAAAAACATAACCTTAAAAACCCATTTCTTCATATCTTCAGTTGGGGAAACATTATAAACGGTGATCTTTGATGACCAGTTAGCATAACAAAGGGGGATACATAAGCATAAATTGTACATTATGATATAAGAACATGTGATTAACTTATGAAAACCATACCCAAAATATCAATGATTATAATATTGAGTCATGGAACAAATATTGGTAGTTCATAAGACATAAATCACAAGTGAAACAATAAGCATGATTCATTTGAGCTTAATAATTGAATAAGACATAGAATTTTGGCATATTCATACAGATATGTAAAGGATATGAACCAAGACATTAATCACACATTTTGATTCATCTAACCCCTTGTGTACCTACATCAGGATTAGGATGAGGTCCCATATGCCATCATTTAGTATTGGGATAATCTCCCTTGAACCCTATTTTGATCTTGGAATAAGTTGACGTGTAAAATATTTTAGGATTGGGATAACCTCATGTGTACCCAAATATCTCTTAAAAAAACATCATTACCTAATGCATTGGAGGGATATATATGTCCAACCGACCATATTTTGAATTTCAAAAGTATTTGTTACATAATATGATAAAGAATTCATCATATTTGTAGGGTCTGGAAAAATCCGCAAAGGAGAATGAGAACCCCCATAATTCAAGAGGGGATTCTACCAAATTTCCATCGAGGAATTGGGAAAAAATTGTAAAAAATATTCAATGGTTGGAAAAAGACAGACTGGTCCATGTACCTGTCCAATATTGATGGTATATAGCCGTTTCAGCAAGTCGCCCCCTCTGTGGACCACTGTCGTTCACAGAACAGAGGCGAGGACCCTAGGTGGCCGCGAATTAGGATGGGCACCAGGCCGGTCCGCCATCACAAATTGCCCTAGCAACAAGAAACGGCAACCGGCCCGAACGGCGTACGCCATCGTTCGAGAAATGCAGGTGGAAGCCGTATGCGGCTGAGAACTTAATCACTCGTGGACCAGCGGTGGAGTGGTATGTGACCGCGGAATAAATCATGAGAATATCGGTTTCAAAAAATCCCTGGTTGACGAAGTTGTTCGCGGGTGGGGGATTTCTTCTTGGGCTTCCACAAAAGTGTCATGTTCCCATCAATACAGCCTCTTCATGACTCTATAAATAGTCACTGAGGGGCACTAAAATGAGGGGATGAAAGGACGGTTGAAAACCCATGGGAAGAAAATGGAGAAATCAATCATAGCGATAATGTTCAACGACCATCCGCGGACCCCATATCATCCGCGGATGCACTCTTCCGCGTAGAGGAGAAACCAAACCGCGAACCACTCGCGGCCAGCCCTTAGCGGCCATTTCCTTCGCAATTATCCTTGGCGGCCGGGTTCTACACGTCCTGCCTCCTCCGTGGCCATCTCATCCGTGGACAACATTCACGGATAGCCTCTCTGTGGCTGCTCCTACATGGCCAGTCCATCACGGCCAGTCCCTCGTGGTCATCTCTCCGTGGCCCGCTCCTATGCAGCCCTCCCCATGCAGAAAACCCCATGCACTCTCTGGTCTATACTGCGGGGTCTGCGCCCCCGCTGCCCAGCTCAGGATCACTAACGCGTTTCCATCCTGCCCCTCTAGGTCGGTCTCTTCGCTACCGTCAATGACCCCCATGAGAAATGGAGAGTCGCACCGCGAACATTTCGGGCCGGGTCAAAAATATTTTCTATTGCAACCTTATACCACTCCAAAATCTATCCTATACATGCTTCGAGTCAAGATACTCCTCATGACTCTCCTATAACACCGTTACCTAGATACTTTTTATAGGTTCATCCAGAAAGGGCCTCCCTTGTGTAAGTCCCACACCAACCATCGCTAGGTATCCCCTACCTGGTCGTCCTAACCACATGATGTTAAACTATATAGCCCCCATCCTATCCATATGACATTAAACTATATATAAATAGTCCCTGTAACATGAAATTAAATAGTGATTCCATCAGTCCTCTCAACATGACTATAAACTGTAGTTCTCCCTATGTTACAAACAAAGGATGCCTCTTACTCCAAATAAGAGATTCTTTATTCTCCAAGAATGAGATGCCATCAATCCTCCCTACATGACTATAAACTATAGTTCTCCCTATGTTCCAAAAATTAGACACCTATTTCTCCAGAAAATAGATTCCTTATGCTCCAAGCATAAGATGCCTAATGCCATGATCACAGTGGCGTGATTTCAAGAGCGTTGGAATCCGTTCAAACATTTCATCACTCCACACCACTCTTTGTGTGCCTTTAATTCAGATCTCCATCCACATACTTGTCTTAAGGTACCCCCTAAATGCCTGGTCCCATGCCACATAGGCTCACCTACCGTCCTGAGCCAATAACCCGGAAGAATTTGGATGACACTTTGAGTCAGGCCCTGTGTTTCGAACACGGTCACCAGTCGACCCTCATTATCTTGTCCCCATTTCAGGCTAATTTGATATGGATGTTTTGTTTTGAACACGGTAATCAGTTATCCTCCATCGCCACGCCACCCTCATTGCATTCTAAATATTGGGCATGTGATTCACACTTTTTATCTCCCTTTGTTCGGACTGATCCAACACCCTTGGAATTATCCCTCTTGTGAACTACCACAAAGGTGAATTCCTCAACCCACAAGTGGGTTGGGATGCCCTCATGACTATACATGAGGAAGGAATTATGGGAATCCCTCCTGATCTAAGCCCCACATTATCCTTTCCAGAAGATGATGATTCTACACTCCTCCAACATCAGGGAGAAGGAGAGTCCAGTGGTCCTGGCCTTCTCCTCTGCTCGACTTCTTCCTCGCCTTCCCCCAGTAAGAATAATGTTCAAGACTTTCCATGTCTGTCACATTCTCTTGTTTCTCACACCGAGCATGACTCACTTGGGCATAGAGATTTGTGATGGTCATAGCATCCGCACTATGGCAGCGACTCAAAACATACTACGTGGGTTTTGATCCCTGTTTCTGAAGCAGGGTACGTTGGAAGCATCCTCGAGGGTCAATCCTGATTCGAACCTCCATCCTAGAGTATGTCCCAATATCCATTTCTTTGGGCCGAAACATGCGAAAGCCCCACTCCGCTTCCCACAGACGCATCTTTCACGACATGATAGTCAGGTCTCTACTGCCTCTTGTTTCTCACACCGAGCATGACTCATGTGGGCTTAGAGTAAGAACCAACCCTGACCCCAACCTCTTGTGAACTACAAGGACTATGATCCATTTCAATGCATGGTATGTAGGAAGCATTCATGAGGTTCAAGACCAACACCCAGTCATACTGACCCCTTCACGTCGGTTCACCAACTCTATGGGCAGCCTCAAAGTGTAATCCCCATCCACCATCGCATTGCGCTGCCTCAGAGTGTATGCCCTATCCTTTATCCTGAATAATGTTAAAATACACTACCGAACGACATGGATTCTGGTTCATCTCTTGAGGATACGTAGTAAGCCCATATCATGGGTTCAATCCAAATGCTCAAGTCGTTATCTGTCCCACCTGGATGACAATAAACTCTAGAGCGCCCTGTTATGGGTCTTCAAACTAGCACTGTCTCAATGAGACCAAACTCCTCTGAGACATTAATCCAATGAGGGATGGTAAACCTTAGGCCTAAATGATTCTGAATCCCAGCGTTCAGCTGTCCATTACCAACGAGGAGTAATCCGTGGATACAATGCTTGTGTATGAACCACTGATTCTGAACATTCGAACACGTTTTAAATCTATTTGAAAGTCCCGGAATAGGAAATAATTCCCTCAAAAAGGGTGTGATGAGCCTGACTTCCCATTCTCTCAACTAATGTGAGTTCTTCAGCATCGTTGGCCAAATCACCCATTGAATACCTACCTTTGGAAAGCAGGTCCACGTGTCGTCGGATATGGAACCGTTGGGAATTTCAAACCAATCCGAAACAATATCATAACCCATAAAATGAAATTCTTTCCATATAAGTTTTATCATATGATAACCTATGGATAATTTATAGGTTCCGTAATCATTTTTTACATTTTCTTCATTTCATAGCCTGGGAAAAAAGACTGGGTTTTAATTGAATTTTATAAAGGTATAACATTTAAAAGATAAATTGGTATCAAAAATAACTTTTCACCATAAATCATCTAATTAAATAATAAAATTGGTATCATTTGATCATTGTCTCCAAAAATATTAATTATAAAAACAGATGTCATCCTAATGAGAGAATGGCTTTGAAATATAAATCTTTTTTAAAATATATTGATAAAGATAAATTTTGTTTTGATTTTTTTTAAAAAAAATTAATAATTCATATAAAATTTTTGAAATCATTTCTATTGAAAATAAACTATTAATACTCTAAATGGAGCTTTAAAATCATTTGAATCATTTCATGATGACACATTCCTTTTCACTTGTAATAAATATTTTAATACATAAATATTTTTAAAAATCGTATTACGTGAAAAGAGCATTAACAAAATATAATTTTATATTAAATGAAAATAGTATTTAAATGGTGATTAATTACATTGATTCATTAAGTTTTAAAATAATGAAATTATCCCCATTTTTTTTGAAATAAAAATAATATTTTTTTTGAAAATAACATGAAGATTCAATTCAATTTTTATTGTAAAAACTAAAATAAATTTATAATTTTTTTTTATCAAATTATATCTATAACTATTAAATCAAATTTTTAGAATTTTTTTTGAAAACACGTTTTGGACGAAAAAGGTTTTCCAACTGATGAGAAAAATAAAGATTTTTTTTCTTAAATAATGTATTAGGAACTCTTGAGTACATAAAGAGATGAAAATAAAGTTAAAAAGTTACACTAATGAAATAAATATAGGATAATAATATTCAAGAGGTTCATTAGAGATAAATCATAATATGTAATCATTAGAGTATAATCATAAAAAATCTCGATATATAGTGAGATTGTATCATAAAATCTATACCTTTTTGGTAGGTTTGAATTGTAATTCCCCTGAAAGAATATTTTTCATTAAACCCCAAAATACTGAAAGAAAAAATTTCATGATTTTATATGTTAATGGTTATTTATATACACCTCATAAAATAATACTGCTTAAAAATATAACTTCTATCTAAATGAGGGAAAATAGTGACCAAAATCCACTACTTGAATGTGGGTTTTTTCTAACACTTCCATACCAACGGTTTCATAAAACCACTGGAAAATAAATGGTTTTACCAACAGTTTCCTAAAACCGTTTTAAATATTCTCCTAAGAAGCCTTCACCAATGGTTATATTTAAAATGTTGGTAAAAGGATGGTTTAGGGGACCTTTTACCTATAGTTTTAAGGAACCATTGGTATAAGTGTGGCCCGAACATGTTTACCAACAATTTTAAAACACTATTGGTAAAAGTTTCACAAAATTTAACAGTAGCCCCTCCTCCACCACACTCACGGGACAAAACCCTAAACCGGAGCACATCCCCCAAATTTGCAGCATCCCCCCCTCTCTCGGAGATCTGAGAGCTCCTTCGGCTTCCTCTTCCTCCATCCCATCGAAGATGCTGAATCTCCTACTGAATCGCTATCCGACCCATCCCAAATTAGGCATTTTATTATGTTGTACTTTATTTTTATTGAAATTTATCTAATATTTATGTTTTTAGTTATGATTTCAAGGTTATATTTTTTTGGATTTTGATTTATCCAATAATTTCTTCATTTGAATCCATTTAATTAATTAAATCTTTAACCCTCTATCAAAGTTGAAGGGATTTTTTCTCTGGATCCATAGAAAACCCTTTTAGATTTTTTTAGTTATCATTTTAATTTATCAAATCATTATATTAAAATGTTATATTAATAGAGTAAATAGTTATAGTCTTCTCACTGGTCACCTACATGAATTGTATCTCACACATTGTTTGAGATGCCATTTGGTACCCAGATAAACTACATGATTATTTGTTTAGATAAGGGTAATCACCGTCTTACAGATGCATGACTACTCACATGACATAGAATGGAGCATGTAGTAGATGATTGGGTTTTAGCACAAAAATCTAGGTCGAATTTTAGTATTTATTGATCCTCTTGTATAGTAATACTTCCTACTAGTTGTAACTATGCTTTTCTTCTTGATACATGACATAAATTACTATCATTCGGTTTATGATTCTGTTATTAGTTGGTATTACTGATTTGGATATTTTCATCAATTTCCAATATTTTACCATTGTTATCTTTATTCCAATTTTTAATTGATAATAATAAAATTGGGAAACATAGGTAATGAGGGAATAGTCTCCCCCCAGACACACCAAAGGCTCTCACTATTAGTCAATAACATTGGGAATTATGGTATATGTGCTTCAGACAATGTGGCCATTTGGATTTGGGTCACTAATGATTGGAATCCTTGTTTGGGAAATCACAATTCCTGGATTCCTTTTTATATGTGTTTCTATAAATGAAATTTACTCAATGAACCAGCCAACCTGATTGGAAACATTGAAACTGAATCATGTTTCTAGGTTATACCCAAGAGATATGTGCCTCCTCATTCTTAGAACCACACCTACAATCTACGAAATAATTTACCCAATCGTGGATATGCTTGTACATGCTCTGCATACCTCTAGGTTTCAATCCCATGTAATAATGTACTCCAAGTCATTAGGGGTGGTAAACTAAATCCACTTATTATAAAAAACAATGTGATATTTATAATATGTAAACTATCTTGTAACAAAAACAACATCAACCTTCTTAATATACTGGATCATGATATACCATTGATTTCTATAACATAAAACCACTATAGAAAACATTGGTCATTTCTAATAATGATTCATCCTCTTCTAAAGTCTTGTATTAAGGCACTAGAAATAGCGGTTAAATCTATTGAGAACTATAAAAATGAAAAAATGAGATCAAAAATAAATTAATGTGACGACCGAGTAGTACAAAAAGGAACTAATATCATTAATATAATCAAATCCATACCTATAACTATTGAAGTTCACTCTCCAAAATCAATTGGGACATGAATCATATAGTCATTTTCTTACCTACATGTTTCACCTACATCATTCATAGTGTGTATCCTATCATTTACCTTAAAACCACCATAATTCTTCTATTTCTTTATGTTTTTAATCAGAATGGTTTTTCTATATTTTTTTATGGGTTACACATTAGTTATCTATTTCTAATTACTTTCATATTTGTTTTCATTGCAAGAAATGACACCCATTGAAGAGATGCGACAGAAAAAGATGATAGAAAATAATTGTCACATGACAAATATGGGAATTCCTCCATTCATCCCTGTTGTCATTATTTTATTTCAAATATATATATATTTCAATTACTTATAATTGCATCTTTTTACTTTTGTGATTTTTGTAGGATCCACCCCTTAGACGAGAGATATCCGACGAGGATCCTGAAATTGCTCCTAGTACGGAGTATGGTGGAAGGAGGGGGGTGGTGTCAATGTTAGATGATCATCTAGTGGTCCCGGTACTGAGGCTGGTGGTACGAGGGATCGTGGTTCGAGAGTTAGACGATCCACTGGTCATACCCGATTGGACTATGCCCCTACTATAGACGTATATTATATGACCCATTTTGATCCTCGTGTGTCTTTAAGGAGAAATGGGGTATTTAGGCCTCTGATGTTCAAAGCCTAGCACACTTTTCACACACCCAATATGGAATCCTAATGATGTTATAATGGTTAATGGGGATTCTGGGGCTTGTTCGGAGCTCGGAACCCTAGTCGGCCTAGAAAAACACTATGCCTCACGGTTTATAAAAAATTTAAGTCCATACCACAAGGAATATACCAACCATATAGAGCTATATATTAGAATCAATTTTCATGATTGTCCCTAACCATTCCCCAGGGGATGCACATCATGCACAATGTCTATAGTTTTAATATAAGATATTATCACTGTTGTTGTACGATTTTCCAAACTAGCATATAAAAAACTAGCCAAACACATATGTATTGTGTTGATACTTTAGGAAAACAATCCATGAGTCATATGTGACATGTACGTGTCAACCCCTCTTGAATTCGAGGCATGGTGTGGCCGGAATCACTCAAAGTGTCTCTCTTTTGTTTAAAATCGACACCCTTTTAAGTAAAAACCACTGGCATACAGAAAACCAACCAAACATATTTTTATTGTGTTTATACTTTAGGAAAACGATCCATGGGTCATATGTGACGTGTACAACTCAAACCCCGCCTCAATATGAGGCATAGTGTGGCCAGTACCACTCAAAGTGACACACTTTTATTTGAAATGGAAAACATTTTAAGTGAGAACAACGACTGATATAAGTAAAATGGACCAAACATATTTGGATTATGTTGATACATGAGCAAAAAGATCCATGGGATATTTAGGACGTGTAGGAGTCAACCTTTCAACAATCTGAGGAATGATGTGGCCAGTACCACTCAATGTGTCTCACCTTTATTTGAAATGATCAATCTTTTAAGTGAAAACAACAACTGGCATAAGTAAAAACAACGAAACACATTCAGATTGTTTTTATACTTTAGGAAAACGATCCATAGGACATTTGTGACATGTTCGAGTCAACCCCACATCAATATGAGGAAAAATGTTGCCTGTACCACTCTAAATATCTCTCTTTAGATTAAAATGGACAATGTTTTATGTAAAAACAACTTGCATATGGAAGACCAACCAAAATATTCAGATTGTGTTAATACTTTTGGGAAAAGATCCATGAGACATTTTTTCTAAGTATGAGTCATCCTCGCATCAATCCAAGGTGTGGTTTGGTCGGTACCACTATAGATGTCACTCTATTGTTTATAATGGACATCATTTTATGTGAAAACAACAACTGGAATACATAAAACCTACCAAACTAATTATAATTTTGTTTATACTTTAGGATAATGATCCATGGGACATGTGTGACGTGTATGAGTCATCCCCGCATCAATCCGAGCCATGGTGTGGCCGGTACCACTCTAAATATCTCTCTTTTGAGTAAAATGGACATCATTTTAAGTGAAAACAACAACTGGCATACGGAAAACTGACCAAACACATTTGGATTGTGTATATACTTTAGGAAAATGATCCATGAGTCATATGTGAAGTGTACGAGTCAACCCTGCCTCAATCTGAGGCATGGTGTGGCCGATATCACTCAAAGTGTCTCTCTTTTGTTTAGAATGGTCATTGTTTTATGTAAAAACAACTAGCATACAAAAACCAAACTTATTAGGATTCTGTTGATACATTTGGAAATGATCGATTGGTCATATGTGATGTGTATAACTCGTCCCTGTATAAATCTGAGGTGCAGTGTGGCCGGTACCACTCAAAGTGTCTCACTTTTATTTGAAATGGACAAAATTTTAAGTGGAAACAACAAATGGCATATGGAAAACCAAGAAAAATCATTCGTATTGTGTTGATACATTAGTAGAATGATCCATGGGACATTTTTGATGTGTATGTGTCATCCCCTCATCAATCTGAGGCATGGTGTGGCCAGTACCACTGTAAATGCCTCTCTTCTGTTTAAAATGGACATGATTTTAAGTGAAAACAACAACTGGAATATGGAAAACTGACCAAACATATTCGGATTCTATTGATACTTTAGGAAAACGGTTTATGAGTCATTTTTGATGTGTATGAGTCAAACCCAACACAATTCGAGGCGCGGTGTAGCTGGTACCACTCAAAGTGTCTCGCCTTTATTTGAAATGATCATCATTTAAAATTAAAACAACAACTAGCATACAGAAAACTGACCTAACGCATTCGGATTTTGTTGATCCATTAATAAAATGATCCATTGGTCATTTTCAACATGTAAAAGTCAACCTCGAATCATTCGGAGGCACAGTGTGGCCGGTAGCACTCTAATTGTCTCTCTTTTGTTTCAAATGGACACACTTTTATGTAAAAACAATGGACATACGGAAAACCGACCAAATGTATTCAGATTATATTGATATTGTAGAAAAAATACATGGGTCATTGATGAAATTTAAGAGTCAACCGAGCCTCAATTTGAGGCCCGGTGTGGCTGGTACCACTCGTAGTGTCTCACTTTTATTTAAAATGGAAAACATTTTAAGTGAAAACAACAACTGACATACGGAAAACCAACCAAATGCATTCAGATTGTATTGATACGTTAGGAAAACTATCCATGGGTCATATTTGATGTGTATGAGTCAACACCGCCTCAATCCAAGGCACGGTGTGGCTGGAATCACTCTAACTCTCTCTCTTTCGATTAATATAAACATCATTTTAGGTAAAAACAACTGGCATACGAAAAACTGACCAAACGTATTCGGATTCTGGTGATACATTGGCACAATGATCCTTGGTCCACCCCCACACAATCCACCTCTCATGTGAGGAACTCTGACCGCTATTCTAAACACATGAAATTTAATATGCCAAGGACAACTATATTCTCTAAGTCACACAATCTCATTGAAACACACCCATTATCATCATCACTAAGTTCAAAGAAACCCACCCAATACAATGAAATTTTATTTGTGTATGGTTGAATTCATTTATTCGTTTTTTATTTTGGGTTATTAGTTCTAATTTCTGAATTCAATCATGTATGTGTTATAAAAAATGAAATTTTTTATGTATTCCTAATTCTGTATCACAAATAATTACGTATTCAATTTTTAATGTATTGTATTCATAAAAGATTTTTAAATTATGTATCCTTTTAATTGTCAATTTTTAATTATGTATCCTTATTCTATATTGTATTGTATATATTCTGTACAATTCACACAACAGCACACAGAGAAGGCTACTTTGTGAATCATACAGCATAGCCTATACCAACGGTTTAAAACAGTTGGTATAGGTTCTCTATGTATTTTTTTTACCAACGTTTCTGAACTGTTGGTAAAAAACATTTACCAATGGTTTAAAACTTTGGTTTAGGGATGAATGAAGACTAAAAAAGATATTCCAATGGTTTTGAAACTATTGTCATATGTTTTTTACAAGAACTCTATGCCAACGATTTTATAAAACTGTTGGTATAAAGTATATTTCTTAACATATACCAACGAATTATCTCAAACCATTAGTATATGTCTATTGTCACAAAATAATGGGCTACAGTTTCCAAAACCATTGGTATAATTTATACCAACGATTCTCCACCCTATACTAATGGTTTTCAATGGTTTGTATACCTTTAATTTCTAGTAGTGATCCCACACTACTTTGGTAAGGTTTGATCATTAAACCCCTTGAAAGAGTTATACTCAAATGGAAATGTAAATCCTAATATTTATCAGTATAGTAATGCTAAAATAAATTATTGGTTTTTAAATACACCAAATAATGTTAATAGGATGTGAATATGGAATATATCTCATAAGACAAATAAAGTGAAGTCGAAATCCCATACCTTAAATCTCACATTCGGTTCTAAAAATTTTCACCTACTATATAATAAATATAATTTTATAACAAAAATAATATATAACCATAATTATATATATAATACTATATAGTATTTACTTATGTCAATATATTATATTATTATAAACAATTCCTTGTTAGAATCATGGTTCCGATAATAACATATTTATATTTCTTATATATTTTGATTTTTATTTTTAGTCATATTAATTTTATAATTGTTCCATAATATATAGAAATATAATCATGAGAAAATATCATATTAATTAATAAATTATTATTTTGATACTAATAATGTAAAATGTGTTGAAAAATAAAGTATGTTATGGTTATGGAGATAGTAGGTTTTGTGTAGGCATTAGTGACATTTCCATTTTTTCAATGATCATTATGGAAAAGAGGTAAGTAATATATTGTATTTATATATTGATCATAATATTATAATTTTTTTGGAATATATTTTTAAATATTATCCTACTTTGTTTAGTGATGAAAATTCAGAGTTTCATCACTTTGTGAAGGTGGTAGTCCATAGGTACTCGAGTAATGTTATCATATTTCATTGAGTGAAAACATAAGAAAGAAAATTATATGTAATATTTTAATATTTATGAAAAAATAATTATTATAATTATTATTTAATATATTTTTCATATAGTTTTTAAATTTTATTATTATTATCTTACATGTAAAGCATTAGTGAAAATGAATAACATCGCTCCGCAGGCAGTAATCCTCTATACACATGAGAGGAGTAATAATATTCCCAATGGAGTGGAATGAAAAAAAGGAATATATGATATAATTACTACATCGATATAATTTTTTTATAAATATCATATATATACTTTATATTAATCAACATAATAAACTGTGATATGTGGTAATAGAGAAATGAATATCCTCAGTTTGTAGGGATATTGTTTATCGTACACAAGAATGATGATTTAATAGTTCATGTAATCAATATGGGGGGATTTTTAGGTTATTAACATAATAGAATAATAAATATTTATATATAATATAATTTGTATATTATAATAGCATATATAAATAGTAATTGAAATAAGATGAGGAAGAAGTAGAATAAAAATGATCCTTGAAAAAATAAAACTATTTTTAGTTGACCTCCATAAAATTGCACCAAAATCTTTCTTATGATATAATTTTGGGAAAAAATGGTTTCTAGGATGAGAGGAAGGAATTTTGGAGGTATTTGTTTCTGGAACTGTATGACCTAAGTGTGTTTTATGGTGTGAATAATATAGGAGAGTGGGTATCTAGTTATAATTGAGGTAACTAGAACACACGCAACTTTCAAAAAAATTAAATGTTTTAACCATATTTTTTCATCCCAAAAGTCTTTGACCTAATGTATTAATGAATAATAAAAATTATACTATTTAAATTTATTTATAAAATTTATTTATACTTTTTTAGGTCATTATATTAATTAGGATTTTATCTTAACCCATGGTATTCCATTTTTTCCATTACAAATTTATTTACCATTTTCTACTAATTTTGGTCGAAATATAAGGTGAATGTATTATATAATACATTATATTAATATTTAGAATATTTTGATTTTTTTCCTCATTACATTCATATTAGTGTAAAATTTTAATTTATATTTAATCCCACTGATGTGATGAGAAACCGGGTATCTAAAGAGAAAAAGTTCAAAAGTGTACAAGGTTCATAAAAAATATATTTAAAAAGATTATAATATAATGAAATAGATAATATATATATAATTGGACTAATTCTATTTAAAAACAAATTTAATATATAATTTAACATTATAAATAACATGAATTAAAATGACATTTTCAATTGCAATACAATATTTTTCATTATTGATCACAAAATATAACTATGTATAAAATTATCAAATAATAACCTTAAGATAATATTTACATTGTAATATATTAAATAAATGTTATTTTGTAAAAAAATTATTAATTTTTTTTTAAAAAAAATTCTTATAAGTATAAAAAAATGCGACAAAAAACACTTTATAAATATAATGTTTTTAGAAAGATAATGTTTTTTTGTAAGATAGTTTTTAAGAAAACGACTCCCACTATATTAAAATGTTTTTTAAATTTCTAATTTATTTGTAAATAAATAATTCATTATATATAAATTAATAAATAATATATTTTCATTATTTTTTATATTCTTTTTTATACCCACCATTAAATTGAAATATGACGTAACTAAAATTTGAAATAAGAATATTTTAATAGTATATCACATTTCATTTAATTTCTATGTTGAATTTAGTGTATGAAAAGATCAACATTGTGTTTAGTGAAATCTTAATATTGTGTTTCATGTAACAAAATATAAACTTCATATTGTGTGTATTTAAATTGAAAATCTATGTTATGTGTAATGAAATCTAAAACCAGTGTGTCCTTTTAATAGAAAATTTTAATACACGAAATATATTTGTAAAAAAATGATTAAGCAATTTCATGGTGTAATAGGTGGAGAAAAGCTAATGTTTTATTATAAATTATACAACATCATAAGGAAGTACATATAATTTCTAGATATTAATAAATGAAATTAAATCAACATTCTCTTATGAAGAAATATAGGGTTATTTGATATTCTATGTTGATATGAAAAATCAATGAACATATCTATACAAATCATACCAACATGCTTGGATTTGTAATATTTTAATTTATTATTTTGACACAATAAATCTGTTGTGAATAATGATATATATATATATATATATATTTACATACCATGATAGCTTCAAGTATGTATTGTTTCAAAAGGATCTCAACTTGAGGAAAATAATATTGTTGGAACTACCAAAAGACTAGTATTACTCAATACACTACAACAATTGGATATAAAACCAGATGGTTGATGAATTGAGTAAGAGATACTATGATGTTTTAACCATGATGAGGATTAAAAATGATCATATATATGTGGATCTAGTAAATATGGATATATTTATTTCTATTCTAGGGGAACCATAATTCCTTTTCGAGGAAAATGATAATTAATCCTTTTAAAAATATATATAGAAGTGCTAGTAAGATTATTTGAAAATAAAAAGGAATACTAATGTAGGTAATTTAATTATATTTTCTGAAATTAAATATAGAAATTGGGTTATTGTTTTTTGGAATATACTTTTTATTCCATCAGTGTTATAGTTGGAAAGAAAACTCATCGATGATGCACAAATCATGAATTTTATTTTTTCATCCATGTATCACAATGATTATTTAAATGAATATTTTTCATTTGAAGGTATGAGGTGGGAAATAATATACTATATTTTTGGATGATAAGTAACACAACAAATAATGAATAAAATAAAATATAAATACCACACTATTCATAAGATGATATTGTTACAACACCTACTCAGTTATCAGGGATTTGACTATTATTTTATGATAATGAAAAAGATAAAATATATCATATTACCAAGTATCGATCAATTTTTTAGTATTGAGAAACTCAATACATACATGGTTCCCTTTTTAAGTTGGTAATTAAACATAGAGCATATAAACAGAAAATAAACCAGTTACTTGAAACGTATTAAAATATTACATATTCATAACCTTGTGAAGGTGAATTATTATAAGTGTAATATAAAATTATCGTTAAGGTTTACATATAGCTGAAACATGAATCAAGAATTAATTGAGAATAATCATTAATCCATAAAAAATATTTATTCTTAAATTTCTAAAAAAACATGTCATTTAATCCATAAACTGATATTTAAAATGAATCTATATATCTTGCCACAATGAAAATATGATGGATGGGATTAATGGAATACTGAATTATTTAAATGACTAATTATGGGACATCATATATCTAGAACATTAACCACTACTATCAAGACCATTTATAAAATGGTTTTAGTCTTTGGTTATAAACACTTCTATATTTTTATGGAAACAAATGTGAAGGGTTTTTCACAAACTATTTTGTCTCATGAGACTTATCAATGAATCTAGTGGATATATAATTATGATCCCTACCCTAAATGTAATATAAAAACAATTCATCATATATATATTTAACTCCTGAGAGATATTCCTTATCTAAATATTCTTCCTGAGTAGATCATACAAATTGATCAATATTTCCTTAGTTATAAAAACATTCAAAGTAATCAACACATGAAAAATTATATAAACAAAAATAATCATATGCATGATACTTGAATTATGGGTATTTGTCGAAATAACTAATTATTTATTATCATATATAATTTGATCTATATATACACCATGTAAATGAAAATTGGTTCATGACTGAAAATTATACCTCAATGAATGAAAATTGATATGATGTACCATATATAGATCATCTTAATAATTAAACGAATGGAATATGTTTTTTACATTAAATACAAATAAAAAATTCCAAATAAAAAAATAATATAATCAATTGTTATTTTATAGATATTATTTTAATAAAATAATCAATGAAATCATTTTTTAACAAAATGGATGAAAATTTAGTTTAGAAATTCCTTAACACTATAAAACAAGCCATTTTTTTAATGTTAATATTAATGATAATAAAATGATACATTGAATAAATTGAATATAAATATATTCATTATATAATATTTTAATGGGATCTATGTATATGACATATAAGAAATAAGTGATGAATACTAAATATATCTCATAGAATTAATAGTGGGACGGGAAACCCCGTACAAGTATGATATCATAAATCCAATGAATATATTATGTACATTAATTGTAAATCCATTGAAAATGTGTGAAAATATAACATATATAAGAAAATTTAATTTTAAACATATCATTATCATGAGATAATTAGTGTGATTTATATAAGAAAAGATTGAAAATTTAGTTATGAAATCCCATAACGCATTCTAATTAGTTTGGTCATATTCCAAATAAATTTAATGATCATAAAATTGAAAATTAAATAACATGACTAAATGAAAATTCATGATATTATATGTTAAAGGGAATTCTAAATAAACCACACATAATAAATATTTTATGAATAAGGCATATCTCATAGAAATAAAATTTATATTAGAAACCCCTTACCATATGTTAAATGCATTACTCAAATGTAATTAATTTTCTATTTAATGAAAATAGATTGATAAATTAATTAATAAGGAGTCTATTAATAATATAAATTGTTTACTATAATGTTATTAAGTATTTTTATGGGGATTGCATTGAGTTAAATGATTAATTCTGTTATTCTAGGAGCATTCGTTTATTTTTATTATGGTCGATTCCCTTATGTATATTTATGTGAATACTTTTCAAAATAAATAAAATAACTATAAGTTATATAATTTTGTATAAATTAAAATAAATATTTTTAAATATTCTAATATATTGTTCGGTTATATGATATGAGGATTATTCATTAAGTGAAACATAGAGGAAAATAATTTAATTAATTTTCTTGGATTTTACGACAATCATGAATTTATATAATTTAATCTAATAATACTATTATATGTTGGTTACATAACATGGTTTAAAATATTATATGTATTTTAAAATGTTATTTAATCATAATAATGGTATTATTACCCCCTAGAAATTAGTAATGTAAATTGAATACACATCATCCATGAATGCGACGAATCGACACATTAAAGAAAATGTTTTCCTATTTAAAATAAAAATGTAATTGAATATATATGTTATTTATATTGAATTAAGAAAATAAAATTCCAATATATATATGATACAGTAGTTGTAATTAATCTTTGTATATGGGTAGCTTAGAAGAGAGTAAGAACACAAAATATATTAAAATATAAAGAAGGCAGATTTGACCTCTCAAATACCGTCTCCTTAAGATCCTCCTTCAAAAAGATGGATTTGAAATTTTAGTAATATGAAAAGGTCATGGACATAGGGAAGAAGATTGGGAATTAAATTGTTTAGACTATAGACATGATTTATGAAATAAATAGTGTGATAATAAGGGGTGGGGAGGTGTCATTCCACCAACCCATGATTCACAGAGTCAGTGCATTATTTTAATACATTGGAATGATTACATGGAATCAAGTCCCGAAGGACAAATCAGTTTAGAAGACTTTGAAAATATATTACATACATCAATCTTACATTACACTTTCTAACATACAACAGAAAAAGATAATCTTTGAGAATTCCATTGTTCCCTTAACATAACCCTGCATCTCAAACATAAAACACTTCTTGGGATCGTAGGAAAATAAAACATAAGAAAGGGGTTAGCTCAGATGCTCAATAAGGGTAAATAATTTAGCGGAAGCTATAAACATTAAAAGAAACATGTGTAATAAAAAAAATAACTTTTTGAACATAAAATTGAACATAAAATGGAAAAAATAAATCAAACATTACCATATAAATATGCACATGGATATTCTACAAGTCGAATAATCACATGTAATAACTAATTTCATAATACGAGAATGTATAGTACCAGACATTTATTTCTGTGTCAAGGCCTCCTGCCAGGACTGAGGGGATAATTGTAACAGGTCCCTAACCCAAAGAGCCTCTGTAACCGGACTCGAACCCGTAGACTCTCTATAACTGGACTCCAACCCAGAGATCCACTATAACTGGACTCAAACCCATATGGTCTACTATAATCGAACCCAAACCCAGAGTGCATACTTTTACCAGTCCAAAAACTAGAACATACTAGTCCAATACCTTCATCTTAGGAAATGTATGAAATATAACTTATACATTCGTATTAAAACTAGCATACGAAATGTAAATAAGTTAACCATAAACCATGAATAGAATAAAAATAACTCATAAATAGTCCAACATTTCACAAATCCTTAAATAAAATATGGATAATTTGTATCATAATAAATCAACTTCAAACAAGTGTTAAATTTATCAATGGATGTTAAAAAAGATGAAATCAAAACAATTTGAGAGAAATATCTCTTTATATTTTGAAATCATTTAAGAGTCACATAATTAAAAAGAAAACATTTAATTTGAAAATATTCTTATAATCTTTTAAGGGAAGCTTCGATGATGTTATAATGGTGGAAAGTAGCCGCCCCCACCGTATAAGTTAAAAAATATTCTTTCCTTAACTTTGTCGAAAAGTTTATAAAGTACCTTGTTTGGAAAACAAGGAAAATATTATTTTCAAACCATTTTATAAAAATTAAAAAAAGTATATAAATTACTTTAACCTATAGTAAAAATGTTTTGAAATACATTTGTAAGAAACATGGATGTGGATGACAAAGAGGTCCCAGTAGATAATTACATATAAACAACCTCGGATAATGATGAGATTGAAGAATTAACTCTTACCTTATTCTTTTCCATGGTTGATGGAATGTTAACCACTTTTATAATATTTAAATTACTGGTATTAAATTATAAAAGAACTATATACATAATTTTTATGTCATATATGATCTTCTAATAATGCTTTGTTAATGATATTTTAGTGTTATCGTCGTTTCGGGTGTTAACTGATTCGTCTTCCTTTATATTCATTGTTATGTTACTCGTGTTTTGTATGGATGGAATGTTTCTTATTCACATCTAGAATGATATCAAATCTTTAAACATTATTTTTAATCATCAAATGAAAATTATAATTGAATGGTTACGATGGGGAATGAATCTTAACGCATTCGTGGAGGCGGTAATCCGTACGTACGCACGAGCGACGATATCATTTTTTTGATATTAAAATCGTCTATAATTAGATGGTATATCATATATAAAGAATAATTGTCATGTTTTATTTATTATTTTCATCAATTATACATCAGTATTATACCCATCCAAATAATAATGTGTTGAATAACAACTACACCACAACGTGGAGACGACAAGCCGTACGTACGCACGTACAATGACATTTCATTAAAAGGATGGATAGAATAATGAATATGGTTGTACCATATTTATAATAAAATCAAAGTATATATAATATACTAGAGTTATTATTTTTTATTGGAAAAAACAATGAAATAAGAAGTGGAAGAAGAAAATATCTTTAAAGAGGTGATGAAATATTTACCTCTTTTTCGGGTTCTTCCTTTTAATTACTCAAAAGGGAGTCGTAGGATAGATTTATGAAAAAAGGAAGACCTATATGATTAAGGGAGGATAGTTGATAAGATATTTGGCTAGGGTGTGGCTAAGCCAAATGGCTATGAAGGTGTAAATTTGAGATAAGGGGGAGTTCCTATTTATATGATTTGTGAGGGGCACCTTAGGAAAAGATTGAAATATTATTTTATAATAAAATCATATTCAGTAATAATGGATCCAAATAGAATTATTTATATGATACAGTGGTTATGGGTCGATATACACTAGGCCAATAGGTTTTAGATAAGTTTAGGTTACCATTTTAACCTTATCTTTTAGATTTAACTCTAAGTTAAATAATTTAACTTTTACCATGTCTTCTAGTAATTTTACACTATATAGTTAATAAACATATTATAAACATCCCAGAGGACCTAAATTGTTTATTAAAAAACTATATGATATTATTTAAGAACTTTGGCCAAACCATATATTTTTAAGAATATTAAATCAACCAATAATACAGTATTTGTTTTAAAAATTAATTTATGTCAATTTTGAAACTATTTTGTATTTGGTTTTTGTGAAGTGTCATAAAAACCTTATCACTTCAAAAACAATTTACATAATCAACCCTAACATGTCATATTTACCTCGAAAATTAGTGTAATTCATCAAAAGTCTCAAATTTCTTTTATTTGGATATTTATTATATCTATTATTTTAAACATTCATTAATAAGGTAATTAATGAATCATCATTATGTCATAAATAAATTAAATAATTTAATGCTAAAAATTTATAAATAAAACACAATTATGTTGGAAATATTTTTATCTTTCTATGTAATATTTATATTTTAATTTATCTTATGTATAACCCTATATTAAAATGTTTTAGTTATGAATACTTGAATTTAACACTTTTAACACTTCTTTAAATAAAATAATAATAAATGTCCTAATCTAATCCATGTAGACCTAAAGGGTAAAATGTTATTAATAAAATCATTTTTAGTCAAATTAAACATATCCAATAGAATTATAACATCAGTTAAGGAAATTTTAATATTTTTTACCCTTAATTACACTATTTACTTTTAATTGTGGTAAATAAAAGTCAAAAGTTACTATTCACGAACAATTATATTCTATTTATTGAAAAAAATTTCACTTACTGAGGTTAATAGTGTCTCTACTAATTTTGAAATTCAAATCACAGAATTGGTAAAATTATGTTTTATAAAATTTTTCAAATTCCACTAGAAGGTTGGTAAAAGACAGTAAAAATTAATTAAAATTTATATACGTCTTATTTTATTATAAAAAATATTCCACTGAATTACATTGAACTAATATTCTTTTATGTAACTATTTTGGAATAAAATAAATTTAAATAAAATAATTAATTATTTAAATAAAAATTTTGTTTTGAACAGTAACACATTATTTTTAACTATTTATCAAAAATTGATTGTTTCCAGAAAAATACGAAAAATTCACCCAAAGATAATTTTCATATTCTGAATTCCAAAATTAATTCAATTTTACCAATTTAAAAACATATAGGTTTCATTAATTAATTTAAAATTAATTCACATTGTCAAAACTAAAAATCATATATTTAAGAAATAATAACTATCAAATGATTTACACTTGTTTATGTCAAATTTCAAAGGAAAATCACATACAATGACAATTATTTGGATTAAATGGAAAAAATATAATCTATTTATACTTCCAAACCATTAAAATGTATAATTTACCACTATTAACTATTTTGATTAAAAAAGTTGTTTTCAGTTAAAAAATAAAAATTTCATTATTCACACAAATTGAAAGTTATCAGAAAAACACCAAAAATTTATTGAAACTAAATTCTTTTGACCCAATTCTAAAGAAGAAGTTTATTTTTTAAAATTGAATATGTAAAAGATTCATATATTGGATTTAAAAATGGTTCCCCATTAAAAGGCGGTAAAATTGCATTTTTTTTGACTAATACTTGTTTTATTTAAAAATAGGAATTTGTTATTTTATTATATCTCAAAAACTCATAATATGGATTATAAAATTATAATAATTATTTAAAGTTCAAAATTCAATTAATACTATTCATTACCGCTTTTGAATGGCTAGTTTGGTTAGTCGTGGTGCGCTTGAACTCAGTGTTGTGTGTCTTTCAAGTTATTGAATTACTTGGAAGAAATAGCGTACTATGAAATCATAGGGTGTTACATTCGTCCCTCCTTCAATAAGTTTCATCCTCATAATTTGAAATTGCTCTTTGAAAATAAATGGTTGAAAATAGAAAATACCATTGTGGGAAAACCCCCATCGGAAATTGGTTTAATCAAATTTAGTCTTAATAAGAGGAAAAGGCAAATGAAACGGTCACCACCAAATTATGATATCGATTAGAGGAACATTGGTGGAAATTAGGGAAACATAATTGGAGGAAAAACATAAATATTTATATGGTATGATTGAGGTCATCATTGAAAAACATGTGTAAAATTAAGGGCCTCAAATCAGTCAATCTATGATGATTTAAAATACCATCAGTTCAACAAGACTTAATGTATTAGGATAACACATCATTTGTTTTAAGATCCCTTCCCTAATGATTAATAATTAATTTATCCATAGAATAAGAGGAAAAAAATTTATATATATATATATATGTAATTGAAAAGTAGAGTTTCATCCTTCAACAAATTCCTACCACAAACTCATCATTCACTCCAAAATATTTCAAAAAAATATTATATTTTTCATAATCGTATAGGGTTACAAAAATAATTATTTTATAATTCACCTATCATAAATTTTAGTAAAACTAGTTATACAATCCAGGACATCACGTAGGCCAGCGGTAGGTCATACACCCTTGTCTCCCTTTGGTTGCAGGTTCATGTCTCGTGACCTTGTTGAATGTGACTGGTTGTCTCCTGAATTCTGAGTTTTCCTTTTTATAAAAAATACAAAAATAAACTTAACAGTAGCATACAATTTCAAAAATAATCCATTCCAACCATTAGACGTATCCAAAATACTTATATCCAAATCTTAGTCCAGAATTTATATGATGTTAAACACAATGAAGATCCCTTTTTTCTGCGTAATAACATCTGAACACCTTCATCATGTATTCTTTTAAAACATGCTAACACCCTGAATTACCATAAAACCTTATTGATTACATTCATTCTCCCTTATTCATTATAGAATACTTGATATATTCCATATATCAAAAAAAAATTAATATTGCAATAATGATGAAATAAAAACACTATTAATAAGTTCCAAGGAACTCAAGAATATCCAATATAATTTATCCAAATCAACGATCTCTTTTTCCAAAATCACTACCTCATTATCAAGACCATATTAAGGATTACTTTTCCTTCAACCATGTATTTTCCAAAAACTGTAGCTTACTATTAAGTCACATTTCATATAACCATATAATCTCTAATACTTAATATAATATTACAGCAGTACAATCCTTATTTAACTCTATAATTCATATAACTAATATATTGTTGATACAACACTCAAATGAAATAATTCTATAATAACAACATTAGAACTATGGTTATTCTTCTTCATCTGAGGTAGTATTATAGCTTGATTATTATCCAATAGAATCATTTGCGTTATAATATGATGACTGGGACAATGATTTGTGTTGTGTCCCAACACATTGCAGATGAATCATTTTATGTTTGAAAACTTTTTAACCCTTGAAATCACTTATATGTTATCCCTTTTCTCCACACTTATTAGAAACTCCCATTCCCTTAAAGAATTTACCAAGGTGATTCTTTCCGAATTTATCACATATATGAAAATCCTTCTTTCCCCTCTTCCCTTTATACATATTTCTCTCTACCATCCTTTCTTTTTTTCTTCCCCTCAAACCCATAAGACATAGAGAATTATTTACTTCTCTTATTGAAACATGATATTATTTGTTCATATGTTGAGAATACATGGGAGACTATTTACCTTCTAAAAGATGTCTTAATACCATTAATGATATGATCCTTCTTACTCTTTGGATCAAATGTATTTTTGGGGTTTACATTCCTTATACTGGGTTCCATTTCTATACAAAGGCATACATGAGGTAATTTTATGAATTTTAATGAATAATTACAAACTTGTAAAATACCTAATGTAAATTGTACAGTTTACAGATATAATCTGTAATCCAAAAAATATTTTCTTTGAGGAGGTATATACTCGTAAATACATCATAATGATTTGAAAAAAAATGAGAATTATCCTAAGAATATCCCACGAGAGTGTCATAACCAACAGTGCATCAATGACCCTTTTCGTGCACCAATTCCCATTCATGTCTAGCTCAAAGTGGTGTTTTCAGGTTTTACCCCTAGGTACATCTGTGCCAGAGCTACCTCTACCTCGTCATATCAGGACATGGATTTATTTTCCTAGAAAACTCAAAAAACCTCTACATTAAAAAAATAATAGGATGTTCTTCTATACTAATCCCCAAAGTCTATCTTAGGGTAATGTTCTCTAATAAGAGTTTATCTAAATCTAGTTTCCAACGTTACTACTAAGCATCCTTTGATACCAAGTGTAACACCCCGACCCAAGATTCCCAGACTCAGTGCATTATTTTAATACATTGGCATGATTGCAAAAAATCAAGTACCAAAGGATGGATCAATTTAGCAGTCTTGGAAAATAGATTACATACATGAACGTTACATTACACTTTCTAACATACATCACAAAAAATAATCCTTTGAGAAATCCATTATTCCCTTAGCTTAACCCTGCAACTCAAACATAAAACACTTCTTGGGATCCTGGGAAAATAAAAATAATAAAGGGGTGAGCTCAGATGCTTAGTAACGGTAATTAATTTACCGGAAGCTATACACATTTAAGGCAAGACGTGTAATAAAAACAATAGCCATTTAAACATAAATTTGAACATAATATGGAAAAAATAAATGAAACATTACCATATAGACAAGAACATAGATATTCTACTAGTTGAATAATTACATGTAATAACTAATTTCATAATGAGGGAATGTATAGTATCAGACTTTTATTTTTGTGTCAAGGCCTCATACCAGTTCTAATGGGATAATTGTAACTGGACCCCCACCCAGAGAGCCTCTGTTACCGGACTCCAACCAAGAGAGCCTCTATAACCGGAGTCCAACACGAAGAGCCTATATAACTAGAATCCAACCCGAAGAGCCTCTGTAACCAGACTCCAACCAGAAGGTTCTACTGTAACCAAATCCCAACTAGGAGGGCTTACTTTTACCGGTCCCCAACCTGGAACATACTAGTCTAATACATTCATCTTAGGAAAATGTTGAAATATAACCCAAACATTCATATTAAAACTAGAATACAAAATGTTAATAATTAAACCACAAACCATGAATGGAATAAAAACAACTAATCCATAGTAAAAAATATCACAAATCCTTAAATACAATATGGATGATTTGTATCATAATAAATCAACTTCAAAAATGTGTAAACATTGTCAAAGGATGTTGACATAGATGAAAACAAAACTATATGAGAAAAATATCACTTTCTATTTTGAAATCATTAAGGAGTAACATAATTATAAATAAAAATTTTATTTTTAAAATATTATTATAATCTTGTAAGAGAATCTTTGACAATGTCATAATGGCGGAAAATAGCCTCACCCGCCGTACATGTTAAAAAACAATCTTTCATTAACTTTGTCGAAAAGCTCGTAAAGTACATTGTTTGGAAAAGGAGAAAAATATTGTTTTCAATGCATTTTATAAAAATTAAAACAGGTGTATAAATGACTTTAACCCATATTAAAACTGTTTTGAAATAAATTTTTAAGATACATGGATGTGGATGATAAAGAGGTCCCAGTAGATAATTACGTATAAACAACCACAGATAATCAAGAGATTTTAGAATCAAATGTTACCTTATACTTTTCCTTGGATGAGGGTATGTTAAAATAATTTATAACAGTTAAATCATTTTTATTTATTTATAAATGATCCATATACATAATTATGATATCATATATGATCTTTTAATAATGCTTTGTGAATGATATTTTAGTATTATGGTCGTTTCTGGTGTTAACCAATTCGTGTTCCTTTACAGTATTTTTTACGTGAGTTGTGTTTTTCATTGATGGGATGATTCTTATTCATATACATAATGAAATAAAATATATAAAAATTATTTTTAATCATTCAATGAATATTACTCTTGAAGGGTTACGATGGGGAATGGATCTCATCACGTTCGTGGAGACGGTAATCCGTACGTATGCACGAGGGACAATATCATTATATTGTTGTTAAAATCATATATAATTGGATGGTATATCACATATATAGAATCATTATCAGGTTATAATTATTATTTAAATCAATTATATATCATTATTATACCCATTAAAATAACAATGTATTGAATGACAACTACACCACGACCTGGAGACGGTAAGACTTACGGCCGCACGTACGGTTACATGTCATTAAAAGGATAGATATAATAATAAATATTGTTATACAATCTTTATAATAACATTAGTGTATATAAAAGATACTGGAGTTATTATTTTTTGTTGGAAACAATAAGGAAATAAGAAGTTGAAGAATAAAAGAACTTGAAAAAGGTGATGAAATATTTACCACTTCTTCAAGTTCTTCCTGTTGATTTGATCAAAAGGGATCGTTAAGATGGATTTATGACTAAAGAAATGCCTATATAAAGAAGGTAGGATAGTTTAGAGGATATTTGGGTTGGGGTGGCCGAGCCAAATGGCTTTGATGGTGTGAATTTTGGATAAAGGAGAGTTCCCTTTATAAGAGGGGTTAGGGGCACCTTAGGAAAGGATTGAAATATTATTTTATAATAAAATCATAGTCAGTTTATAATGGCATAAAATTGGTTTATTTAGAAAATAAAGTAGGGATGGGTCTCAATCCTCTCATCCAATTGGTTTTATACAAATTTAGGTTAACATTTTAACCTTATCGTTTAGATTTAACTCTGAGTTAAATAATTTAACTTTAACCATTTCTTCTTTTATTCTTGCACTATATGGTTAATAAAATTAATATAAACGTCCAAGAGAACCTAAATTTGTTCATTAATGACATATATAATATTATTTAATACCTTTGGATGGACCTTATAATTTTAAGAATATTATATCAACCAATAATATAGTATTTGTTTTAAAAATTAATTTATGTCAATTTTGACACTATTTTGTATTTTGTGTTTTTGAAAGTGTTAACAATCCTATCACTTCGAAAAAAATATATAATCAACCATAAAATGTCTTATTAACCTATAAAATTAGTGGAATTCAACCAAAGTCTCAAATTACATTTATTTGGATATTTATAATATTTATTTGTTTAATATTTATTTAATAATGTAATTACTGTAACATAATTGTGTCATAAATAAATTAAATTATTTGATATATAAAAATTATTAATAAATTAATATTATTTAAGATATTTTTTATCTTTTTAATGAATATTTATAGTTGAATTTAACTTAGGTATAACACTATATTAAAATGTTTTATTTATGAAAACTTGAATTTAACACTTTTAACTCTTCTTTAAATTAAATAATAATAATTGACCTAATATAATCCAAGTTGACCTAAAGGTTCATATTTTATTCCTAAGGTTGCATTTGGTCAAATTACACTTATCTAATAGAATTAAGACATGTGTTAAGGAAACAATAATATCATTTTAACCCTTAATTACCCTACGTTCTTTTAACTGTGGAAAATAAAAGTCAAAAGTTATTATTCACAAAAAATTATTTTCATCTTATTGAACCACATTTTATGTACTTAGTTTTACAGAGTCTCTTAAATTTTTTAAATTCAACTCACAGAAGCGGTAAAATTATTTTTTATACAAATTTTCCAATGCATCTAAAGGTGGGTAAAAGATGGTAAAAAGATCAATAAAATTTTATACTTATAATTTTATTATAAAAAAATTCCTATTAATTAAATTGAACTAATATTTTAATTATGTAAATATTTTGACTTAAAATAAATTTAAATAAAATAAATAATAATGTAATTATAAAGTTGGTTTTAAACAATAACGTAGTGTTTTTCACCATTCATCAAAAATTGAATGTTTTCATAAAAATAACAAAAATTTACCCTAAGATAATTTTGATATTAAAAATTAAAAATTAATTCCATATTAACAATTTCAAACATATAATTATCATTAATTAATTTAAAATTAATTCTCGTTGTTAAAACCAAATAGCGTATTTTTAAGAAATAATAACTATCAAAATATTGACACTTGTTTATGTCTACTTTCAAAGTGAAATTACTTACAATGACCAGCATTGGGTTAATGGTAAATACATAAACTATTTGTACATCCAAACCATTAAAATGTATAATTTAACACTATAAATTATTTTGATTAAAAAAGTTGTCTTCAGTTAAAATATAGTATTTTTCACAATTAACCCAAATATAAAATTTATCAAAAAAACACCAAAAATTTATTGAAACAAAATTCTTATGTCCTAATTCTAATGAAGATATTTTTTTGTAAAATTTAATATATAAAAGTTTAAAATATTGTATTTAAACAGGGTTCTCCATTACAAATCGGTAAAATTGATTCTTTTTGAAAATTACTTCTTTTATCTGAAAAAATGATTTTTTTCTTTTATTATATCTACAAAACTCAGAATATGGATTCTAAAATTATAAGGATTATATAAAGTTCAAAATTTAGTTAATACTAGTCATAACCGCTTTTGAACTGCTAGTTTGGTAAGTCATGATGCGCTTGAACTCGTTGTTGCGTGTAATGAATGTTATTTAATTACATTGAAAAATAACTTACAATGAAATCTTAGGGTGTTACATGAGGGTTGTTATTAATAGGTGAGAAGCATGATTTTTTGATTATTTTATTAATTAGTTTATTATTTGGGGTCATGGCTATAAATAGTGTCCATTAATTTGAAAAAAAATATATAAATTAATTATTTGAGTTTTATTAAATAGTTGATTAAATGGTAAATTTATAAAAAATTCATTTTCATAACTTATAATTTTAATTAACACAAACATTTGTGATTCACTATTCACTAAAAATTCAACAATTTCAAAAACCCCAAATATTTACCATAACCATTTTTCTACATATAGATTCAAAAAATGGACTCCATTTAATGATATTAATATTTGTATATATGATAAATTTATTTTAAATTAAAATGATCATTTAATCGAAATAAAACGATTTTAATATTATTACTTATTTTACAACACTTTGAAAAAATAATTATTATATCATAAAATTATTTAATTATTATAATACAATAAAATATTACTTTGAAAATATATTTGATGAATAGAAATTTATTTTTAAATCATTCTATTAATTTTCAAATTGAAAATAATCATTAATGTTTCCCAAAAAATGCATCATTTTCAAATCATTAATTTAATTATTCCACAATATAATAATATCATATTTTCATTTATGAGATACCTAAATTTTTTATACATAAAAATCTAGCGTTATTTTTATTAGCTAAATTATTATTCCAAACGATCATTGTACTATGATAATGGTTAGGTTTATAATTAATAGTTTACAACTATTCATTTAAGTTTGGTGTTATGTGCATCATGAGCTATCAAATCAATTGAATTTATTTATGAAATACATTGCATAAAATCATGGGGTGTTATATGTATTCCACCATTGAATATTTATTACTCGTATTTTTTATTAATATTTCCATATAATGAGATCATGGTGGTTCTTCTTTATAACAACCTTAGGTTACCACATTTCTTCTTCCATTTTCTGGTTTATCCAATGATATTTTACCATTCGTGTCATTTTATATGTCATTACATTATCACCAGTGTCAGGAATTTGGTTAGGCTCTTTGTAGTAATAAAAATCATTTTTCAGATTCATTTCAATGTTGGTGAATATATGCATTGGCTATGTCATATATTTATTTAATGATGACATGTTGAACACATCATGAACATTAGAGAGACAAAGTGGAATTGTTAAATGGTATGATAAACCATTAATTTTTTCAATTATATTGAATGGTTCTATTTAACTATTTCTTATATTCCATTTCTTATTAAACCATATGACACCATTCCATTGAGATACTTTTAAAAATACATGATCTCACACCTATAATTCAAAATCCTTTCCATGTTTTGAAAAAAAAATTGTCTTCTTTTTGATTTATTAATATGATCTTGAATAATAATTAACATTATTCATGTCTCATCAATAATATTTGGACCTATAAGTTTCATCTCAACAATATCAACTCAAAAATTTTGGAGTTTGAAATCTCATGACATATACATCTTCATATGGTGCCATTTGAACAGTTCAATGGAAACAATTGTTGTAGGAAAAATATTTCAAACGTAAGTGTTGCTCCCACTTTTTTTGAATTTCATGTGACCTTACATCAAACATGCCTTAAAATTATTGAATAATCCTTTTAGGCCATTCATCAGTATGAAAATGATAATTAGTTCTCAATTTCGGATTATTATCATATCTATCTATATAATATTCATCAATTTTGATGCAAAAAATAGATCTATACTAGATAAAATTAACATGATTCACTATGAATTATTAATAAAACATTTCTATTGAATAATTGTAGGATATAATGATTAAAATGTTCTATTTTAGAAAGAAATTGTGGCAATTTTGTATTGTGATAAAAAATAACCCTTACCATATCATTCATTATGGGGGTGTTTTTGGTTATCATGTGACAAAGTTGACATTAATTTCTTTCCACGTCCACATAGGAATATAAATATATTAAACAACTCCCCTATGATGCTATGTCTCAACATTATGTACTTGATAAATTGGATATCAGGACACAAATTTTGATATTTCCTACTTCACATTATCCAACTAGACGTGTTCCATTAGATCTTTTTAAATGTAACGCCCGACCCCAGCTACCCAGAGTCGGTGCATTACTTCGTAACATTGGCATGATCACAAAAGATCAAGTCTCGAAAGACCGATTAGTTTAGTAGCCTTGGAAACACTAGATACATTCATAAGTCTTACATTACATCATAAAGTAAAAAAAACTACAACATCTTCTCTTCATATCCCCTTATATTATCCCTGCAGGTCATTCATATTATAATTCTTCAAATCCTGAAAAATATTAAAACATTGAAAGGGGTGAGCTCAGATGCTCATTAAGGATAACAATATTGCGGAAGCTTTCATAAACAAACATTAACATTTAAGTCAATGTATAACTAAAACAAAATCCTTTTAAACATGAACATCAACATAATATGGCAAAAGTAAAATGAGATAATTCCATTTACATATTCACATGGATATTCTACTGGTCGAATAATCACATGCAATATCAATAACCACTTTCATAATGATGGAATGCATAATGCAAGACTATCATAACCACGTAGCCAAGGCCTCATGCCAAGACCACAAATAAGATTTTGTCAAGGCCTCATGCCAAGACACTAGTTTGTCTCATGAGACCTGCCGATGCATCGAGGAGCTATAGTGGGCTCCACCCGTCACTTATTAAGTCCAATGCATTCCTCATATGAATAGGTTTAAGCATATCATAAACCATAACATAATTTTATCACATAAAACATGCATAAAGGAAACATAACATTTCCACATTTCAATCACAAGATATCAATACAACACATTGATATAAGAAAAACTCTTTCAAAACCATTTTCAATACCAAAATAAAAGAAATTTAAAACTTTGTATTTATTTTTTATTAAAACAATGTGATGACTTGTAGAGGAAGCCGAAACTCAAATAATGGTCACGGCGGTGGAGAAGTCGTTGTCGCCCAATATGTACGGAAAGAAAAACATTCCCTTTTTGTCTTTTAGTAAAACGCTTCGTATAAAAATGATTCCTTTTGAATAAATGTAAAAGTCAAATGGGTTTATACACCGTATAAAAGAAAGTTGTGTATAAAACCAAATATGCCTCATTGAAAGAAGATTGAGATGAAGTCCTTAAAAATATAATTTTTAAAATAAAATAGATCTATTATCTGTATTCACTATAGGTACACATAAAGAAAGTAAAAATACAAAATAATACATAACAATATCATGACATAATTTGAAAGGAGGAGATTAACCCAAAGAATGGAAGTTGGGTTAAGAAGTTCCCTTACCTAGCGTCCTGTCCTGACTCGACTGTTCTTTAACCTCCTGAATAATAAACTAGAGTTAATTTCTATTTACTTAAGAACCTTTTTCATGTTCATTATTCCTTTTATATCCCTTGTTACCATGTTATGAACATTATGTAATTATTTAAGTTTATAACGGTCATTTTGTCGATCTTAGGTACTTGAGTCAAAAATAAAATTCTTATAATTACAGGTTTTTCATGTGGTGATATATCCATTATATCCAGAATTATTTTCATGATGTAGATATAATATATATCATATATATCCAGTATATACATGCATTTATAATATTACATAACATTTAGAGGTAAGAAATGAAATTCACCGTTCATGGAGACGGTAAGCCGTACGTACGCATGAACACTACTTTTATTTCTATTTCGTATTTAATGGAATGAAATCATAATTATATAAAGGTATAATATAGTTCCAGTATAATATCATATATAATATCATTTACCCCATCCTTTATACGTCCCACATATGGCATTAACGATTCACATCACTTTGAGGTGGCGGTAGTCCGCACTTCCTAAAATGAAATTATCGCGTTTACCCATAATGGAAATCATAAAGTATGCCATAAATGAGAAATACAAAAGCATAAAGAAAAACAAAACATAATATATTTCATATATAAAAATAGTATCATCATAATGGCCACCATTAGAGGTGTTATATGAGTGTTGAACAATCATCATTTCGTGAGGGAAAAATTCGCCATCCACAGAAACAGTATGTTCTTTAACCATTAAGTGTAGGTGTGTGTAATTGTAGCTAGAATACTTCTTATAAAAACAACTTAGTATATTGAGGATACTTGTGTTTTTACAAAAGAAATGAATAAAAAGTGTTTAGGGGGTTGGAGAAGAAAAATAAAACAAAACAACATTAGAGAAGACATTACCTTAAAATCAGGTAACTCTTTTTGATTTGAGCCAAAGGCTTCCTTGGGAAGAGTTATGCCCAAAGTGAGGCTTCTAGGAGTAATAGGGGGAAGTTGGGAGAGTATTTTGGCAGAGTTTGGCCGATCCAAATGGCTTGAAAGTGTGAATGAGGTGGTGGAGGTGGGGGCCTTTTATAAGTGAAGAGGAGGGGCACTCTTGGAAAGTAAAGAAAAGTCACTTTATTTTAAAATGGTATTCAGATTTAAGAGGTCCCAAATTGATATAATTCGAGGATAAGATGATAAGGGTTCTAAATCTACCCATCCAATAGGTTTTGGTCATGTTTAGGTCTTATATATTACATTATCATTCCATTTTATTTAAATCGTTAAATAATGAGGTCATCGCTGCATCATCATGATGTCATAAATAATTTAATTTATTTAATGTCTAAAAATTATAAAAAAATACTATGATGTTGGAAATCTTTTTATCTTTCCAATGACTATTTTTAGTCAAAAATATGACTTGTATAACCCCATGTAAAATGTTTTTTAGTAAAACATTTCATGTTTGTGTCATTTTTTACTTTAACATTAAATAAAAGGTATTTATTTCATTTTCCAATGAAAGTGGCTCCATGGGGTCCCCAAGTTTACCCATGGATTGTATTGTTCGGCCATGTCTCATCCAATGAGGGTAGGACATGGGTCATGCTCATCTCTTATTATTAAAACATTATTTTTACCTTAAACTACACTAATTACCTCTAATCGCGATTAAGAACTTAAATGTTACTATTCAACAAAAAATTATTTTAATCTCATTGAACCACATTTTACATATTAATGACAACCATGTATGTTGGATTTTTGAATTTCAAAACACATAAGTGGTAATGTTTCATTTAAACGAAAAATAAGTTTTTTAGCTACCACTTAGTGGTTTCACTATTCATCAAAAATTGAAGTTTTTCAGAATAATTCCAAAATTTCACCCTAAGCTATATTTGATAATCCGATTTCAAAAATGATGTCTATTTTAAAAAATTCCGAACATATAAGCTGCATTAAATAATTTTATCATTAATTCATGCTGTCACAAACAATAGTGTGTTTTTAAGAAACAATTTATATTAAAAGATTAACGATTGTTCATGCCCAATTTCAATGTTAAATTAATTCTAATGACCACCATTGGATAAAATGGTAAAAATATATTCTAATTATACTTTCAAACCACTAAACAGTATAATTTATCACAATAAAATATTTTGATTAAAAAAGTTGTTTTAAGTATTTTTCACTATTCATAAAAAATTGGATGTTCTCAGAAAATTACAAAAAATTCAACTTAGGATAATTTCGATATTACAAATACAAAAATGAAGTCCATTATGAAATATAAAATTTCTATAATTTTAAAAATTGGTTATTACTATTCATAACGGCTACTTTGATTAGTCGCGGTGTGTTAGAACTCGAACATGCGTACAGTGCAAGCTATTGAAAGAGAGGCATATCGTGGAAGCTCGGGGTGTTAAATTCTTACCTCCTTCAATAAATTGTGTCCTCGTAATTTGAAATCTTTCTTTGAAAATAAAAGGTTGAAAATAGAAAATACCTTTGTGGAAAACCCACATCGGAAATAAGGTTAATAAAATTTACCCTTAATAAGAGGGAAAGGGAAATGAAAAATTCACCACCAAATTATGATCTCGATAAGGAACAAATTGGTGGCAATTAGAGACATATAATTGGAGGAAAACGTAAATATTTGTAGGGAGTGATTGAGGTCATCAATCACAAACAAGTGTCAAATTGACGGCCTCAAAGCCTTCAATCTATATTGATTTAAAACATCATCAGTTCAACAAGACATAAGGTATTAGGATAACACTTTTTTTTTGTTTTAATATCCCTTTAATAAAGTTTAAGAATTAATTTATTCATAGAATAAGATATAGGTATATATATATATTTATGCTTGACAAGTAGAGTTTCAACCTTCAACTAATTTCTACCACAAACTCATCTTTCACTCAAAAAGATAATAGAACTCAAAAATAATATATTTATCCTAACTGTACAAGGTTCAAAATATTAGAACATACCATTTAGATTACCAAAACTATTTTGTAATAACCAGGGACTTCCTGTAGGCTAGTGGTAGGTAATAAAGGCCTGTCGCACTATGGTTGTGGGTTCGATTTCTGCAGTTTTGTCCGACGCGACGGGTTATGCCCCACCCTGCAGGTTGTCCTTTTCCTAAAACTATAGTATTATAAGATTCCAAAAATAATCTTCAGAAATGCTTTAACCTTAAACAATACTATCCATGGTTCAACTTAATCCATTCCAACCTTAATAGTTATCCAAAATACCTCCGTCCAGACATTCTCTAAAAGGTCTCTAAATTCAAAAACCAATTGTAACATCAAATTCCCCAAACAAAGAAAAGTTTCACTTATTGTCACATACTAAAAATATGATTAACATAATCATATTAAAACCTTAATGAAATCAAAAAGTACTGCAGTACAATCCTTATATATATCACATTATTCTTATAACCAGAATATAATCCTTGAGTCCAAAAGCACCAATACATTAATTATTCCGCTTCAACTGTAGTCACAACAAAAGATTGGCCTTGATCCCTTGGCCTTTTCTGAGATAAGTTTCTTTGACGCTTAGGACATTCATTTACATAATGACCCATTTCTCTACAATTGTAGCATTCAACATTGATAGCCTCTTTCTTTCCCATGCAATCATGCTCCTGGTGACCTTTTTCTCCACATTTATAAAAAACTCCCATTCCTTTTAGGCATGTTCCAGGGTGATTCTTCCCACAATTATCACATAATAAAAAATCATTCTTTCCCGTTTTCCCTTTATCTATCTCTTGTTCCCCCATTCTCTTCTTCTCTTGCTTTACTTTGTTGTCATAAGACATAGAGAATTCCTTTTCTGTCTTGATAGAACACGAGACAGTATCTTCATACGATGAGAAGGATTTTGATACTAAAGCTCGACGGAGAAATGGTTTTAACCCATAAAAGAAACGATCAATCTTACTTCTTGGGTTACGTATACAATCTGCAGCATGCATCGCTAACCTTGTAAAGTAAGAATCATACTTTGTGACATTCTTATCCTCCTTCTGCCTCAGACTTAGAAATTGCCTTTCCATATCTGATCGATGGTCACGAGGAAAGTATTTTTCTAAGAAAGGCTCTTTGAAATCCCTCCATTCCATATTCGATACATCATCATATTCCTTTGTGTTTTGAATTAGCGACCACCACTGATCGGCATCTCCAGTGAGGCGGTAAACTGCCATGACAACCTTCTCCCTTTCGCTACTCCCCATGGCATGGAATATTTTCTCTAAGGACTTTATCCATTCCTCAGCTACTAATGGATTTGTACCCCCATTAAATGTTGGCGGTTGTTTCCTCATGAAGCGGTCTAACATTGATCCTCCACGTTGTGGATCAGGGTGATCCATACGAGTAAGTTTATTATTCATAACTTGAGTGAGTTGTCCCAGTATGGTAATAATTTCATCAGCACCAGTTGTATCTCTAGATCCACAATAATTTTCTTGAGCAGGAGGGAAATCCCTACACAGAGTGCGTGCATTGATACGGTTTCCATTCCTTCCACTAGGCGCCATTTCTATACAATGGAATAAACTAGATTAGTTTATGAATCAAAATAAATAATTCCATACTTATAAAATAATTAACATAAATTGAACTATTTATGGATATAATCCATAATCATAAAAAAAATTCTTTGAGAATGTATATACTCATAACCCTTCATAGTGGTTTGTAAATAAAACGAGAATTATCCTAAGCATATCCCCCAGGAGTGTCGTAACCAAGAGTTCAGCAAGGCCCGTTGTCGTGCACCAGTTCCCGTTCGAGTCTAGCTCAAAGCGGTGTTTTTGGGTTTTACCCCTAGGTACATCTGTGCCAGAGCTTCCTCTACCTGCTCGTATCCAGACAGGGATGTATTGCTCGGAAAACTCACAAAATCACTATAATACCAAAATTCTAGGAAGTTATTCTATACTAATCCTCAAAGTCTATCTTTGGTCTATGTTCCCTAATTATAGTTTATCTAAATCTAGCTTCCAAGGTTTGTACTAAAATGCCTCTGATACCAACTGTAACGCCCCGACCCCAGCTACCCAGAGTCGGTGCATTACTTCATAACATTGGCATGATCACAAAAGATCAAGTCTCGAAAGACCGATTAGTTTAGTAGCCTTGGAAACACTATATACATTCATAATTCTTACATTACATCATAAAGTAAAACAAAACTACAACATATTCTCTTTATATCCCCTTATATTATCCCTGCAGGTCATTCATATTACACTTCTTCAATTCCTGAAAAATATTAAAACATTGAAAGGGGTGAGCTCATATTCTCATTAAGGATAACAATATTGCGGATGCTTTCATAAATAAACATTAACATTTAAGGCAATGTATAACTAAAACAAAAGCCTTTTAAACATGAACATCAACATAATATGGCAAAAGTAAAATGAGATAATGCCATTTACTTATTCACATGGATATTCTACAGGTCGAATAATCACATGAAATATCAATAACCAATTTCATAATGATGGAATGTATAATGCCAGACTATCATAACCACGTAGCCAAGGCCTCGTGCCAAGACCAAAAATAAGATTTTGTCAAGGCCTCGTGCCAAGACACTAGTTTGTCTCATGAGACCTGTCGATGCATTGAGGAGCTATAGCGGGCTCCACCCATCACTTATTAAGTCCAATGCATTCCTCATATGAATAGGTTTAAACATATCATAAACCATAACATAATTTTATCACATAAAACATGCATAAAGGAAACATAACATTTCCACATTTCAATCACAAGATATCAATACAACACATTTATATAATAAAAATTCTTTCAAAACAATTTTCAATACAAAAATAAAACAAAGTTAAAACTTTGTATTTATTTTTCATTAAAACAAAGTGATGGCTTGTAGAGGAAGCCAAAACTCAAATAATGGTCACGGCGGCGGAGCAGTCGTTGTCGCCGCATATGTACGGAAAGAAAAACATTCCCTTTTTTTCATTTAGTAAAATGATTCGTATAAAAAAAATTCCTTTTAAATAAATGTAAAAGTCATATGGCTTTATACACCGTATAAATGAAAGTTGTGTATAAAACCAAATATGCCTCATTGCAAGGAGATTGAGACGAAGTACATAAAAAGATCATTTTTAAAATAAAATAGATCTATTATGTGTATTCACTATAGGTACACATAAAGAAAGTAAAAATACAAAATAATACATAATAATATCATGACATAATTTGAAAGTAGCAGATTAACCCAAAGAATGGATGTTGGGTTAAGAAGTTCCCTTACCTTGCGTCCTGTCCTGACTCGACTGTTCTTTAACCTCCGTAATAATAAACTAGAGTTAATTTATATTTACTTAAGAACCTTTTTCATGTTCATTATTCCTTTTATATCCCTTATTACCATTTTATGAACATTATATAATTATTTATGTTTATAACGGTCATTTTGTCGATCTTAGGTACTTGAGTCAAAAATAAAATTCTTATAATTACAAGTTGTTCATGTGGTGATATATCAATTATATCCAGAATTATGTTCATGATGTAGATATAATATATATCATATATATCCAGTATATACATGCATTTATAATATTACATAACATTTAGAGTTAAAAAATGAAATTCACTGTTCATGGAGACGGTAAGCCGTACGTACGCATGAACGCTACTTTCATTTCTATTTCGTATTTAATGGAATGAAATAATAATTATATAAAGGTATAATATAGTTCCAGTATAATATCATATATAATATCATTTACTCCATCCTTTATACATCCCACATATGGCATTAACGATTCACATCACTTTGAGGGGGCGGTAGTCCGCACTTCCTAAAATGAAATTATCGCGTTTACCCATAATGGAAATCATAAAGTATGCCATAAATGAGAAATACAGAAGCATAATGAAAACAAAAACATAATATATTTCATATATAAAAATATTTTCATCATAATGGCCACCATTAGAGGTGTTATATCAGTGTTGAACAATCATCGTTTCGTGAGGCAAAAATTCGCCATCCAAAGAAACAGTATGTTCTTTAACCATTAGATGTAGGTGTGTGTAAGTGTAGCTCGAATCCTTCTCATAAACAAATCCTAGTATATTAAGGATACTGGTTTTTTTACAAATGAAATGAATAAAAAGTGTTTAGGGGTTGGAGAAGAAAAATAAAACTAAACAACATTAGATAAGACATTACCTTAAAATCGGGTAACTCTTTTTTATTTGAGCCAAAGGCTTCCTTGGGAAGAGTTATGCCCAAAGTGAGGATTCTAGGAGTATTAGGGGGAAGTTGGGAGAGTATTTGGGCAGTGGTTGGCCGAGCCAAATGGCTTGAAAGTGTGAATTAGGTGGTAGAGGTGGGCGCCTTTTATAAGTGGAGAGGAGGGGCACTCTTGGAAAGTAAAGAAAAGTCACATTATTTTAAAATTGTATTCGGATTTAAGAGATCCAACATGGATATAATTCTAGTTTAAGGTGATAAGTGTTCGAAATCTACCCATCCAATAGGTTTTGGACATGTGTATGTCTTATATATTACATTATCTTTCCATTTTATTTAAATCGTTAAATAATGAGGTCATCGCTACATCATCATGATGTCATAAATAATTTAATTTATTTAATGTCTAAAAATTATAAAAAAAAATACTATGATGTAGGAAATCTTTTTAGATTTCCAATGACTATTTTTAGTCAAACATATGACTTGTATAACACCATGTAAAAATTTTTTTAGTAAATCATTTCATGTGTGGGTCATTTTTTACTTTAACATTAAATAAAAGGTATTTATGTCATTTTCCAACCAAAGTGGCTCCATGGGGTCCCCAAGTTGACCCATGGATTTTATTGGTCGGTCATGGATCATCCAATGAGGGCAGGACATGTGTAAAGCTCATCTCATATTATTAAAACATTATTTTTACCTTAAACTACAATAATTACCTCTAATCATGATTAAGAACTTAAAAGTTACTATTCACCAAAAAAATATTTTAATCTCATTGAACCACATTTTACTTCTTAATGACAACCATGTTTGTAGGATTTTTGAAATTCAAAACACAGAAGTGGTAATGTTTCATTTAAACGAAAAATCAGTTTTTTAACTACCACTTAGTGGTTTCACTATTCATCAAAAATTGACGTTTTTCAGAATAATGCCAAAATTTCACCCTAAGCTATATTTATATTCCGATTTCAAAAATGATGTCTATTTTAAAAAATTCCAAATATTTAAGTTGCATTAATTAATTTTATAATTAATTCCCGCTGTCACAACAAATAGTGTTTTTAAGAAACAATTTATATCAAAAGATTGACAATTGTTCATGCCCAATTTCAATGTTAAATTAATTCTAATGACCACAATTGGATAAAATGGTAAAAATATATTCTAATTATACATTAAAACCACTAAATAGTATAATTTATCACAATAAAATATTTTGATTAAAAAAAAAATTTTAAGTATTTTTCACTATTCATAAAAAATTGGAAGTTCTCAGAAAATTACAAAAAATTAAACTTAGGATAATTTCGATATTAAAAATACAAAAATGAAGTCCATTATGAAATATAAAATTTATATAATTTTAAAAAGTGGTTATTACTATTCATAACGGCTACTTTGATTAGTCGCGGTCTATTAGAACTCGAACATGCGTACAATGCAAGCTATTGAAAGAGAGGCGTATCGTGGACGCTCGGGGTGTTACATTAAATCATGGTACTAGCAATATTTTTATAGAAATTATAGCTATGATCATCATCCAATTGATCTCTTTTAATGTAATGTTATAATAGAACATGTATCCCCTTCCAAATATTATAATTTTATCCTCATACGCAATGTATAGAAATATTTATTCCTTAATAGCCTAAATTTTATTTTGAAATTTAACATCATCATGTTGAGATATTTTATTACTTTATAATAAATATAGATTAACAGTCATATGAAAATGGAGTGATTCTTCCCATTCATTAACTATTAGTATATACATATTTACTAAATCCAAGAAAAATAGAATCTTTATCACTCCTAATTTCGTTTTTTAGATGATTATCATTCTTTCTTAATGATTCTAGTACCTTGTTTTCTTATTCTAGGTGGTAGAGTTTTGATAAATCATAATCATTGTGTAATGAAACCATCATCTTTTCCTCATGATGAGTTTTTTATGATGATGTATTTCAATATTGTATGATTCATATTTAAATCAAATCATATAGCATATGATATTGTCTTTATATATTTATATAAATAATAACAACTCCTGGCTCAAGATCATAAGTTGGATAATTTTGTTCACGAATATTCATATTCAATGATTTATATGCAATAACATTATCATATTTCAAAATAATGCAACCCATTCCTTTCTTTGATGCAACATTGTATATAACAAAGATATCATTTACTAATTATAGAGTAAAAATTAGAGAATTGACCAATATTCTCATCAAAAATTTTAAAAAATTCACATTAATTTTCTATATGAACATATCCCCATCAACTTTGAGTATGGTTAACAGTCTATCGAATCTAAGAATTTTTTCTGAAACACTGATAGTAACCTTATAAACCAAAGAAACTATTCACCTCGGTTATGTTCATTGGTATAGACACTTCGTGGATTTAGTTTTTCATTAAATTATCATCATAGATTTCATCCTTAGTTAAAATATATCCTAGAAATGAAATTTTATCAAACAAAAATTCATAGTTTCTCGATTTAAGATATTACTCTTTTATTTTGTGAGTATCAATATTAATCAAATGATAAATCTTATGGTTTCCATATGTTTTATATAGTATTATAATATCATCAATGAAGACAAAAATTAATTCATCATGACATTCATTGAATATTTTGTAATCATATCTATAAAAAATGGTGAATTAATCTATCCAAATAGAATTACTATAAACTCATAATGTCTATATGTCATATGAAAATGTGAGTTCCAAATATCTTCCTTCTTTAATTTCCATTGATGATACACGTAACAAATTTTAATCATCAAAAAATATTCATCTCTATGAATTTTATCAAATAAATCAACATGATGAGGCATATGATACTTTTCTATTATTATAATAGCATTGATTTATTATTATATAATGAAAACCCCAAGGATCAATAATTTAATATAACAAAGAGAACATAGGATCCCCTATAATAACCGCAAGGGTGAATAAATCCCTTTTTACTCCACTATTCTTTTTGTATCTTCATCTCTTCTGATTATTTTGTGTTCATTATATAAGGAGTAATTGATATTTATCATGAATTAGGGATTAAATAAATAGAGGAATCAACTTCACACTATTTGGCTTGTATATGTAATTCATTAGTAAATACATCATTGTATTCTTATAGAATAAGTACATCGTCAATTTGATGACCAAGATCTTCATTTTTAGACATTATTTTCTCTTCCTCGCTAATAATTTCACTGATTAGAGCTACATTAGGTGAATTTAAATATGAATTTACTGATTATGTGTCTAGTATATGGATATGTAATTCTACAACATACTCACAAATCACAATTTAAATCATCATGAAATACATTTCAGAATTATATTATTAATTCTAATCTATACTGAGTATTATATCAATTTCAAAAACAATATTGATGATATATTCCTAAAATAAATAAAATTTCCATGTCATAATGGAAACATAAGAACCCATTTTTCATACAATGAGTCTCTGTATAAGAGTTTTTACTGGAAAATCCCTTTCTTCCATTAGGCTACATCATTATATAATGTCACACCTAGAGATAGATCGTAGTAAACAAGCGTATTGAGCAATATAATAAAAATTACTCCAATGGTACAAATTTTCAAAATACAATAAGTAACTATTATTATTCTCATGATGGTTTTTTAAAAAAAAATATACCCGAGTTTCTGCTAATATAAATTTGATATCATCTATGATGACCCCATCCCATGTATCTGAAATATAGAACCTTCATTTATTACAATGTAATTTATACAATAGATATCATCACCAAGGATTAATCATTTAATTTTCATGAAGTACTAGATACATAAATGGATCCATTACTACATTCTTAATTATTCATAGAACATTCAAGGGAAAATTAAGTACTACATTAAAACTTATTCAATAATTTCATATTCACAGCCTTGGGAAGGAAATGAAATAAAATGGTGTATTCAAATAATCCGTAAGGGTTAAATAAATAGAAAACACAAATTTGTAATATGTGTAGAATAATCAGTAAGGAATAATTAATAAGGAAATGAAAAAAAAACTCATTATATTTATTTAATTAACTGAGAATGAAGACTAACCATATATTTTTCCATAGTGAAAATCTCATGGATACAAATAATTTAAAATTGAATAAAGGAAATTCTTATTTATTTGATGTCATGTACCTAGCTCAAGAAAAAATAACAGTAATAGAAATCAGAATACATTTTATATATTAGGGTAGGAACCCGTCAGATTCCTATTGGAATAAGACATGAAGGTTTTTTTTTCAATTGTTTTGACTAATGTTACTTATTGATGAATCATGGGGATACATCATTTCATGGAACATAATTAAATGAAAGTAAAAATCATTATTCATACATATATTTTATTCATGAACAAAATTACTTATCAAAATATTCATATTCAGTTGAGGATAAAAATTTATCAATATTTCCCTAGTTTAAATTACATTCAGTGTAAAAACCATATGTAAAATGGAACTCAACCTAGGAAATAATCATATCCACGATAAAATAAATAATATTATTTCATGTGATCTTGAATTATTTAATATCATAAACAAAATGTTCAGCATACACCACATGGAAAATATAATACTTGAATAATATAAAATATATACCTTCATGAATGAAAATTGTGATGAATCCCTGCATAAGGAAAGAATCATATATTAGATGAATGTATTATGTGTAATCAACAGAAATAAAAATAAAAAAATTTAAATACTTCACAATATACTAAAATTAAATTTTGTACATTACCTTATAATTACATAATCAATGAAAGATAATTTTAACCTAATGAATGAAAATTGAGTAAATATATCCATTACAACTTTATAATAAGTCAAATAATGTTCCCCATAAAATTAGTTATAATAAGATGAAAATTTTACTACCATGAATGTAGATAGATTTATAAATATGTATATTAATGAAAATTTTATACACCACACATAATAAATAAGGTTTGAATGAGGAATATATGGCATTGAAGTACAAGGGACACAAGAAAACCATTATAATGGTCATATCATTAATAAAATCAATATATTATGTGAATTTATTTTAAATACACAAGAAACAAGTGATAATAAAAAATACGATAATGAAAATTAATTTTACACTAAACCTTGTAATTATATAATAAATAAAATATATGTATAACCGAGTGAATGAAAATTGAGTAAATAAATACCTTACCACTTTGTAACTAGTTGAGTCATACAAACCATAAAATTAGTGATCATAAAATAAAACATTTAATACAACATATAAAATTAGATTCACAGACTGATATATCAAAAAATTTGTATAAATACACCTCAGACAAGAAATAAGTTGTTAATAAGGCATATCTCAAACAAATAAGTGAGATAAGAAAACTCTTACCTTATGTATGAAAGCATTATGTACTTGTACTTAAAGTCTTGGATAATAATATTCAATTAATTAATTACATAATTAATAATAAAATAAACGTATATTTAATTTATTATAATTTTATTATGGTCATTTATGTCCATTTCGATGAGTAATTTCAACGTTCTGGGAGAGATAGTAACTAGGTTTCAAGGTCGGTTCCCTTTTGTATTATTATGGGAGTTCGTTTATAATAGATGGAAGCCCCCAAAATTGAAATTATTTATTACTAAATATCTTCAAGAATTTTATATGGTCTCATATAGCATTTTTTAATGTGGTATGAGGATGAATTATATTATAAAACGATGATGATAATGTTTTAATTTGTTTTGAATTGTTTAAGACAATCATGATATTTTTTTATTTTATAAAATATTATGTTAATTTGTTGTTTTCATAATATTATATAACATATAATAGTTATATTAAAATATGATTTAGTAATATTAATGTTTTTATAACCAGCCTTGATAGTGGTAATTGGAAATGAAAACATGTTGTCCACATGGGTGGTGAATTGACACATCAGGGATGATGTGTTCATTTTAAAAATAAAACAATATTTCAAAAAAAATTCTTATGTACATTCCATTAACGTGATAAAATTAAATTACATATTTGATAATAGTGTTATACTTATGTTTTCGATAAGTGGTGGGGAGAAGATAATAATAAAACAAAATAAAATAAATGATAAAGGGGACGCTTTTTCCAATTGAATATCTTCTTTTTGGGAACACCCTTAAGACACATGGCATTAGTATTTTGGTATTCCCATAAGATCTTCAATTTTTGAAGAGTCTTGGTAAGGGAATTGGGAATAATTTATAGAATCCCCTTGTATTTTAAGGTCATAGGATAAAGGGTGGAGAGAGATGGAATTTATAGTGGTATAGATGGGTGTTTTAAATATTTTATCAATTAGTTTATTATTTTGGATGAAGAGAGTCAATAGTTTTCATTGCTGTGACAATGTTATGTAACCAATTCATGTGAGTTGAAAATATTTTGTTATAACATCATAAATGACACAAAAATTCATGAATTAACTTTTAATCTTAAATACCTTAAATTATTTTATTATATTATTCAGTAAATATTCAACTATTTCAGAAAAATACCAAAACGTCACGCTAACAATTTTTCCACATATAGACTACAAAAAATGGACTCCATTTCATGTAAATAATTTTTTTAAATATGAAAACTTTAAAATATAATTTAAATAATTATGTATTCTAAAAATAATAATTTTAATATTATAAATGGATTTTAGATACATTGAAAATTTAATTAGAGTCTTATAATATTATCATATAATTATGATAAACAAAAATATTAGTTTTTGAATATATTTAATGAATATAAATTATATTCCTAATCATTATATTAGTTATAAAATTTTAAATGAACAACAACATTCCAAAAAAATATCAACATTTAAATTATAATTTTTTATAAATTTATTTATTTATTCTAGGATACATATATATCAGACATTAATTTATGAGATAACTAAATTTAATTTATAAATTCATAAGTGAGATTATTATTGTAATGGTAAAACTAATAATCATAATGGTCACATTTATATTCCAATGGTGATGTTATAATTCAATTCTATATCAATGTTCGTTTGAGGTAGGGGTTTTGGGAAATGTAAGCTATCAAATAAAATGAATTAATTTAAGAAGATACATACTATTAAATATATGGGTGTTGTAAATATTATATCTTATTCAATGAATAATCATTGAATAACATAATTATCTATTGTATAATCATTTAATTCTAGTGCCTCCGAAAAATGGATACATAAAAAACCCTTTTATAATATGTTTTTATCATCTCACACATAGTTATTAATAATTATCACCCTTTTTAAGAATTTTATACATAAAAAAATTTTCAAACCCCTGGGAAATGAAATATTTCAAAATGTGAACATAGTTGGTTAGTAAGGGTAAAAAATAGAGAAATCAACATAACATGAGGAAAATTGAATGTGAACAGAATAATGGTATTTTCAACCTATTCCCATCACATCAAAGATAATAAATAAAAGTTAGGAAATAAAAATTGAGAATTTTAAGGACATGAATCATAAATGAATCAATGAACATTCTCCATAAAAGAAAATCATTTCCATAAGGCCTAGTTTTTTCACACACACAAATGCATAGAAAATAATTTCATTATTAGTGAAGTATCACTTGAATAGATATCAAAGTGGAAAATATAATTCTTAAAACCTTTAAAGTAGTCATGTTTCTATCAAAATACAATCATAGGAAAAAATCTCTTACTGAACTAGATACACTCCCTATTAAAATACATTTTTTTGAGATATCAATACATTTCCAAGGCATGGGAGGAATATATAGGTCCCACCAATCACATAATGAAGAACATAAAATTTTGATCCACAAGATTCCAAAAAATTCAAGAAATGACAACCAATAGAAATTAAATGGGTTTTTAAAACATTTCATCATAATATAATGTTTGAAAAAAATGAGTTTCATAATAATTACAGCATTTCGTCATATAATAAGCCATGTAAAGGAAACACTATACATGATCTAAGTCCATGGAAATGAAATCACTTCATTAAAAATATTGTAGTTATAATAAAAACCATAATGTTAAATAATACTGATTTCTTCATTGTGTCATATACCAATTATAGATTAATAAATATCGAGGGATTTCATATTAGTTTGAAAATAAATTTAAATGTTTACAATGAATATTTCTTGATGAAAATAACCTCTCCAAAATGATAATACTTAGTAAAAATCCTATAAAATCATCCATTAATGAAAATAATTCTTTTAAAACATCATTGGAAACATGTAATAGAAGCATCAAATCATTAAAATGTCCTGAATGTGAAAAATATCATTCATGTTAAACTCAGTAAAATGAATATTCCTTTTATATTTTGGGTAAAAATACAAAAGAGACTTTTGAAATGACAATGTTATTTCAAAAAAAATTATTAAATAAATCAATCATGGTAAAATTTTTCACCAAATCATCATTGTATAATAGAAAAACCATTCTATAGAAAATATTTGGAAAAAATAGATGTGGATAAAAATGGATTTCCAACCAAGACAAAAATAAACATGGGTTTTCATGGAAATGATATTTTTTTCTATTGAGTACATGAATAGTGGATAACTCAATGGAAAAATTCATTAAATAAATTTTTCAAATTTTTAATAATATTCAAGAGTTTATTGAGTGGATAATAACATGAATTCATTTTTACAATATTAATCATAAACAATCCCAATACTAGATTATCTAAAAACATAAAAAATTTACTACATTTATTGATTTTGAATGGAAGTAAACATGAAAAAAAAATTAGTTGGGTATAAATATATTATATATTCCATTAAAATTATAATAAAATACATTTATGGGTAGTATATACACCGCACAAAAGAAACAGTTGGTGAATATGAAATGTGTCCCATGAGAATGATAGTGAAATGAAAATCCCTTATATTCATTTTTATAAATTTACCAGTAGTACTCATGAAATAATTATATTAAATAAAACATTAGATATAATTAGAAGAAGAATATTTATTATATAAAATGTCACTATGGATATATATACATCATATAAATGAAGATATGTTGATAACATATCTCCCAATGAAGATTTTTTTGAGATAAAATTATCTTACTACTTTAGAAAAATAACACTCATAATCCCCATTTAAGAATAAAATAAATTAATCATTATATTTATATATATTATATATATTATTAATATAACTTGTTAATGGGTAAGTATATAGAGAAAACAAATAAATAATTTTTTAATATAACATGTGTCTTTGAAAAATAATAGAGAGACTAGAAATCACATACTTTATGTCACACATATATTTATTCACATTAGAACATACTATATAATAAATATATATTTATAATAAATATTTTACAAAACCATAAATAAATATATCATACAATTTATGATTTAATTATGGAATTATATTAACTGTTATTTATAATTTCTTTGATAAAATCATTATTCATATAAAAATAGCTTCATTTTTTTGTGATATATTTGGTTTTGTAGTTTCAGTACCTCTACATTAAACATGAATTCAATATATAAAAAATGTTGAAAATGATAAAAATATAATATACATTAATTATACATGTACTTATATTAATACATTAATGTTATCAATAAAAATAAATAGTACTATTCATGGAGATAGTAGACCATACATCCACATTCTTTATTTTTATTTACTCAATAAATGAAGAATACTATTTATAAATATTAATTAAGAATTACATATGAATTTTTATATAATATATATCAAATTTTTTAATTTTATATATCCTTATTACCACCTGTGTAAAAATAAAATAAAATCATGGCCCATCGCTTCATGGAGGTAGTGGTCTACATGTACACATAATAAGATTTATCATTTTTCAATAGATTGGAAGGTAAGACCATATATGTGAGATTATAATTTAATAGGTATAATTATTTCATAAATATCATCCTCATAAGTTAATTACATCATTATATCAAGTCATGAGAGTTGGTTATGTAACACCAACTACATCAGTTCATGAGGCTGTAGTTCACTGTTCAAACGATCGATGATTTTTATTTCAAATTTGATAGAAGTGGATATGAATATAGTTTATAATATGAGTATAATAAAATATTATTATATGGTATGTAAATATGTTATTATATCATAATTTTTTAAAAAATTTTTTAATTATTTATAAGAATAATTAAAATTAAAAGTAGGCTAGGAAATATATGTCCTCATTGAAGATCCTCCTTATCTTAGAACCAAAATAATTTAAATGAGGTTTTCATAACAAGCATAGTAAATCAATGATATGTGGAATACATTAAGGAAGGTTTTTCATATGTTATTTTCTAATAAAAATTTCTATGTAAGAGTAAATAAAATAGGATAGTGGATTATATTTTATATGTGGGGAAAAGGACATAGTTGATATTTTCAAAAATGAAATGTATACCAACATTTTAAACATTAAAATGAACCCCAAAATGATTAAATACTTAACCATAAATTATATATATTATAATAATTTCCATAAAAATATTAATTGAATATTATTATAGGTCATATAAACACTTATCTCTTATGTTTAATCCCTGTTGATCCCATTTTATCCTTAACATTATTGATTAATTTTTTCTGTTATTATAGTTTATTTTTCACAAACAATATATTGAACATATTATATGATATTAATTATGATTAATACAAATGTTTAATCCATTTCTCAAAATTCTATTAACATATGTTCCCTCATTCATAGATAATTTTAAAATTTAACTCACAGGAACGATGTAAAAATGTTTTTACATAGAAAACCTTTTAAATATTTTAGAATGTTTTAATGTTAATATTCTTTATGAAATTCATTAATATAACATTAATTTAATAAATAATAATATAATTGACATGATTTTACTTTAATACCCATCAAAAAACAAAACTTATCTAGTAAATTATTTAAAAGAACAAAGTGTTTTTAAAAAACATATTTTTAACTATTCACCAAGATATTAAGAATTTATTTAAAATATCATAAATATCAACCCTAATTTTTTTATTATTATTAAAAAAAATTATATTTACTTTTTAAATAAATTATCCAAAATCACAAAAAATTAAATTATAGTTTTTTCTTCAAAAAATAATAATTTTTTAGAAATATATATTTTTTAGGAATATAATGACTACACTAAATCTTTTGTACTTATTTAACAATATATTTTTTTTATCTAAAACCATTATACTTATATTTATAAATTCTTTATTATTATTCATACCAAAATTTTAATCATTTATGGTATGATGGCATTGTTTAAATCATAATATTAATAATATATAACAGTTTTTTAGAACACCATGTTGTTTTAGCATAGTCTACCAAACAAATAATATTTTATTTTTTAAAACAAATTCATTAAATCTTAGGGTGTTACATTTTACCGCTATTAAAATGTGTTTTATCCTCAAATAGTTATACTCTAATATAATAAACTATAAATATTTCACAAACATTTTAATTACGTATATTTTCGATATATTATTTTTTGATGTTATATGGATTAATTTAGATGTCGGGTGCTCAGACAACATGCAATTCCGTCATCAATTGTTACCATGATAAATTTTTAAAATATGTTAAATATATTAAATAGCACGTGCACATTGATTTCCATAAAAATTGAAATAACTCTTAAACGGGTTCCCATATCTCAAATTTGATGGCATCGTTATGCTTAGAATAATATATCTACTATAGGAATGACTTAAATTTATTCGTCATGCGTCATTTGTAGAAAATTGTTGTGATAGTAAAAAAATAAAATTATTTAGTCAAATTATTTTATGATGAAACGACCTATCTCTATCTATAAATATAAGATTATATAAAATTCATAAGGTTATCCATAAATACCTATGAATTGAAGATATTCATTTGAGTGTTGGAGGAGACCCTGTTGGAAGAAGATAATATATCGATGATAGATGTACCTCATATTCGATAGATCTCGCTAACAAATGTGAGGAGACAATTAATATTCATAAGTGGGCATCTCGAATTGAGTGAGGTAATGTGCTTCTATTTTTTTATTTCTCATTAATATGGTCAATGATGAATGAAAATAAATAAATGAATTGATTGATTTTAGATGTGTAGACCTGCATGATGGTAATATATTTTCATGGATTATTGAGAGATTACATATGAATATTTGTTTCCAATTAATTAATCACTATAACGGAAAGGAATCGAGGCTAAAACGAACAATGGATAAGGTCTATTCCCCATGGATATTATGGGTGTTTTTCACTATCACTTCTCATCCATCGTGGGCCACCCCTTGGTACGCGGTTCAACACCCTGCTAATGGATCGATCGTTTCACATGCGATTCTAGGAACAATGATACATGATTGTAGATCCATATTTGATATGACGTAACGGAGGTGTGAAGACTGCGGTTTCAAACATATTAGACTAATTTTGAAACCACTAATTCTCATGAGATATTCATAGATGATTATTTAGATGAAAATTCATTTTCTTCTGATCAGAATTTCCTGATGGAGTATGTTTCTCACAAAATGCAGTGTCGACGGAGGTAGTTCTATGAATCCCAGTGAGATTGAAGATGGATTTCCATGCAATGATGGAATGGGCATGCACAAGAGGAAGAACTAGAGTTTCTAGAAGATCTTGATACATAGAAGTTGTAATCCATGATTACATAGTTTATGGGTCCCCATCAGTAGGAGCAAGGGTTATGTGATGAAGATAAGGATCAAACAGTGTGTAAACACTATCACACAACATGTGACCCTTCTTGGTGGACTCTCAGTGTACATAGTAGAGTATCTAGACTTGGGATGGAGTAAATGGTCATCGGTACGTCATGTACATCCACGTGGACATGGCTTTAAATACACTGATTATAACACTGACACAGCTTTAGTACATGGATTTCACCAGGTGATAAGAGTAAGAACCCATGTGTCTCTAAATACCATATACTTCTTCTACATGCTATGTACATGAATACTATATTCTATGTGAGGCTCTTCTGTATCAGAAGGTCTAGAGATAGTTGGAAAATAATTGTACACATAGGTGCATGACATGTACTCCCTTCAAGAGATCTGGATGGTCTTTGTTTTCATTTATTGGAATACTATAGGTTTTGTGTCTTCCCTGCATCCATTCCCTTGAGGGTATGGTCTGTCCTTTCAGATGAATTCATATATTATTTAAGTTTTATTACATTTCTGCCTTTTGGGGGCTTGGAGATGTGTTCATGTGTACATGTATTTTATGCTAAGGCCTCCAATTTTTGTAATATGCATACATTTAAATGGTTTTTATTCCAAGGCAAGTTAGTGGTGGAATTGGGGTAATCACAGATCATACCTAAGGGGGTTGGTTCAAGAAAAAGTTAAATCAAAGGGAGTAGGTTCTATTTTAAGCCTTTAGTTGGTGAGATTGGTTTTTGTAAATAATTTTTGTAATTTTTTTTTCAGATTTCAGGACATGGATTCTGGTGTTGGTGTAGCAGACTATGTATCCATACACTTAGACTCTGATCAGGTAAATTTGGACTCAGTGCATTTAACGAATCTATTATGAGGAATATTTTTTTCCATGAATCATATATGAATGGTCTTGCTATCTATTTCCATCTTTAGTAAACTCCCCATATATACTATTTGACTATGGAACGTCTTGTTTTATTTTTGTATTCCACTATGTATACTTCCATCCATTAGTTTTTCCATGTGATCAAAAGGATAATTCACCAGGGGAGAGGCATCAATATAAGGTTCTTGTTTAGAATATAGAACCTCTATGTGGTTTACTAGTTTTTCAACCAATCATCAAGAAGTAGTTATAACTAGAACTACCAACTAAGGAGGCACCCATATTGATTATGTTTCATGGGTATCATAGGTACTGACCTCCCATGTTTTTGGCAGATCCAGCCACACAATTGGCTGAGGAATGGAAAGAGGTTGTCACTCATGTTTTCTGCCTTATGATGACACCTATGGATCTGAGGCAGTCCCTGTAGAAAGTTTGATTCTGGGATATGTGGTCAAATGGTGGGTTTTGGTATCTTTGTTCCATCATGATATATCGTTATCTGAGATAGACTTCAATCATCTCTTCATAGAGGTTTTCTATCAGGCCACATTACAATTGGTACCAAAACAAGTAATCCTATATCATCAATAGGGTAGTATAACCATGGTGGATAATTAATCGAGGATTAATAATATCTCATTTCAATACAATTATTTGGTATGAGACCAATTCATTTGGGCTCAGACCATTGATAAGGGCTTGTTTGGGACTTTAGGGAATCAAGTGTATCTCATAAAATATGAACGTTTGATGGGGTTCTTGAGTGGTTATTGTTTTTATAATGTTTTCTTGCATAATAGACTCTAGAAGTGGAAGCTAGCAGTGTGCACCCAATAAATGATACCTTAGAAGTATGTGACAAAATGTGGTCATAGAGATCACAGTGTGTTAGATTCTTTAGGAGAATAAACTAGGACTCAGGGTCAGTAGTGCTGGGCTCCATGGGTTTATAAAATAAGCGAAGGGAAAGACTGTGTTTCTATTGTGATGGTCGGTGACATATGACATGAGAATCCCTGGCCCATTGTTCAGCTGATCAGTATACATTTGAGGGACCACCATGATAGAGACAATTGTTGGATTAGGGTGTTCCCCCTGATGTAGGTAATCAAAGAGAGGATATAAAGGCACCCAGAGGTGGTTGGATGTTCGATCTATTACCAACAAAACCCCAATGTTGTCAATAGTATGCTTACGGAGTGTATGGGAATGGACAAGGCCACCTTCATGCTATATATCCATATGAATATGGGGACAAATGGATGAAAACTGCTATGATTTTTGTTTTTTAGAGTTTCTCTACAGAATTTATATACACAAGTGTTAGGTATTACTTACTTACCACTTCTTTGTTTGAATACATAGATATTCAGGTCAATATTTTGACTCAACCCTTATGTCTGGAGACTCCGATGAGCATTGAATTAATGATTTGGAATATATGCCGATAGTGAGAGAGGATTCATAGAGGTGAATGTTTTTTTTGGAATCTCTTTTTTGAAAAATTGAAGCCTTACCATTTCATTCTTAGAATGGATTGGTTATCTATAGGTCATGCGTAGATAGGCCATTTGGGGTAGAGGATGTTGTGTGTCTGTAGTAATGGAATGGGGTTTTCTTTTATTGGGGAAAATAAATCCTTATTATAGAATAATGAGTTCATCTATATTTTAGAGCATAAAATTACTCACCAGTTAATCATCATGACGTTGGGGGTAGTGGATGCTTTAGGCTATCAGATTCCCATAGTGGGGGGAGAGTAAAATTTCATCATTCATAAGGACACACCATATTTACCTCCCCATAGGGAGGTATATTTCTATCATGAATTTCATCCCTGGATGGAACTAATATATGCACAAGAATATTGGATGGCTCCAACAAAGCTTCAAGATCTGAGGATATTGTTGTAGGACTTTTAGGGAATGGGATTCATGAGACCCAGAGTTTTCCCTTGGGTATCCCTAATGTTGTTTTCAAGTAATGATTATGGGAGGTTGATGTTATGTGTGGATTATTGTAACATTATGTAGGTGACCATGAAAACATGAATCCACTACTTAGAAATGATGAAATCTTCAATATTTAGATAGGGGAATGGGGGTTCTCAAATATTCTCTTCAGAGTGGGCTACCACTATCTGTGAGTGCGGGATGGGGGTATACTAAAGATGACTATAAAATGAAATTATAATCACTATGAGTACATGATGATTCATTTGTGTTGAATAACTCTTCATTTCTATTCTTGGGACTCATAAATCATATTGTTGAACCATTCTTGGATCACATTGTGGTAATCTTCATCAATGACATCCTAGTGTATTCTGTATTTGAGGAGGAGCACCGTAAACACTTAAGAATGGTCATATACACACTCCAAGAGCACCATATTTACTTGAAGATCTCAATTCTTTTCCATTATTCTAGAGGTTTACATTCTATGACATTCCATCACATAGGATTGATTTGTAGTGGATCCAACAATGTTTGAGGTTGTTCTTTCTTGGGATCCACTAAAGAGTGTTGTCGAGGTGTGGGGTTTCCATGGATTGGCTCAAGATTTATCAGAGGATTGTCCCTGACTTCTCCATAGAGAAATCACCCTTAACATCATGGACTAGGAATGGAAGTCTTTTTTGTGTACATAAAAGTGAATGTTTCACTTTTAAGAGGTGAATCAAGGGTTTATGAGTGCTCCAATCACGAGGTTACCAGAGGAGGGTGTCGAGTACATTGTTTTCTGTGATACAATAGGGGCCAATATTGGTTGTGTTTTGATGTTGAGGAATGTAGTTATTTCCTTTCGTTCACTCCATTTGTGACCATATAAGAATAACAATGTGACCCATGACCTTGATTTAGTCTTATAATTTATCATATTGAAAATCGGGTGACACAAACTGGTGGAATAACGTTTTATCGTATATTATGACCACAAGAGTATCACGTATCTCTTCTATCATAAGGATTTTAAATTGAGATAGAGAAGATGGCTAGATTTACTTTAGGAAAATGAATATGATATTTTCAATACCACATGCAAGGGGACCATGTTTGAAAACATTCTTAGCTAGTGATGTTTTTCTCTTTTGTTGGATGAGGAATTAGAGTAGTTAGCCTCGTGGATATTTTAAATTGTGGACAGTGATAATGATTTATATCTACAGTCCATGGTTGTAACACCATCACTTCTAAATAATTTTAGATATTCTCAATTTTTATATACACATTTTCAGTCGTTACATACTTATATATTCACTAGATATGCTCTCCAATTATATTATGATGGTGTAGAGCATGTTATCATTTTCAATGGACAGACTATGGTACATTTGGATTCACGGAAGGTAGTGTTTTTTGAGTTTCATAAATCTCTTTAGGTGGTACATCTACATGTTTCTAATATATATTAATGTATTTGATGTCTGTTTTTATGAATAGGGATTATTGAATGACTTATAATGTTTTTCTCTCGATTCATTACTTGTCAGCATGTGAAGGCTGAGAACCATGTATCAGCAGGTTAAACACAACCCCTTGATGTGTCAGATTGCATGTGGGATGGGATGTACATGGAATTGGTGAAATTATTTCCATGTATTTGTAGGTGACATTATTCCATATTTTTTATTATAGATTGACTCCCCAATACACCCCACTTCTAGGAAACATTGTAGAATAGTTTAGTAGAGATCATGGGATGTCTCGATGTACATGAGATAGTCAAACTCTCCAGGTTACCTCAATGATAAGCACTTACTATGATGCTCGGTTTACATCTATGTTACAGAGGGGGTTATAGGAAGCCTTTGGGACCCTGTTAGGCTTGAGTATAGTGTTCCAACAATAAACTGGCGATAAGAGGGAGAAAAGCAATCAGTTCATTGAGTCTATGTAATAGGCTTGTAAGATAGAATTTTGATGGATTTGGGAGGATCACCTACCCTTGGTAGAGTTTTTGTATAAGAAAAGCTTCCATTAATCCATTGTCTTGTAACCATTTTAGGATTTTTATAGGTGACACTATAGGCCATCACATTCTTGGATTGATCCTGGAGAGTATGTACTTATGGGCCGTGACTTATTTTGATCTACTATAGAGAAGGTTCATATCATTCATGATAATATGATATATACATAGATCCATCATTAGTAATATAATGATAGTAGATAGAGTCCATTAGGGTTTATGGAAGGAGAAATTTTATTCCGAAGTGTAACAACTAGATGTGGATTGGGGAGTTTTCATTGTTGTGGAATGTTATCTCTAAGATACATGAGTCTGTTTCAAATTAGGCAAAGAGTTTGCGAGTTGGATTACTACTTTACTCTACCACTGCAGTTGGACCTATGACCCAATTTAATCCACATGTTGTAGATGAAAAGGTATGTTCATGGCCCCTTGCACATTGATGACTCATGTGAGTTGGAACTCAAGAATGAAGTTACCTGTGCAGACTAATGGGTGGAGGTAGAGGCTCTGCAGGATAATATTGTACATTGGAATTTGATCCCCTTTTTCATGTTCCATGGTAGCATGAGAACCTTCAAGAGATACCCATGGAGGGGAGACCCATATTTGACCCATGCAACCCACATCTCATTTTGGGATAAAATCCCTATGGTGGGTAGAATGTGATGTATTGGATTATTTATTTATTATTTTTTGATATTGTATTGATTAATTTAGAGATGGGGTGTTGGAATGATGTGCACTTCTAAGGTCGGATTTTCATTTGATAAATGTTTAAAATATATTAAATATCACTGGCATTTTATTTTCCATAAAAAGTGTAATTACTAACTAATGGGTTCGAGGATGATAAATATGAGAGAATTATTGAGTTCATAATGGTTTTTTAACCCAAGGTGTGACTTTACTATAGTCAGCATGGGAATTTTTTGAAATGTTTACATAGGCGTAAAATAAAAAAAATTACTAAATTAAAGTATTTTATGATGTGGTCACCTAGATTATATATTAATATACACTTATGAAATTTCATAGGGTTAGGTGCATAACCCTGTGAATTTTAAAAATTTCATTGGTGCAATGGAGGAGACCTTGTTGGTAGATGATGGTAGATCAATGGTAAATACACCTCAGATTCGATGGATCTGGCCAACGAAAACGACATGATGATGACTTTTCTTCATCCATGGAAACAAATTGAATTCGGGAATGTGTTTCATGTTTTTTATTCCCCGTTCATAATTTCTATAAAAACCCAAAGTAATGTATGAACATATTGATTTTTGTACCGATTTCCTTGCGGATTGGTAATATATTTCCAGGGATTATGGGAAGGTTTATTATGATTTTATTGATTTCAAAATTTTTTATCATCCTATTAGAAAATAATCCATTCCAATAAAAACATTATTTGAGGTTCATTACTCATAGATGTCCATTGTTATTTTCTCCCTCCCTTCTCATTCAGTGTGGGTGACACCATGGTCTATAGTTCATCACCCTACCGATGGAATGATTGTTGCATATTATATTTGTGGCACAACAAGCATATATTTTATATCCAAACACAGTATATTGGAATAGAGGTTCCACAATGGTTGAATATAATAAATAAAACTAGTTTAAAACCCCACAATTGTTGAGCAAAATGCATGGAAGTGGATTTAGATGAACAATTATATTTTTATAATCAAATTTTTTGGTCATATTGCATTGCACATTTTAGTGGTGCTCAGATAATGTAATCCATGATTCCTAGTGAGATTGGATCTAGATTTCTAGGACCTATTGTGTAGGAGTGAGCTAGAGGAAGAACCACATTTCATAGAAATTATTATTAAAAATAGTGTGTTATATAATATTACACAGTGCGTAAGAACACTTTAGTGGAAGTTAGGGTTACATGATTTCAATAAGTATCAAATGGAATGTAACCACAATCACAAAGCATGTGAGAATTCTAAATTTACTTGGTGTGTACTCTGGAGTGTACACAGACACAGTTTGGAGTACAAGGTCACAGACATGTCATATAATCCCACATCGACACAGCTTGGCATATAGGGACCAGTACTTGAACATGGAATCTGTAAAAAGACATGGTCAGGTGACATGTATAGGATACTACTGGTTTTTACATTCCAATTTCTCATTCTACACACCATTTATATGGATACTACATGTCGTGTCAGGAACATACACATAGGCGGACTTGTGATAGCTAGACACGCCATTGGGACAACACACGTTCTCCCATAAATAGTGGTAGATGCACTTTGTTTTCTTATTTTGGAAGTATATTGGTTCATTTAATTCTCATGGAACTTTAACTAGAGGTAATAATGCTAAATTACATCCACAAGTCTAGATTTTGATCCCCTATAGAGGCCATGTCTCAAAAATTGTTGTGGTTTCCCTCTATGAGTCTGGACGGTGATCCTCTTTCATAATTAGTTTCCTAGTTGGATTTTATAGAATTTCTATAAATTCCTCATGTAGGGAATTAATCCTCTAGATAATAGGCTATTTTATTTGGGTTTACGTAATCATTCATGTTTGATCCCTTACGTAGTAGCTTGATGCAGATAGGGGTTTTGGTGTCCCCAACGGTTCATGGAATGACCCCCTCTATATCTATCATACTCTTTTAAGACCAGTGAATTCTTCTAGGGTGTGACCCAATAAGATAGACCTCTTTAAAAGGTTTATATGATGATATAATGACTTGTAGAGTTAGTACTTCTGTAACAAGAATTTCATCAAGAATAATCCAATGAATGATAGTTGATTATGACAACATTATAGAGTGGTCAATTTCTGGATTATATCTGGAATTTTTTGTTATATATTAATTTTTATATCTTATACTGAGATGACTATACTTGGTACATTGTGTTTTTTGTTATTGGGTGTCTTATAGAGTATTGTTAACTCACCCCATCAATGCCATTTCTCGTATGTGTCTTGCCTTGTGTAGATGATGGCTTTTTGATGGGGTTCTTTGATTTCAAGTTGTGGGAGGAGCATAGATGGAAATTAATAGACTGAGGAGTTTATCATGATCATACATTTCACATATTCATTTCCAAGGAGTAGGTTAAAAAATTTATAGTTCTAATTAAGATGGTTCTTGACACATTTTAAAATTCAGTACATTACAATCATACTCTATTGTGGAATCTTATATGTTTGCATGATTTTTGTTTTCATTTCAGCATTGTATGGGCTTAGAGATGTCTATGAGTGTGTGTAGGTACAGTAGGATAATACCTCCCCTTTGAGGGATATTCCAACTCGGTGTTGGTCTCTAGACCATGCCCTATTGGAAGCAGGCTTAGGGCAGTCACGAGTCGGACCTTTCTGGGTCGGGTTTTTAAACACATTACAACCTCATATTCCCATGATTTTTTCTCATGTTTCCAGTTCATGGATAAAAAAAACAACATGTTTAGTGGACTTATATTATATAAAATTATATCTATGATTCAACATATTCATTGTTTGTTCCATATATGAAACACTACATACTAGTGGTATGACCTATTGGTTCATTATACTTGATGGATCCAGTTTTTACTTCCATTGCAGATATACATAGAGTACATTGGGTTATTGGGAGGTGTTCGATGAATGTGATAGGTTATGTTAAACTATCCCAATTCAATGAAATATAATATGGTCCTACAATAAACATAATAATGATTATTCACAAAATTAAAAGGTATTCAAACTATCCAAGATTCCACATAGGTTTATAATAAGTATCTCACCATTATCATCATTCATTTTTGTGTTCATGCCTTATGATGTATCCATGTGTGACAGGATTTCCAATTTACTGAAAATAGATAATTATAGTTATTACAAACTCACTAAAAATGATTAGATTTTTTCATCATAAATGATTATATAAACACTTTTGTTTATTAATTCAATTATTATTATGGAAATATAATCCATTCTCAAATAATACATAATGATATACCTCAGAGATGCATGTTCTGTACTCCAATGAAACAAGTCAAAAAATATCATTAATCACATTAAAATCCTTTATCATGGAGCATAAAAAGTGGTGTATAATGAAATTATCATATGATCAGACTTAATATCCTAAACCCAAGAATTTATGCATAACTTTTTAGTTAACCATACATGATGAAAAATATGCTTCAATAATTAACATAATCCTTAGATGATTCCTGATTCTTATAAACAAAGTACAGTTTTTTTAAATTATTATATAGAATTATTCATGAATTATTATACATAAATACTTCATCCATTTTAATCTAATGATTTTGTTTCGCATAGGACCTTCTATGGGATAGTTTATACACACATATTTTAGGGAATTAAATCAGTTAATTTTCAGGTTCATGATGTATAAAATTTTGAATTCAATGGCTGTTTGATTCTCTCTGACATTAATATCATCATAGAAAATATATTACCCTCTATCTAAGACATAATTTAAGGATAATAATCTCAACTAATTGACATTTTTTAAGGAAAATAATGTTTTTCAATGTCCATTACCACACTTACTTATATAAAAGTAAATATTTTTTTATTTGACGTGTTAGGAATCTCATCAATGTTTTTCATGACTATCATATATAATATTATCTGCTTATGAATAATAATAATATATTTATCTTATGTAATCATCAATTTTTCCCTCAAAATCAGAAAATGATTTGTCTCATTCATTTTTAAAATGATTCTGCATAGTTCCATTCATCCGCTAATAACAAAACAATGAGTTTGATAAATAATAATCATATTGTTGAAACAAAATAATCGTGAATAATAATTTACATGATGCATAACTCATGAGAAATTGTATTCAATATGTGAAAGTATATGTTTAATCATGGAAATTCATTGTCTTCATATATTTTAATTCTTCATTTTGTTTCATACTGATTTTTTCATTTATAAAATATATCACTCAAGTGGGGCATACTAGGCATGCATCAAGGACCATTTTTGTGGACCAATCCAGGATCAAGTGAAATCACAATGATCCATTTTTAGGGAAATTTCACATTGATACATTTTTTCAAGATCCACAAGAATTTTCAAGATCGGGGTTGGGATGCAATTTAATGGAAACCACATAGTATATCATTCACCATAATTCATGGAAATTTATTTATACATTGACTTATCCTTAGAAATATTCTCTGATATATCCTTTTAAATATCACATGGGATATTTCTAAATATTTCTCATTCACGTTTCCAAATGTAAATTAAAGAGATTATTAATACCAACTATAAATAACCATGTATTTCCTATATATATATTACATCTTAATCGATGATTTTTCAATAAATTCCATAGCGATCGATGGTCAAATAATTTATGTACAGTCCATTTGAAAAAATTGATTAATAAGTAACTAATTTTTAGTAGTTCTACATATTATCTCACTGTGTTCTTCATTACAAGAACCCTTATTACATATGTAATAAAAATACCTCTCTTTAAAAATAGGGGAACATCAACATAAGAGAGGATGAGCTCAGATGATCAGTAAATGTAAAAAATTGAGAAATGATAAAAATATATTCATAAGTGTATGATAACATGATAAAAACATTTATAAACCATTGTTGAAAATTGGAGATATTTAACATGATTCATAAAAAAAATCATGGTAGTTCGTATGACATGAATCATAATGAAATTAAATAACAGGATCCGTGAGAACATAACATTGGTATATAACATGGGTTATTTCAATATACATAACCATATAAAATCATTTTAATAGTATTAAAGGCTCATCTCTATTGACATCACAGTGGAATTTGTTAGTTCCCCAAACCATCATAATAGTCAATGTTCACTCCCAATAATATAGTTATAAAAAAAATAATGAACTAGGAAGACTCACTATTCTACTACTATTTATCTCATGATATATCAATCATTACTAATTCTTGGATGGTAGAAAAAGGTATTAGCCATAACATAATGAATTTTATTCAAATATGAGACAACAGGTTAAAAAATCATCACATCGTAACCCATGTAATGTAAATGGGGTTTATAAAAAATTTATTATAAAATTACCCATTGAAAAGAAATAGGATTCATTATAATTTCATTATTTCATCATTGCATTACCCATGGAAAAGAAACATGATTCTTAAATAGAAACTATTGAAAAAAGAGGTTGTATAAGAAAACATTCATAATAATATTAATATATCTAGATTAATTATTAGTATGATATCATTAAATCCAATTCACAGTATATATTCAAAAACATAAATGGATTCCATCTTACATTAAAAATTATCTTATCACATGGAATATTTTTTTAGGAAAATTTCATGGCCACTTTGGAAGAAAAAATTTCAAAATTTCCCAAAACATTTAATAAAAATCAATTCCTGTAAATAATATTTTATACATAAAAATTAAACATTAAATCATTGATATGTGATGATAGAGTAAAATAGTATGCATTTCATATATGTTAGAAAGAACATTACATTAACATTTTCAATAATATTCGAAATAGGTATTTTCATAAAAAGGAAATAAGTATTCTATTAACCCATTCCATAAAAAATTTTAAAATGGGTATTTTTTTAATAAAATAATTTTAGAATATTAATAATGTTTATTAAAATAGTTTTTATGAAAAATGGACATGAAATGAAAATAATTTTCTACTTAATAGATTTAATGAAGATTTTCCAAAAGAAAACATTTTTTCCCTGAGGGCATGAATATAGAAAAATGAAAAAAAATTATGAATTAAATAGATATCACTAATGGATAGAAAAATATATAGGAATCATGATATTTATATTATAATATTTCATTATCATAAATTTCATCATAAAAAATCATGATAAACAATGATAATGTAATTGAATACTTTTATTGCTTTGGTAAAATTTGAATCCGGTGGGACATGAATAAAATAAACATATATTGATTTTTATGCCCCATTATTTTCTTGAGAATATTAATAAATTATATTTATCAGGTTTATATAAACCACAAAAAATATGTGCTGAATATGTCTTTTGTCACATGGAAATAATAGTCATTGGAAATTCCCCTAAATTATTTCGTAGCATTTGAAGTGTAAGACGCATGATTGAATATCAATAAATGAGTCATAAAATTTCATTATTAGAATTATATTAATGATATAATATTTCTAATGTTATTTACATACACAATATAAAAAAACAGGTTCATAACATAAAATATTCCACAACGAAGAAAATTTTAGATAAAATTCCATTGCCGCTTTAGAATCATCAGAATCATAACCACCAATAAAGAATAAAATCATATTTAAATGTAAATGTCAGGAAAACTAGTAAATTCATGATATTAAATTTCAAATTTTCATTATGAAAAATATATAAATTAAATGAGTGTTGAATATGGGATATTTCTCCCAAAAACAATATAGAGATTAAAACTGTTACCTCAAGAATCCACTTCATCATCCATGTTTAATAAATCATTATATAAATATATCATTATTATACATCAATTAATGAATCATACTCATATATTTCATACCAAATATTATTTACATATGATAATTTAATAACCATTTATTATCTATTACTTTTTAAAATCATGTTTTTGGTAATAATATATTATTTTTCATCTATGTTTTGTTTTTGTAGTTTTGGTCCATTTACCTTGATCTGGGTAACATAATCACTACAATTTGAAAAAAGAAAAACAAAATATCATATATATTCACTATCCATGTATTAATTGTAATCCATTAATGTTAGTGATATGAAACGAATTACATATTTCATGGATATAATATGCCTTATATATGCATAAATATCGTTTCCATTTTCTTGAAAGATAAAACGAAATGTTGTAAATATTTAATTCAAATATATATAATAATTTATATATAATATATATAATATATATTCTTTTAATATATCATATTATATTCTATTTCAAAATATGTTTAAATAATGTGACATTGCTTTGTAGAGGCAATAGTCCACACGTACACATTTGATATGTTATTGTGTTCTAACAAATGGGAAGGTAAAAATATAGATATGATATTACAAATAAAAATTGTAATTATGTCTTATGTATCATGTAAATTTGTTAAATATATAATTATATATTTCTCTGGGTGGTGGTAAATGAAAATAAATTACATCGGCTCATATGGAGGTAGTTCGTCCTATAAATTATTACGGATTTTCATTCCCATTTAATGAAAGAATATATGGATGTTGGTTGTTGCAAAAAAATTATAACATATGTGAATAAAGGAAATTATTTTGTTATTATATAGTCAAATATGACTAATAATTTAAGGTGGTTGAAGAAAAAACAAAATAAAAACTTTGGTATGAATGATACCACCTATCGGGAAAATCTCTATAGGTCTACACAAAAATAACATCATATGAGAGTTTATTAATCAAAATATAGACTCTAGGATCTCAGTAGGGAAGTTATAAATATAATATTTATGTTTTTTTAAACAAAATTTATTTTTAATGGTTAATTGGAGATGATATGAGTGCCATTATATATGTGTGCGGTAGAGCACACATGGAATTTTTTGAAATAAAATATGTTTAACAACTATTGAACCATGAAAGAAGACTAAATATCAGTAAATAGAGAATATTAGATTATATTTGTCATAAATATAGAAATCCAGTTTTATTTTGAATTTTTATTTCATTTATTATCTTATATGTTTTGATTGAACACATAGTAAACCTCTTATAACCCAAACCATGATAATTATTTTTTACTCCTTTTACTATTAATTTTGAACAAAAATTATGTTTAACTCAAAATATATTATTAATTATGATTATTCCAAATTTCAACACAGTTTTTCAAAAAAACCCACACATTTAAAAAAAACTATTTTAAATTTTACCCTACAGATGTGATGAAAAAAAACTGGTTTCCAAGCACATTTTTTTCATATAATAGAATGTTGTAACATTAGAAATATATTTAATATTCCATCCAATGAACTAATTTAAATTAATTACTATATAATGGATGTTTGTTTTCTTTTAAATCCACCTTGAATAAAAATTCTTCATGTAAATTCATTAAATAATAATTAATTTTTAACAAAAAAACATCATTTTCACTATTTATTAAAAAAATAAACATTTCAGTAACATTGTTGAAATTCACCCAAATAAAATTTTGTAATGTTTACTAAAAAATTATCAAATTTCATAATTAATATTAATTTATGTTGAAATATAAAATTATAATTATTTCAAAAAAATTAAAACAGTTATTGAGTAATATTTATTTTCGATTCATAAAAGTACATTATGAAAAATTATTTAGATGTTTAAAAATATAAACTATTTCTATAAAATAATCATTATTTTATCATCAAATTTTTAATTTCCATTCATAACACCAAAATTAATGTGTATGTTATGACAATATTTTTTATAAAATAATGTTAATAGTATATCGTTGTTCGTTAAAACTCACCATTGTGTATAATAGAAGCATTCAATGAAATTAAATTTTTTTCAAAATTATATTTAAAATAATCTTATGATTTTATAGTCCAAATCTATATGGTGTCATAAAGACCCTTATTATACCTATATTTATGTTGGGAACTGACATAATGGACTAGTTCATTGGAATCCCAAAGACTCCGTGGATGAATGGTATTATATGGTGCATTGTTTATTGTGTTACTATGTCTACTAATTTTATAGTGACATGACATGATATTACCCTTGAAATCAATTCATGTATCTGCATTAATGAATTCATAGAGATTAATGAGGTTCATATATAGATTGTATCTGATCATGATCCTTGGATTACAATGATATTATGAAAGAGTCTCCAAGAGTATTTCAACTCTCGTGTTCTTTTCATCTTCACATATCATACCTAGTCTGATGTGAATTACATAAATATAATCTATTATTTTTAATACATGATAATATCATATTTTTTTGAGTTACTAGTTTTGAGGGATCATTATCTATTTTTCAGGGAATTTTTATACAAAAGCATTTTCTATTTGATCATCCAGATAGAACCGTATGACGTATTTAAGGGGAATTCTTGTCATATTCCAACATGTTTGGAGTAAATAGGGAGATAATTTTATTTAACCACAGAACATATCATGGAAAAATCTATTAATTTGAAAAATATTCCACATCACATTAATGTAAACCAATGTAGGTAGAAGTAATATTCTTATAATCAATTTAATAACAAGGAATTTCAAGAAAGAGATCATGTAATGTTTAGGGATTCAACATAGAAGGAAGTTGAAATATTTGTTAAAAAATAATTTTATGACTTAGTTATGTTGGTCATTTTGAAATACTATAACAAATTTGAATTATAGTATGTCATTTTGATGTGCATAAAATTTATCTATGGAATATATGTCTTTATTGTTTCATTAATTATGAAATACATGTTTGATATAATGTATGTAATAACATCTAGGGGAATATTTTTGGATCAAATATTTTCATATAAAGAGAATCACATCAACATTAATGTTAGTAGTCAAAATTATTGTGGAATAATATGGACTGTTTCGTTGATGTCTCTCTAAGAAATAAATAACAAGAAGATGAATAATGTGGGCCTGAAGAATATGTAATGAAACAATATTCATATCCTTTAAATAGTTAATATATAGCACTATATTGGGTAAGAAATTATATTTTGGAGTCGTAACAATCATGATTGTGCTATTTCATGTAATCAAGACATACTAAAATGTCACACAATGCACCCTTTGAAGAACCTCTATTAATGAATTCATTTTTTTAGAACAAATGAATAATTTGAAATATTCCAAACCAACATCATTTGTCAATTCAAAATAATGAAATTAACTTATTTTGAATTTTTTATATTATTAATGAAAGGGTTCTATTTTATTCAAATAATTAGGGTTTCATGAATGTTATAATTTTCTTTGACATTACCATTATATAAAAAAGAACTATATGTTCAGAATTGCGTTTATATAAAAAAATATTTATTGAATGAAAATATGAAATTTAGAATATTAATTTAATTTATATATCCTACTCCATATGTTATTATAACTAATTATAATTTTATTTTAATAAAAAATCATGCCTAAATATCATTAAATATACAATTTTTATTGCATATTTAGGTATAATTATACATAAATTCCACATAAATTTCAGTTTTTTATAATAATTAAATTTATTACTTGTAAATTGTTATCAAAGATAATTTTTTATATCATAAAAATATAAATAATAATAATCTTATTTCTCTAGAAACTGTCTTTAATAAATTATATGTATTTTTTATGAAAATTAATTTTAACACCATTATACTTTTTTTGATAAAATGAAACTTAAATTAAATTTTTGTTTCTCAATATTCGATAAAAGTTTAAATTGTAATCTTTTTATTGAATATGTATTACTATAGATTAAAATTTTTTATTAGGGTAAAAATAAAAATAGTGTAAATTGAGTTAAATCTGATGTAAAAAACATAAAAGTTTTAAAAAATGAAATTAATTGAATTTTTGAGCTATGGATCTACGAGTGAATATGTATTCTACACATTCTTCCATTTTTTCATTACAACTTAGATAATGATTGTACGTTATTTAAATTCTGATGGATACTCCCTAAAACCCATTACCATCACTTATAAAAAGAAACATCATCACTACAATATAATCCCCTAGTCGCTCATAGTTATATGAATCCCTTAAAATTCAAAGAGACATCTCTGGAATATTCTGGTCCCCTGCTTGAGTATTAACGCAATATTAATTTTATTCTTAATTATATTCATTATTATATAGTAAATTCACACTATCAAAATAATATTATTATAATTTATAGAAATTATTATAAATATATATTGGGTATTATAAATACATATTAAAATCCCCCATCTAGTAAAAAACAATGATGTTGTTCATGTACTATGTAGACTATCTCCACCATGACATAACATGTTTAATATTCATTCAATTGTTAATAAATATAGAAATAATGATAGTTTTTGGGGCTAAAATCCATACCATGAAATGGGTTTAAGGGAGAATAAAAATCACCAAAGTGATTTCCTTGTAATGATTCATCAAGAAGCCCCTTTCCATCATGAACAGTGAAAATGCCACAGAATGGAATCCTTAGCAACTATCGTAGAGAACTGTGATGGGATCCTATTTGATCTAATGGATACATTTGTGACCACCACATATAAAAATGATAAAATACATCACGGTTATGACATATCCACCTATGATAGTTGACCTCGATTTGTTTTCAGGGAATTCATTCAAATCATCGTGATCCTGATACCCTCTAAATAGACAGTTCGCCCTCATCTAAATGATGGAAACCTTGAAATTTTTCTTTTTTAGTACTTGATACATGAATCACCCTTAACTTTGTGATCCTTCAAGAAAAATTCACCACCCAAGGAACTTGAGCAGTATGGACTAGCATTCCATTGGCACCATTTTTCCTCTTATGGAAGTGTGGATTCCCATCATGATAATGTAATCAAATTTAGAAGGTAGGAGTCCCTTTTGGGTACTCATGTCTTCACAAGGAATTAAACCTTCACGAAGAACCCTCCATATACGTAGTGGATCCATGCATCATTTGGGTCGCCATGCTTCATGATGATCCTCTGTTTGTGGGGTTCCTCATCACCCAACATTGTTAGTTCCTTTCCATTATGAAGCCCCTGCACTTCATAAAGCACCAAAGCTTTTCGAATTCACTCACTACGATGCCTTTTACTTCACGAACATGTTTCATAGGTGTCCCTCCAAACATTAATGAATTGACTTCACAGTTCCTTGAGTAGTACATCATGTTGTTTTTGTATGCATCATGCTTCATCACATTGGAAATTTAACAACTATTAATACTTTTCATAGCAACAATAATGCAGTAACCTCAATTTAACACAAATCCTCCCCCAACTTAGTGGCATTTCTTATTCCTTTCATGTCCCATTTGGGGTTCATACAAGTTATGTAAGTCAAATAGGCCAATATTGAGTCCTAATTGTCTGATATATAGGATATTAAAATTCCAATAAACCCTCTTCCTTTGTACATGATGTTAAACTGTGATTGTTTCATGTGTGGAGGTCCAGAGAAGATCAGATATGGGATGGGACTATAATCCTTATACTTCCCCCCATTCCAATATACCTTCTCTCTCCCTCTACGCTTTGTCTCCATATACATTTTGGGTAGTAATCATAGAATCCCCCACCCACATTAAAAGGAATCCTCTATTCATGGATCTATGTCATCCTTGTAAATATTGAAATCCTCCTTGGGTTCCCTCATTGATTGAGTCCCAATCACCATATTCAATTCCTTCTAATCAAGCATAATCCCATGTGGCCTCATTCAGCCACTATCCATGCATAAGACCTGCATCACCCCATGTTCTCTCATCTCTTATAACACGATCATTAGGTACCTTATGCCTCTTGATTCTCATACTAAGCATATATCACATGATCTTAGAGTGGTAATCATACATTACATCTTCTAGGGAAACTATCCTTTTGTAATTCCAATTCCCCTTTCTGATTATCTTTATGAAAATTTATCTTTTCCATTTTCAGGCAAGGTTTGTCAGAAGCCTCCCTGAGGATCAATCCTATTCCCCATTAGACTTTATCAATTCACATTGGTTCAGCATGATCCCACAAGATGATAAACTGTATGCCTCTTTCGTCCCACATGATGTTAAATGGTATGCTTTGAACTTAGTGGGTTTTGATACATGTCCCCTAGATAAGGTACGTAGTAAGATTCACTGAGGTTCAACCCCAAACACTAGTAAACTTTGGTGTCCCCTTTTTGGGGACCCACATCCACAGTCCACCCCTTAGTGGTATTATAACAGTTGTTGGGAAACTGACCATGTGTAGGACTCTCCCTCAATCCACACTCTTCTAACCAAGATTGTTCATCTTCTGGTGGGCTACTGACCAGACATAGGCCCCCACATGTCTTTAGCTCGCAGTACATTATTTACACCCCAATTATATGCACAATCCTTAACTATGTGGAAATTGATTCCCTTCCATGGGGATAAATTTAAATCCTTATTTATGTTCAATACCATCACTCATCTCCCATCTAGGTATCTCTCTTGAACCATTGTGTTTCAAGATGATCATGCATCAACCAGGAGGTTCTACTTCTTTGGGGTCCCCATCTATGCACTGCATTTTGCCTAGGTTGCCTCCTAATTTGTCCCATAACCCAAAAAAACTATGTGTACATTGATTCCCATCCATGGGGATATGTATGATGCAAGCCAATGGTTAAATCTCAACCTCACCACGATCCTTAGGTCAGTTCCCTTTCATTCCTATCATACACTTCATTATATCATCCATCATCTATCCAGATTCCTACCTATGCTGCACCATCCTAGTGGGATCACACCATTTCATCATGTAGATAACCACATGTAATCCCCACAATAAATCCTTAACCATCCAACTAGGAATGTCCCTATTTCAATGGGCATGTAACCATGCATAATCCCTATTTTGTGTATGGGTTTTTTTCCTTTGTGTACGCCCCGATTAGTCAACCTGTTTGATCTATGTGGGTTTTCATTCTTATATTCTTTGAAGAGAATCTAGGAAGACTCCATGAGGTTCAACCCCAACCAATGGTAAAAATTGGTGTCCCCCTATTTTAGGTACACTACCGTAATCCTCCCTCAGTAGTGTCCAAATCATCTTTCATGGTGTGACATCTTCCCTTTCGGAGACATGTAACCTTGGGTCCACTTATTTTTGGTGTTATGATCCACTTATCTATTAGAACCAATTGGGATATACCCTCACAGTGTGACATCATTCTTTTCTAGGGACACACCACCCTAGGTCCACCCTTTTTGGTAATTTCAATCCACCCATATGATAATCCTTCCATGTGCTCCCTCATAGGGATGTTCCTATCTGATTCACTTTAAAATGTTTTATAATAAGTCTGATTCATGTCCACATGATGTTAAACTCATATAATATCATTTTCTAAACATGGTAAGCTGAGGAAAACCTTGGTTACATGACCCTACCATAAGATTACCTAAATTATATGTTGTATGTATAGGGTTTTCATGCCCTAGAGAATCCCTATCATAAATGGAAAATATATGTGTTACATTTTTTCATCATTAGGACATGCCAAAAAATGCCTCAAAATGACTACTCTCAAAACATATGGCTGATACCAGAGATAGAACCATTGGAATTTCCTTACATAAGTAGTGTAATTAATTGGAATCCACAAAGATATAGCACCAGGAATAGATTCACAAATAACACCCAAATATTTATGGGATTACCAGAATAGGTGATGAGTTATGATGTGGGATCCATGGATGGAAGAATAAACATCCAATCATCATGTATTGATCAATGTTATATAATCCCTTAAGAGGAGATAGATACCTCACACCTGTGGAAGGTGTTAAAGTGGGGTACAATGTGACTGTTAGTGAGCATCCAACATGCGGCATGACAAGGCGCGCCCCAAAGGAAAATCATTGGAAAGAGAACTATTGAACCTGATGTGAAACTCTTCTCCTCAACATGAATATTTTTAGTCCTTATGACATCAATATTTTATTGTGTAACCATATTTCGATATCTAGTTCCAGGTATCACCGAAAAAATATTGGGGATATCGTGGAACTCACCAGAATTTGGGGCAATTGACTCCAGGTCATTTCTGTTTGTTGAATTGTCAGTGTGGATATTTATATATAATTGTGGAAGACTGAACAATGTTGGGGAACTAAGAATTGATTTCCAAATATATTTAATGATTTTTGAATCTCCATACTTCGCTGGACACAAGCTACAAATACCGGTAACCGATCACCACCCGTTTGCAGATGCATGGGCTGGAGGAAAGATGATGCATCATTCATGCATGACTCTGCCTCCATGATAATAGCTTCCATGGCTATGAATATTGGCCTCCCACCCCTCATATCACCATCACTGATTATTATGAGAATGGTGATCGATAGTCTTTTTCAATGAAATGATAAGTAGGGGATTATCTAAAATAGGAAATTATCCCACCGAGATTTGGATGCTTTTGGACCCCGACGTCATCTTCGACCCCAAGGGCCATGTACTAAGACACTACTACCAAATCCCAAATCTAACTGCTATGGGAGTCTCTCTAAGGAATGATTCTATGATTTACTCCCTTATATCGATGGGGTGATGTATTTTCATGTCATCCTGGCTTTGACATCAGCTAGGGAGCCATCAATGAGGGATCCCACAAGGTCATGTCAATGCCGCCACCCAATCCCATAGACCATGTAGAAAGAATTCCCCCATACCTAGCCAGCTCTAGGTCGGATGAGCCGACACCATCATCAGGCATAGTCTTTGGATGATTCCCATCAGGGGGTTATATCATCTACAACATCAGCAGACTGTACCATATCCAATTCACCTAATCTATCCCCAATTACTGCATAATAGGGTAACTTCATTGACCAAATAGGATTGAGGCCCCATCCACCCCTCAAGTATTCTAGGATGACTTCCTTTTCACTAGTATGAGCAGAAACCTTTTTAGGCCATCCCTTGAAAATGGTGTTTAGTACAGAGGCCCTCCCTATACCTCCACCATCCAGGGGTACTCCCCACTATCGTTCTTAGCATGGAGGTCATTCCCATGACATCTTAGTAGATTCATAGGGAGTTCCTTCCCATTCTCATGATCACAGGTTTGTAATTTTTCCCCATATTTCAAGTCAATAATGAGAGGGTCATCATCGCTCCATCACTCCCTACCATGGAGTTCCTCCCCTCACATCGATAAATCAGCATGGAGGACCTCCCTATGTTCCTTTCAACATATTCTTGGGTGATACTCAGACCCCAGAATGCCAAATAAGAGGCCTTGATTGGTCGACAATAATAGATATGAAGGCTCTTCTCATATCCCATCTATCACAGACATAGTTTCTCCGTTCATTAGAACCAATCATTATGGAGGTCATACCCATGTCGAAGTTTCACCTTACCATGAAGAACCATCTCGTGGTATGAGGGAAAACTGAAATCGCTGAAGGAAGAGCCCTGAGAAGATCTGTGAAGAAATCAACCTAGTACTCTTTTTAAATTCTGATGCAGAGTGTGACTCAATGATGGATCCTTACCCCTAATCATTTGTTTCAGGGTCTAGGATAGAAACTGGGATTTTCATCATCATTATCCTAGAAATTGATATGCACCAGATCTCAGAATCACTCCACAGGTATATACAAGAGGAAAAAGATTTAGTTCCTTTCCATGGACTTACAATGTAGTATTCTCTATCATCACCAAATTCTCTCTCTACCTCAACACGAGATCACATAGAGTCATTCTAGGGTTTGAAAGACAATGAATACCATTCTAAACCCCCACCAATGATCGGCACCTTGTTACATGATGCAGCAGTCAGAAACCCATCCTATAAGGATGGGGTGATACATTATATACAGTCCATGAAAGAAATCCTAGTATGTGGTAGTTTTTCAGCTCATTCACCTTACTCACCCCCTACTAGTCTACCACTAAAATGGTCCATTCTACAACCATCATTGGTTCCGAAACTACCTTGACTTAATCAGTGGTGTAATAAGACACTATATCCTACTACTGAGCGAAGGATCCAGCTAGACATTCTCATCGTAGAAAAAATCCTTGAAATGTTTTGTCAAACTATGACTACATACACTTGCCTTACAGAGTCTGTCTCCCTAGAGAAAATCACATGCTTTTATCGAATGCTCTGGGTAACATGATTCTTTATTCACCATCATCAACTAGATTATCCATAGAGCCAAAGAGGTCTGCGGAAAACTCGACCAGCAATGCTTCTAGGGTTAGTTGTCCATTCTCTCCGTGGATCATTGTCCAGAATCAACTGGTTATCATGATATCATCAAAAACAATGTATCTAAATCATCATGATGCTCTATCGAGTTATTATTGAGGCATCTCCACATGTGAAGATCCTTGATTGGGGGTAGTATATAGCTCTCCATTTCAGTTAGTTAATATATATACTAGATTAACCATGTGATATTGATAACATGCCTCCAGGTAAAGTCTCAATGAATATGGTTGAACTCATAGAGAAGGAAGATGAGGTATAAATCCTTGATGAAAACCTACCCCTTGGTATGTTCCATATTTTTTGGATCCCCAAGGTAGTTTTACTCGTCAATAGATGCATTTTATTGACATAATTATCCCCAACGATTCATTTCCTTCCGACGAATACTCCAACAAGTAACATTTCTCCCAAAAATGATAAACCCTCCAGTCCTTCATGTTCAATGATGAATGTGGAGGATGATCCAAAAATATATATATTTCACCAACATATCATGATATAGAGGATGATCATCGTTGAGATCCTTGATGAAAGTTCCATAGAGCGGCATCCAGATTACTATGATCCTTAACTGGGGTAGTAGGGGCAGTTAAAAATCCTTTCTGGTGAGTTTCCTCTTGATGACATAGAGAACCCTTCCCATCTAGTAAGGGTATATTATAGAGTATATGGAATGCAAGCATGATATTCATTGTCGAATCTTCGTGGGTTGCTCGAGAATCCTCCCACAGTAGCCCCTGGTGGCGCTACTTGTTCTTCCTCCAGTTTCTCCACTATTCGACCCTCAGTCTGCTCCATTGGTTTTCCAGCAACCACTCCACAAGTCATGGGACCTACCTACCATGTTTAAGATCTCACCAATGCAATGGTTATTAGGAATCCTCATTATGAAAGGAACCATCTTCTGGTTGATCTAATTAATACTGTTGTTGACCATCTCAGGGATTTTGAGACCCAAATGGTGGAAACCCCACTTATTGGTAAGCCTTATCTGGCATGGGTAGTCAACATGCAGACACTCCCAGATTTTGGGAACCATACATTTCTGACATAAAATTGGATAAATGACCTACTAAAAAATCGGGATCACATCGTCTCATGGTGTGGACCTATTCTAGGGACTCCTGCGATGTCGGCTGCAGTAAATATTTGGTGCATTGTACATACAATAGAAAAACATACTTTTTGCTAGTACAACCAATTTCCCATTGTGCCTATAGATGATTGGGAAGATCTTCAAATGAACATTATGTATTCGTTCATCTCAAATACCCACAAGACAAGTATTAAAGACCTCGTAATGCTCATGAACAGACTGGATGAGTGAATCACCGTTTTTTTTCTAGATGGAAGGTCACCACGTATTCAATCTACATGACACTGACTCAGGAGAAATTTCTAATGATGTGTGTGGGGAATGAGAAGACAGAATTGGCAAATTCCCTCATCACATATAACTCCCATGGTGGATTAATGTATCTCCTGGACAAGGTTCAATGTTTAGAGAAATTATTGCAATAGTACAAAATAAGAATGTTTGGTGCCTCCTCCTACTCCGAAAAAAGGGGCATTAATGAGGAAACAACTGTTGTTGTTTAGGTAGAGGCCAGTAGGCCATTGGAATTATTTCCTCTAGAGACACCTACACAACATCACTAAGGACCTCCACCTTAGCCTCAGCTTTAGGGTCAATAGTTCCCATCTCAGAATCATTAGGCGCCACCCCATCCTCCATCACTTCCCAGACAAGGAAACTAGGTTCTAATTACTCACCAATATCAATACCCTCATCAGGACTAGACTCATAGAGTCCCATTTTAGAATGGAGAAACCAAAACTAATCATTTTATGTGTCTGAGGTCCCTAACTACAACTCTTGTGTCATGTATTCGGGAACCATATAGTTTCTAGAGGGATGGAGGCCCGATGAGTCGGATCTTATTGATCAAACCAATTATTTCCCCTATCACTAGTTCAATGGAAATACTCGGAATTATTGTTCTGTGTTCAAGGACTGGCTCTAAGACTAGGTTGATAACAACATTGATAGGATGGGTCCAGGTCAAAAACATGTAAAATGTGTTACTGTAAAGAGTAATGGGGATATTGAAGATGAATGATAACATATCTCTAGATTTGGATCTCAGAAGTATGAAAAAGAGATAGTTCTGAAGGTGCTCACTCATGCTCATGGTATCATCTGTGCCGGTTTGAACCAATCTAATCCTTCTGACATCACCAAACCTCCCTATTTGTCACTGTTGTGTCCATATCTCACCCCTTATCTTCATAGAATGGTAGGTGCTGATAGCATAAGGGGAAAAAAATTTCCCCACCGGTGACCACGTCATCATATACTCATAGTGAGTTTATGCCTCCAAATATGGTAATAATCCCCAGGTTCCACCCATTTATAGAGGATTCTTCCAGAGATGATCATGAGTATGTCTTGGTAGACACTATGGATTTGGTGGACTCTTATATTGTTCCTGACCATGAGGAATGTCGGGTAGATCCTCCTAATGTACTAAGTCGAAGACAATGTCGATGAAGTCAAGGATGTGTTAATAGATAGAATTCCATGAATATTGATTCTAACTGAGCAGTGAATGGAACCAAGACCAGATGACAGGCTATGCGCAATGATCAGCACCTTCATCCATCACATTTTTCCCAATCATACTCACTCCCACCACTGGTCGTACTGCTCGATCTTGCAAAGTCATCATGAATTCAATATGATCTATAAAGTGACCTAGTCAATAGACCTTAGTGATCCAACCATTAGTCAAAATTCATTTTTCATGGTTTGACTAGAGAGCAATGGGATATTCCCATCACCAGCCAAAATCCTTCTCTTTGACCAATAACACCCAACATACATCCTACCACAGAGCAACCTCCTATCAATATAAATTTTCACCTTCCACAAAAGTATGATGTAATCAAGCATCACATTAGAATATCTGACAGGATAATGTTCCACGAGTCCCTCCGCCTATCCAAAGTCATGCATGAATCCCTAGTAGAGGCAAGGATAACCCACATCTATTTTGAGATAGAGGGAGCATACGAAGAAGACATAAGGGATGATGAATGAAAGTATGCATAATTTCGACCAATCATTTCAATCTTTAGTGAAGATGAAGGTTCTTGCATATAGAGGTATAACTGGCCGATGTTCATTAATTGATAGTTTGATGGCGTAGAAATCTATCATTGTCTTATCAACACATGTTATCTGATCAATCTTATCCTGACCCAAACACTCTCAAACTGGTACTATATAATTCAGATCTGTATCTTTCTAACCCAAATATATGGTGTTATGACAGGACATAGAAGACACCATTTGAAAAAATCCATTTGAAGACAATATTTCATGGAATTGTCACCAGCACCGAGTTTATGGTTGTGTCATAGGACATCACATATAACGTGTTGACGGGTAGACCATGCCTCCATATGTTTAGCCAACATTGTACCCATCATGAAGAATAATTGAAATATTATAGTCTTCATCGAATTCTGTGATTTCAACCATCAATATCTGAAAGATTAATTTCTCCTTCCTATGACATTGTTGTTGATTGATGATGTATCTACATTACAATATCTCTACATCATAGATGGGTATTCCAGATATAATCAAATATGAATAGACCTCGATTAAAAAGAGACTACCACCTTCAACACGCCAGAAGTTATATTATGTTACCATGTAATTATGTTCAGCCTGAAGAAAAATTAAGCCACCTTTGAGCAGTCCATGCACCACATATTCAAACTGATCCTAAATAAATTAGTGGAATACTACATAAAAGTCCAAGTTGGTAAATCCCTTCATTGTTAGGACCAACTAAAATATCGTGATGAAGTGTTCATCTTCCTCCACTCCTTCCATATGAAGATGAACCCCTTTATGTGTGTCTTATGGGTTACGACTAGAATGTTTCTCCGATTGTTTGTCAGATAAATATTCACCAAGATTTATCTAGAGATGATCAATAGAATATTTCATATTCCTCCTTTGAGAAACATTAAGGAGATTTGAGGTTTTCAAGGTAACATAGCATATATACACTGATACATTGAGAATCTGGTCGACATGTTTATGTACTTCTCCCAACTCATGAATAATGAGTCATTTCACACTGGGATGAAGAGGGTTAGGGAACTTTATAAGAGATCATGTAGTACTTGCTACAACCACCAGTTCTGATTCCACCCATCTCTAGAAATATGCTAATCTATTATGTGACCAATGTCGAATAGTCCCTTAGTTCCCTTCCCACTAAAAAGACCAATGATGGAATAATGGTTAGTTTATACTATATCAGTTGTATGATCCTAGATAAAGTCACCAGATATACTTTTATCGTGAAGAATTAAATTGTATTGATATTCATAGTGAAGAAGTTGTGACATTATTTGAAGAATTATGATATATAGTTGGTGCATTTTATGGACTAACTAATGTATATTCCGAACGTCCCCATAATAACAAGTCATGTAGCTCAGTGGGAAGTAGTTTTTCTCTAATTCTACATTATGTTTTTTTCTGTAGAAAGATATTATGGTTCATGCACTGACATAATTCCTTACCACACATCTATCCCCTACCAAGAAATATCCATATCATGACTTCCCAAATGAGTGTATCCTCTCAGTCGCTCATTCCATTCCCTGATGGAAGATGCATTTTAGGGTGCTTCCAGATATATGATAGGAAGTGGGGTCAACGATCCCAGACATATTAGATTTGGCCTGGGTATCATCGTTATCTTTTCCACACATGTTATAAGGACATAATCATTTTTATTTTCATAATGCTACACCAACAATGTGGTATAGTATCAATCAATTATCACTGGTCTTGAGCTGGACCTCAATATTTATGTCCCTCCCCTACATGAGAATATGGAATCAGAGTTAATCTTCAAGCAGATCAGTGGTGACTACATCGCCAGGAAGCCAGAACTCATGGCCTTGGTACAATGCAGCTACCAACTAATGGCCTTGTTCCCTTCCCCGTTAGTGTTTACCCATATATCAGGTAAATAGAACGGTCAAGAAGATTTCTTGGCTAGCCTTCCTGCTTCTCTTGTAGAGCTTGATCAGGACTATCTAATTATCCTTTTGGCGCATCGAAGGGTCATCACTCATATCACTCTTGATAATGAGAATAGCCCATAGGCAATCCATCTTACCAACAATGCATCTACATTGGGACCTATTTGTCCCCCAATAATAGAATTAGATAACCTTGATTAAATGAACCCCTTCTGTTGGGTACCTCCAACATGATAATCTTCTGGTAGATAGAGCTAAGTATGAGAAAATCCATTAGTGCACAATACAATTCACTCTATAGAGTGTCTCGAGCCTTTAACTGATACTCAATAGATGTTGGTATTATGGAGTTCTCCTCTATTATATTAATGGTATCTAGATTACCCAGGTTATTTTGGATGTTCATGATAATTTATGTGATTCCAATTAGGTGGGGTTGATTCTCGTCCTTGATATTCTAAGATAGGGACAATTTTGGCTCTCTATAGTCCATTACTGTATCGAGTTTTCCATGAACTATCACCCATGTTGGGTCGATGACATTTTTTTGCATCGGCCTACAGAGCCCCTATATACTACCAAGTACATTGAGACCTTTTCAGTTTGGGGACTCAATGTTGTCTGACTATATCCACCAGAAATTTCTAGTTAATATAGGTTAATCCTGACCTCTATAGACTTCTTCTCTATGTGGGTAGGGGTAATCCCTCTCAAGGAAGTCATGTCTTGTTAAATTGTTTATTTTATGACCTCTACCTCCATCCACCATTTTGGAGTCCCTCACATTATTCTCAGTGATTACAACAACTAATTCCATGAATATGAGCTGCTTAAATTGTATTCAAAGTATAGTATTGGGTCCAACCATAATTCTCACTATCATGAGCAAGAAAAATGGAAGATCGAGGCATTCAGCAATACACTATCTAACATTTTTCAAAATAAGGTTTCTCAAAATAAGAAAAGATTCTTGGACAATCTCCCCAAAGCGCGTTGGTCTCAATATAAGACAACACTAAATTCCACCTATGTGACACAATACTTAATTGTCAATAGAATAAAGGTAGACCTACCTATCAAGATTCTTGTATCACCACTCGGCACTACCGTCTATGGTTAGTATATGTTAGAAAAATTAGAATAATTCTATTTTCCTGACCTAGATTCTCTTGATGAAAACAATATTCAAGCCATTCAAAACATAGAGAGACAACATAATAAGATATCCAGAGCATTCATTACAAATGTTCGCCTCCTCTACTTACTTTAAGGTGAGATGATATTGGATCAATAGACACCAATGATACCTGGTGGGAAGCCCCAGAAGCTAGAACCCAAAATGGAGGGATATCATATTATCTTGAAGGCTTATCCCAATAGTGAATTATCTCTCGTTACCATGGATGGTGAGTGTATCACCTCTCCCTCTAACACTAAATTCAATAAGAAATACTTTCTATGAGTATGTATTGTCGTCCTACATGACGATAAAATTAAAATGGTGAATAAACTGATGGTTTGAGATCTATGACCAAAAAATAAAATCTACTCTATCCTTGACGCATGATGTTAAACTAAACAATCTATCAAGATTTCAACACATAAAACTTCCCATCATTAGCATCTGACCTGATGAGAGAATACACTCCCCATTTCTGTCAATTTTTTTCTTATTGAACGATTTTAAATTACATGGTATTTCAATAATTACATATGGATTTATTATCATCCTTAGGGGATATGTTGGAATGCCTAGGAATTTATCCACGAGTTCATCCTCAGGTCCCTTGACTTTTTTCTAGACCCTTGTTCCATGTTCCTTCCTTGGGGTGTGTAGTGTGTTGTTGAATTCTCCTATCCTCATTCGCATCGGGTTTACAACTACGACATAACACATTCCCTTATAAGATTTCTGATTTTTTAGTCCATAATGCATGATGTTAAACTGCATGACATCTCTAGAATGATGTAAGGGATGATTTCCATCCTTTTGATATGCATAAGAACACCCAAGATTTTTTCGTTGGGTCCTGAACTAGTTTTCCTTACCGAACGACGTTAAACTACTTGTATCCTTCAATAACAGCATATGTATTGATTCCCATCCTCATGGGATACATAGGAATTGCCAGTAATTGTACTTCATGTCCATATTAAGGTACCTCGACATTTATTGGTCCCTTTTACTATGTTCTCTCTAGGGAGTGTATGATGTGATATGAGGACCCTTTAGTCCTCATTCGCATCTGGTTTGTTTCTCCATGTTGTGGACATCCCTTTTCCTTACATTACTGTTCCTCATTTTCCAAGCCGCATGACGATAAACTATATTGACACCTTATCAAACATAACACGTGATGTTAATCTGTATAGTGATTCAATAATTATGTATTTCCTGATTCTCATCCTTTTGGGATACATTGGAATGCTTGATTTTTCAATCATCGGGTTAATACCCATGTTCAAAAACCCATTTTACCTCTTTTTTTAGATCATCTTTTCAAGCCTCCCTTCCAAATGATGATCTCAACGACCACTATCCAACTTCATCAATGTGCATCAAATGAATGGTGGTTTAGGACCAAGAGTGTTTGATTATTCATGTACATGCTTTCATATTATCTCCATTCTTCTTATGTCCCTTCATTTGGATCCAATCGTCTTTCATGTCTTAAATGACCCCATAATGGTATGGAGTCCTAGCTTTTGCACTCTAGGTCAACAACCCATCGTATTTCCAAAAAAAATTGATACGAGTCCCATTTTGTGATTATGGTCAGTGGTCAATTCTCAGTTGTTTGTTCTCATTCCATATAATGTGATATTGGTATTGTGTTTCAGGCATGGTCCATAGTTATCCTCCAACATTATCACAAAACCCATTGGGCGCCGAAATATTGTTCTTATGATTCTCATCATCTTTCAACTCCTTATGTCCAGATGGAACATCAAACCCCTTGTTGTATTCCGTTTGTTGACCTTTGATAATTGAGACAACATTGATGGATTATCCTTCGCTCCATAGCTCTATTACCTTATCAAGTGATTCCATGTGGTGTAGTATCTTCCCAGCCCCTTGTTTCCCACCTTGAGCATGGCCCCCATGGGCATTAGGGTTTGGACAGGTTTTATGCTAGCATGGAATATTTGGACATCATTAAGGCCCGAACTCTAGAAGCTTCAGTCCCAAAGTCTAATAATTATGACTTTAATCGATATGTCTTCCCTTGGAATCATGTCATATAATGTGGACTTATCCTATCCTCATTCACAATGAGTTTCATTATAGAATCGTGTCACATATATTCACTTCAACAAATTTTCTCTTATTTTCTGATATCTATGACCGTAAACTAAGAACATTCATCCCTATCATATGATATTAGAACCATGCCTTTCTCATCTGAGAAATATTATGTGATACTAAACAACTATGTGATTTCTTAATTTGGGAAGGTGTTTCCCCCATTATAACTGAATGAAATTTGAGGAAGAGGAAGAAGAAACAAAATTGAATAACTTAAAGAAAACAATAAATTTTCTTCACGGTGTTGGGTTTTCCCCAATTAGGGTGTGCTGGGGATTCTTCTCCTATTCAAATCCAGCTGTGCTCAATGGTTTTTTGTCCCACAGTTCCAAATATACAAGATGGGGGCCTGAATGTTCTGCTTTCGATCACCAAATTCAACGAAGCTTCGTCCCTCCTTAAACTAACTTTAATCGCTTAATTGTCTCAAAGGATGCCTTAGGTGGATTCATTTGAGAGGTTTTTCTTTGACTCGTGAGATTTATAGGATAGAGAAATCAAGGGATTGTTAGACAACAAGAAAATCATGATCCATTTTTCATATGAAGAGGACCTGATTAATTAATTGTCTTGTGCTCCCCGCTGCTGAAACAATTATTTATTATTCCTATTCATATGGACATATGGATTCCACATGGGGTGAAAATATCTTTTGGTTGAGATTTAGGATAGTCTTCCCAACATTCCATTACCATTTCAAAATCCCTCGATAGTTTGGATGATTTGAAATCTAATAGGTAGGTCTTTATGTACTAATTTCCAAACAAATTTCGTTTTTCATCCTATTAACCCCTTGATTTGTGTGGATGTTGATGCCTCAAGGGTGCCTCTGAACATTTTTTAGATTATAGTAGCTGAAGAGTTCCATTGTAAAAAACATGATGTATAAGAATCATTGGTTGATTTTGGTTCATATTAAAGATGTATGGGTCACTCCTTTGTTCCATGTAGGAATGGCCATATACATTTAGACAAAAACAGTGGTGTGGGTTCAACAAGAAGTGTCAACACTCTTTTGACCAGCGAGATAGTGGGTTTGGAGTCCGTGAACAAAGAAACTCCTTCCTAAGAAAATAGTCAGATGGGAGTTCCTCAAGTGGCTTTGGATGTCTCTATTAACCAATTTGATGTGGAAATGGGGGTTGGAGCTTGGGGAATCATGGATCGAAGCGGATATCTGTCTCCAGGAGTGGAAGATGGAGGTCCCAAAAACCCCCTTGGTTCCACATATGCTGATTAGGTGTGCTCAAGAAGTGCCAACTTTTATAGAGGACTAACAACGGGTCTGAAAGAAACCATTTGGATGTAATTATATGGATTTTTAGAGCTATTACTTGTAAAGAGGTAGATTTTATGGAGTTGGAAAACCGTTTGGATGGTCTACATAATGAGGACCTAGTTCTAGATGTGTAGGAGCCGTCTTGGTTCCCTATAGATGGGCAGAAGGACCCCAAGTCCAGTGATAATTATTCTAGCCAGTTTGCAGATGTTTTTGAGGGCGAGGATCATATTTAGGGTGGATGAATTTAATGTCTGGTGGGAGTTAGTAACCGGAAGGGAAGCCCAAAAATGATAAAGAAGTACTCATACTTGACACGACCTATGGAGACACGGTCTATGAAGAAATGAAAAGACAGGGTGATGGTCAGTGGTACTCTCCCTTCATCTAAGACGGATAGTCAAAAGAGGAATCCAATTATAACCCTTTATCAGTCCTTGGAATTGATAATGATCTCGGCGGATGAAGTGGTTGAGCAGGTTGTGACACTTAATGATACTGAAGAAGAAGAAAATAGAATGAATGGGGTGATATATAAAGATAAACCTCAATGATGAGCAGTATACCTTGATTGATAAACAATAATTGATTTTATTTGGGGGTGTTGCAATGGGAAGATCTGTCTCAAGGAATATATTGAGGTTTGGGATAAGCTATCATTTGAGTTATAAGAAATTATAATTGATGAACCATACATCCAATTAAACAACATTTTCTAGTAAATTATTTATAGAGACAAATTTTGATAGGCATAAATTTTTCAGCAATGGTTCAAGATTTTCCTTTTGTTTTTTAACTCATTGTTTTTCACTATTTCCTTAATAGTCTTTGAATAATAAAAAGGTAATTTTTAGTCAAAAGGATGCCTCTTCTTTGGTTGATCTCATTTTAAGAACACATAAACACCACAATGAATGGTATTCTTCCAAAAATAAGGATTCAAGAATGTTGAGAGGGATTACATGGAGAGTATTGGATAGAGTTTTAACATACTAAAAGGCTCGGTAATTGTGAGTAATAGAGAGGGATGGGTGCCTTTTTATAAGAAATGGGTGTGGAACCCTTGGAATTTATTAATATATTAAATTAATATAATGTATGTTTTAATACAAGTGGTTGAAAATTAATATTTAGAGAAGATAAGATGTGGATATATCGAAATTCTCACATCCAATAATTTATAGATAAATATTGAGTTTATTCTAATCCTTATCTTTTTGGATTACCCATAATTAATATATTTTAATAATTTTTTTATTATTATACCATTTACTAAATTATTATTTTGGTAAACCTTCAATTATGTCAATTTTTACAATATTCATTTTTATGAATTTAAATAAGATCAAAAAAGGGAGATTACTTAGAACAAGACCATTATATAGTCAAATAACATGTCATATTCATCTATAAATATTGTGTATTGTAAGAAATATAAAATAAAATATTTATATTTATATTTATATTATCATTTATTTTAATATGTTATTATTGAAGCAATCCATGCATCTACATTGTGTCATTATTAAATTTATTTATATAATCTCTAAAATTATAAATAAAGTAAAATGAAATATGATATATTTTTAGATTTATAATGAATTTTTATAGTCGAAAATATCACTTATAGTAACCCACCTTAAAATTTATTAAGTAAAGTGATACATTTTTATGTAATTTATTTAATTAATATAAATTAATTGTTATAACATGTCATTTTTCACACCCAAGTTGCTCCCAAATTCTCATTTTCGGCCTAAGGGTTATTTTTGTCTCCCAAAACTCATCCAATATGATTATGAAACGTGTTAGTGTATTTTTATATTATTATAACACTATTTTTACCCTTATCCACCGAATTTACCATTAAACTGTTGTAAATAATAATAATTACTAATGAAACTATTCATAATATCCCAAACTAAAGAGTATCTATTTACATAATTTGGAATTTATAATTCTAAATATGGAATCTATATTTCCAAATTAAAAACCCAGAATATCCATTAATTAATTTAATATTAATTCCCGTTGACAAAACTAGAAAGTGGTGTTTTAAGAAATAAAAACTGTCAAAATATTTAAATGTGTTTATGTCAAATTAAAATGTGAAATTAATTCCAACAAATAAAATTGGATTAAATTATAATAAAATAGTAAAATTTTTCTTTAAAAACAATAATAATGATAATCTAACTATATATATAAATTTTATAAAAAGACAGTTTTGACATAAAATGCGGTATTTTCAATATTTATTAAAAATTAAACTTTATAAGAAAATTACCAAAAATTTATCAAAAGTAGATATTGATGTCCCTATTCTAGAGAATATGTTTATTTTGTACAATAGAACATATAAAATTGAAAAAAACTATATTTATCAATGGTTCTCAATCAAAAGGAGGTAGAACTACATCTTCTATATATTAGAATTTGTTATACTTAAATTTGGATTCATTCTCATTTTAAGACTCTAAAATATATTGGATAAATATTAAAACATATTATATAATATTTAAAATCATAATATAGTTAATTATATTCATTCCTGCCAATACAATGGCTACGAATTAACAACCATTTAAAATAATAATAATAATATTGTATGGATTTTCGGTATAACTCGTTGTTGTGTGCAACGTAAGATTTGAGAGAAATCTGTTCTTGCGTGTCGGGTACGCTATTTTACATAGTGTCCCCTTTCAACAAAAATTAATTTTAAATTAAAAAAAATTAATAGATATTATAATATATTATTCTATTAATACATGTAAGGTTACAATATTAATTAAAAAAAATATATATAATTGATAAATATATTTATAATGTATGATCATTTTTTTGTTTGGATGATTACGATATTAAGATACCCCTTTTGAATAATTATTTAATTTAATTTATCATGGTAAAATTATTATGGAATTCATGTGTGTCGTCCCTTCCTTCCAATTATTAAAGGGAATTTGTTCACAAATATTTTTTATGTAAGACCCATTATGCAATTCATTGAATCCCTTCGCTTGAATGAGAGTAATATATTATATAATAAGGGAGCTCATAAGCTAGTTGATTTGGTCTTGGTATTTGATAAGATGTGAAACCAAACATGTTGAAATAAATTAATCAATGGAATACTGATGCAACATGATCCAAGATCTATTCATATTTTTTTATCACATAGAGTGTTGGGTTGGTTTAACAATCTCTCGATAAACTAACCATTAAAAAATGTCATGATCTTGACACTGTTATTTTAATTATATCGATTTCATGTTTAATTATACATGTTATTTAAATAAAAATAGATCTCCTAATAAAATAATTATAAGTTAATAATGATGGAATAAAATATAATTAGATTTGGGATAAATATTTTAGCAATAAATGTTAATAACATATGTAAATTACATTTAATATTTACTTGGGATGTAAATGGATAAAAGCTGTATTTATAGATAATTATAAAAAATAACTCAATTAAATTGTTATGTGAGGTTAACCTTGAACTACTCATGTTAAAATCGAGCTCATAGTTCAACGTGCATGGCCAACCGATTTTTATGCATTTAATTATCATGTAAATCATGGATTGATATTTTGGTTTTATGTAACATAGTTGACTTTGAAGGGTTGACTCCTGATTTAGGAATGGTGTGTGTAAAATTCAATGGGTGTGGAAATCAAACATTATTATATTAGGATTTTGTACACTGCTGAATAGATCACAAAACTATGTGCTACTTTATTTTCAATGTTATTCCTACCGAAACCCCTACAAATAGCTTGATGGACCCTTTTATGGGATATGAGAATGGAAATATTTATCCTTCCGAATATAATATCATGGATAAAATATATTAAAAATCTAATATTGACATATATTAGGTTTCAAAAAATAGTTGGATATTAAAATAATTTAATTCATTTTAATTTTTTAGTCTACTTGTTAAATCAATATGAGGACTAATTATATGTTCTTAATTTATAGAAAATGGAAAATAAAATAATATATAAAATTTCATTATGATCCATTATTGATAATTATACCCTTCTCACCAAATTTAATATCCAAAAATATTATATGTCCTTGTTTGTTAAACTACACCATGAATGAATATTATATCTACATTAAATCCCACTTATAGAGCCAGTTTCCAAAGTGGATAGTGATGAATAGTATTATCTCTATCTAAATCATGTACATAAAATTTTGGATATCCAATGTAAAATATTAACTTCCTATTCCATTTATATTTTAATGTAAAATGATGATTTAAATGTTTATAACATAACTTCTCACATTCGCAGTCAATTCTAAGAGAATGTGAGATCTGAGATATCTAAGACCTCCAATGAACTAGTAATGTGAAATATTGAATATTTTTAACTAGTAAGGGAACATGTACTCATGATAATTGGCTATATTTAGTTCATGGGGATTTACGGTTCTGAGATACTTATTGAGTAGTTCACATATCCCATTCTTTCCACTATATCAAAAACATATGTAGTTTTATTGTGATTTATAATATGAAAATTGCATAATGAAACTATTAGAAGCTCATAATAATACATTCCTTGTTGATAAAAGAATTTTGAATGAAAACCTTTTTATATTTTCATAGAACAATATGAATAGTAACAATGAAAAGGTGACAAGACTCATCCCAATTCAATGAAATATTATCACTACCCCTCTAAGAAGAAAAATATCCAACTTAATGTCATTTAAAATTATGACACCATTCGGGCTACTCATATGCCTAATTTTGAGATTTATTTTTATTTGATTATTTTCATAGAGTTATTGGGTGGTAGGGGTTGAAACTAAGATTTTTTGTGGTGGAAGAAATTGGTATTGTATTAGAGCATTGTTTGTCTAAACCGTTTGGTAACCATAAAAGGGGGTCTAATTTTTTATAGTATGGTTTCACATGGATTGATTATATTATATAAAATATAGTGAATTACACAAATAAAATCAAGAGACCAATTTTTGGTGGATAGAAGCACCTGCACAATTAGAACATGGTTTTCTTAATCTTGTCATGAAATTGTGTGACCAGATCGATCTAATTAAAAATATAAAATTTACAAGACATCCCATGTTAGGTGTTTATATTTTCCCTCAATTTTCTCCCTCATCAGGCCCATATTTCAACCCATGGTGTATAACTTATACACCTAACTCATTGGTTGTTTTCATTACTGTTCTTGGAGTTTTTCAAGAGGTGTGTCAGTTTCTCCTTGATGTATTCTTACTTTCCCCTTCTCACTGTTTTATCTGAAACATCTCTTGATGTGTGAAATCCTAGCGGTGGTGTTTTCCAAACCCCATGGGTCATAATTTGGATTTTGTTTTACATCTTGTTGATTAGGTGTGAAAGTCTTGGTTCTATATCTTCTGGGTAGTCTTCATCCTAGAAGGTGGGCTATTGACTAAATCTGAGGTATGTGTATCCATTTAAGGTTGCATTAAAAGGAATACCCCTAAATTATCATTTTTATATGATTTTTTTAATTTTAATTTAAATTATTTATTATTGGTATCTATTCAATTTTTTTTGTATTTAATTCATTTCATTAGAAAAATTGGAATTTATTGTCTATATTTCCAAATTAGTGTGTCTTGTATACCCACAAACTATTTCGAAAAATGGATCAAAGATGTTTTGTTATTTTAAGTGGATTTTTGAAGTGTTTTTAGAGTTCATTTTATATTTGAATGTCTGTATTGTCAAATTTGGATTTTATAGTTATGAACATACTTATGTTATAGATTAATTTAAATTATAATATACATTTTATGTGTTGGATTGGAGAAGCACATGGGTTAAAAAGGGTGTGAGCTAGATTTTTTTCGATAGACCATGAGAGTCTTTATATGGATGAACATGTGAGTCTCTATGTGTTTCCAAGGTACCGAGTGAGCCATTGGGTTGGAATCCCATGTGAGCTTCCATGTTTACTTCTGAGAGACTCTATCATATCATGGAGTTGGATTTATGGATGATTGTGAGATATTAAATTTTTTATATATCTAGCACACTTTTTTACTATATCATGATATTCCAGATGATTAGACACCTATGTAAATATTACCTATTATGGAATTATTTTTATGATTTATAAATATTCTTGGAACCATTTTGATTTAATTATATGTATTATGACCATTTGTTTATCTTTCATTAAAATGGTTATATAGTGAATATTTTTATTATTAAATTATATATTACCTCTTAGTTATGTTGATAATGTTGTGCATTATGTCGATGTTTATTAATCTAATCCATGTTTGTAAACTATGTAGGAAGTCCATGTATTATTTTAAAAAAATGTTGTTTAAAAGGATAATGTGTAATTATTTTGTTTCAAGTGATTATGTTTTGAATGTTTTTTCACATTAGTTTATCAGTCTTCATGTATAAATTCCTAAAATAGATTCATGTTGTTATCCGAATGGCCTTTGAAACTGAAACACATGTTGTTTAATTTTTATTATGATTTATGATTTTGTAATTCCTCATATAGGTAAAGGGTAGGGAGCTATTATCCAAGGAGGATTTTCTTGATTACCTTCATCAAGTGATTTTATTTGATAGATCGTCTCAGAATAAAGGAATGATATAGATTTTTTTGTACTTTTTGTGTTTTATATGTGAATTATATATCATTGTACAATTAATTCAGTTTAATGTTTTTCTTTTTGAGAAAGCATGTATATGTAATTTGATTGATTGTTTTTTATATCATGTATGTTTTATTTATGATATAATCTTATCATATTTAGTTGAATAGGAAAATTTTTATTTATACATATTGTTTCATGGATGGGTAATGTTGATTTCCTAGGGAAAAATTATTCAAAATAGATATTTGGATAAGCTGGGTGCTTATTTCCAGCCTGTGGTGAATAGTATTGTGCTTCAAGTTGTGTGGTGGCCTGACATGGTTAATGAGTTTGTTAGACTGGGTAAATTTATTATAAAATCAAATCATTTGTTTTTTATATGGTATTCGTTAATACATTAGAGATATAACCATTGGTATATGAGTAGAAGGAGTGAGGAAGTTCCTAGTTATCCCTTATTCATGTCGAACCTTGAGTTTCCATGCATGGCTTGGGAACTCTGGTTTAGTTTTGAACATAGTTATGTGATATTATGGTGGTTTCACATGTTGGATTTTATTAATGATTCCTCTATTGGTGTATCTCATTGGTTTTTAAGGATTTCTGTTGATAAATTCTTGGTGAAACTTGTTTGTACATTTGGGATGAAAAACCATCCTAGAAGAAGAACATTCTGGAATAGATATGGTGAAACAGATTGTACCACACATGAAAACCATCATATTGTTCAAAATGTAGTGTATTCAGTGATTCATAGGATCCAACCCATAGTTCAAGTTGGTGTATGTGAGATTAGACGAACCATTTTTCATGCTCAAGTGGTTTTAGGGAATAATCCATCATAATTCAATAGACATAACTTAATTAATTAGAATTAGAATTTTTCAGATCCATTTGAGTGGATACTTGAGTTCATGATTATCCTTGAGACCTAAAAAATGGGCTTTTCATTTCTTAATAGGATGGTCTTACTATGAAGTTGTGGGAGCCTATGGTTCTCTCATGAAAAAAATGTGGATCTCATGTGGGAAACATTTAGAGTGGAATTTAATTAGTTGTTCTGCTCAAAGACCTCGAGGGCAATATAGGGATGTGAGTTTCAAAATGTATAGTATTGTGATCTTTCAATGATGTACGGATCCTCATGACTCACTGATTTGGTCCATATATCTTCATATATACTCATGAATGATTCTCTAATATCTATGTTTTTCTCAATACTCTTCATGCTAGATATCTGATCGATGAATGTCTTTTGTTCCTGGAGGCCAATTTATAGGTGGTGGACAGGTTAGAATTGAAAATTGATGTTTTTACTGGATAATAAACTTATATTGGTACTCCTTCAATTGGTGGTATTTAATTTCCATATTCCCTTTAGAATGAAAGGAAATATGATACTCAAATATGTAGGTGTAAGAGTTCCCAACAGTATTTGGAATCATCATCTATGAATCTAATGTGGTAGAAGTTAGTTATTTTTAATACATGCAAGTAGGAGGGTTATAGTTGGCTTAATTTCCAAGAGATAATGATGGTCTGCCACATGGGTGGGAAGTCAGAGCATATCCACCACTTTTTTTCTTTCGGATTCATGTGGGACTGCTGTAGGACCCCCTTTTTATAAGGGTTCTCATAAGTAGTTAGAGGCTTCCAAGTGTAAGGGATATTTCCCTCATTATAAGGGAGAGTCTAAATAGGTGAATAAGACTCTGGGTGGGTATGATATAGGGTGAATCCATGTTCTAGTGTTCATCCCAATGGAAATAGATTATATGCTAGTCAATATTTAATGTATGGTGTTGGATTTTTTCTTCTTTGGAATTGGTTTTAATAGTCAATGTTATATCTAATTATTTAATTTGACATATATTGATTGATGATTTGGACATGAGTTTTGAGTTTATGGGTTATGGAATTGATTTTATAACCCTATTGGGAAGGAAATATGGATCAATGATCTATGATTATTTAATGGTGTGTTTTGGTAGATATTGTGGAAGTCACATTGGAATTAATTGTTTTGGAAATGTATTTGTTCTCCCACATTATCGGTATAGATTGGTTGATCAACCTCAAGGATCAATTAAACTTTTATCATTGCAGGGTCTAGTTCCTTACTCCATATAGGAGAACTTCCATCTTCCACATTGAGTGGTCTTCATATTTCGAGATGGTAGGAAAAGTTGTTTCATAGTTTGGAACGCTCACTTTCTATTTTTCTAAGTTGTTTGTCATGGATTTTGAGTAGGGTTCCAATGGTGAAATTATAGTTACCATGGAATGATACCAAAACATGTTTACATTATATTTTTCAGGGTATATGGTGCATCGAGTAGTGAATTATAAAATCAACCTTCTCCCCACGACAAGCACAATCTTTTTAGCATCATATTATATGGATTTGGCCATGATGAAAGTGATAGATATTATGCTAGAAGATCTATAGTGAATGGGTCTTACTTGGAAAAGATTTCCACTATAGGATTCACCAATTCTATTTAAAAAAATTTCATCCTTTGAGTTGTCATATTTTTTCATAAGATAAACCAATTGATAGTAAATAATAAATATTTTTTCAAGGATTTATGATTTTTTTTATCAGTTTCGAGGGACTTTTTGGTTTTTGAAGATCAACCTATGTTGGTGTAGCACCATTTGAGTTTTTAAAAATATGATGTTCTATATACTATTTTTGAATTTGGTACAGATATTTTAGTATTTGGTTATTCTGTTTTGATGTACCAATGCTCATGTAGTCCTTATAGATCTATTGAACCAAATCATCCCATAATTATTGGCCTTCATCATAGTCATGTACATGGAATACATCCTAGTATATTTCATTATGTAAAAGGGTCATCTTGACCATATGTATGTGGATTTTTATTTTTTCCAAGAGAACTGTCCATATTACATGTTGTATCAGTGCCAGTTTTGGCTTTGGGATGTGGGTTTTCAAGGGTACTTCATTTCTGAGGTAGGTGATTAAGTATATCCATATAATTTATTAGTATTCATTTCATTAGATAATACCGAAAATATTTCATGATATTGCATTTTTTTGGGTTTGGACATGTGTTATACATTTGTTTCTCAACTTCATCTGGATATAATATCCCTTGATACCTTTAAAAAAGAATTAGGGTAATGTTCCATTGGGATTAGAATCTCCAATGTTATTTTGAGTTGTTGAAAAGGCATTTAATATCCTCGACTATTTTAATTATTCATGAGATTGAAATAACTAATTTAGTGTAAATAGAAACTTATGGTGTGTTTTTAGGGTGTTTATATATGTGTCATGTTCATATGATTCCCTATGGATTGAAGAGGTGATTACCATAGGAGTGAAATTATGCCAAACAGGGCCAATAAGTTTATAATTATATACGTACATTAATAAATGGAGACACTACCTCTTCATGAATTTATTTACTATGTATTTAGATAATAAGTTCTAGATGTATCTTTTCACATAGAGGTTCCTAAATCTACTAAAGATAAGTTATGTGTTATACGTTTATAATTTTTATTTTGAGATTTAATATTTGTCAAAGAAGGGTAATGTGGTCATCGATGATTTGAGCTAGATTGGTCTTGTGCAATAAGTGTCAGAATCATTGGATGAGTGGGGTACGATGAGCATGTTTGCAATTCTGAGACCTGACAATTAATAGGATGGAGGGTAGTTATTATTGTCCAACTTTCTGGTTACAGAAACATTCATAGATCGTGTGAGGATTTTGTAGTCATTAGATCCTAGTTTCAAGTTGTGTAGTAGTAATTTAAATGTTTGGACGACCTTAGTTGATTGGTCCTAGTCTCTTAATGGTTATCTATTATTTAAAAAGGTGAAGGTAGTTCCATTGAGACTAAGGTAGTATGTGATTGATTAGGAACATCGTTCTAGTTGGTTTATTCCCCCATGAGTAATCAAGAGGTTTTATTACATGTCAATAAATTATTAGTGGACAGATATGAAATTTTTTGTGGAATACATCATTTCCAAATTCTTGACCTACTAAATGATGAATTATGGGAATCAGGGACAACATGGGATGTTTCATCCAGTACCCATTCAGTTGTGGATGTGAGAAAATATATCTATGGATTTTGTGATGGGTCTACGTTATACTCTATGTTGATATGATACCATATGGAAGATTTTTAAACATTTGAAAAAGCATCCCCCTAATCACATTAAAGAGTTGACGAATGTAAAAGACCTCACATTCTTGAATGACTGAGATGTTTTTCATTTATAAATTTTTCACCCAGTTGCAAATTTATAGTGGGATTCTTTTTTAGTATCTATTTTTTTGGAATTATTTATGGATTTGGGAACCCAGCAGAGGTTGAGAACCACATATCTTCCATAGATGGATGACTAATAGGAGTATCCATCTATAAAATTAAGGATATATTATGGGAATGTGTTCATTATATCATTGGTTCATGGTAAATAAACCTCCTATTTTCCATGTTTTCCAATAATAATTTATATTATTTCCCTTTCAAGATTGATTTTTTTGAATAATTTTATAGGCATGCAGTCCAATCACCATTGTGCTGGGTCGAGGTGGGAGAGACCTCAATGGTTAGATCCATCCTTGTTCAAGAGAGGTCTGAGATAGTGTGGTTTTTCATAAATTTTAAGATATAGTTCAAATTCTTCATAAGAAATATTTTCAAAATCATTGTCACCAATTTGAGTTTTAGGTTGGTGACCAGGTGGTTCTCTAGGTAACAGTTCATTTGAGACATCTTTGTTTTGGAAAAAGGGATATTGTCACACCATTATGTCATTTAGATTCTTGTAATAGAGATTCTTCGTATAGTATATGATAACATGGAGCTTCCATAGTGTATAACCTCGATCAACGTAATCTTTAATTTTTCACAGTTGAATAAATACTATCTGAGCACATATATTGTTTAAGAGTGTATAGAGTTGGAGTTAGATCCTGACACCACCATGGTGGAGAAACCTAATCAAATAATTATTGTATAGAACAAGGTGACTTATGGGAATGTGATGTAATAGTTTTGTGTGATCTAGAATTGTAGTGGAAATATCATTCATATATGATATCAATAAGGATGATAGAGGGATTAGGGGACTCGTCTTTTTTATTCTAGTGAACCACAAGGACTATCATTGTACTTAAAGTTACATGGTGGGGAGTTTATAACACTCACCTGGTCATTAGTATATCTAATTTTGAATTTTATTTATTCTTAGTCTATTCATGAAGTATCTAGGTGTTATGATTATAACCAATTGAATAAGGGAATAAATAATAGGGATCATTTTTAGAACATAATTTTCCGAACTTATGAGGAAATGGTGAAAGTGGGTCGCAGTTTTTTATAATGTGGATTCCTGAAAATTGATAATAATTTTTCAAATAATGGGATATCCCCCAAAAAACCGTGCGTATTTTTTGGGATTGATAGTGGAACCATCATCACGGGAACATGGTTTTACTATATATGAGGCCAAACAATGAGACCTAATCAAGAACATTAAAAATTGATAAACTATCAAAATTACTCTATATATTATTTATCACATGACCCAAATTTTCCACCCCCCATCATGTCTAGTCCTTTTCACTTGTTGTAGAGATTCTTTCACAACAATCATGGTGGTTTTCACTTGTATTCTTGGGGTTTTACATTGAGTATATAGATTTATACATGAATTTTCATTTATCTCCCCTTATGAAAACATTTTATTCCATTTTTGTTGGTGTGTGGAGCCCTATTTGAAGTGATGAATCAATCATGGTTTTTAATGGCTATTTTTATTTTTTTTTCATTTCTATTAGGGGTGTGAAGATTGGTTCAACGTCTATGAGTTGGTCCTTTTCATTGATGATGGGCTCTAGACCGAATATGAGGTATGTGTCTCTTTTAAGGGAGATTATCCCTAGAAAATAATAAATTACAATTCACCATTGGTTAATTGTTTATATTTACATTTAAATGATTAGTTATTTTTATTCATTCCATGTTTGAGGTTTATCATGTATTTTATTGGAAACATTTATGTTTAAAATTGTGTTTTTCAAATTTCTATAGAATATATGACAACTAAATATCTGATAAAATGTATCAATGAAGATTCGTTATTTCTAATTGATTTCAAATGTGTCCATATTAATTAATTTACTATATAAGTGGGTTTTTGTTAAATTGGTCATGTTTTATTAAGAAATATGTTCTGTTATAGATTGATTGATATGATAACATACATGTGATGTATTGGGATGGATTAGAACATGGGTTAATGGGGGTGTGATGGAGATGTTTGTTCATGGGAAAATTTGATACTTCAATTGGAGGAATGTTTGAGCCTCCATTATTTTCCAATGGACAAAGTGAGACTCTAAACAGGGAGACCATTAGATCTTACATGCTAAATGCTGAGAGACCAAGTATTCTCTATGAGTTATTCTAAAGGAATACCATGAAATAATCCATTACATATCAAGCAAGAATACTATTTCCCTCACTAGATATAGTCCAGATGGTTAGATCCCTCGGTGAAAATTACTTAGGCTTTATTTCATTACATGGTTAATTCATTTTATTAGTTTAATTTTTATGGGATGAGATGCATTATGCCCCAATTTTTTTCTACATTTAATTTATATATTATATATATTTTTAATCTAACCTTTATTAATTATTATATATTATTTTCATCATATTTTTCATCATTTCCATGCTTATTAAACTATAATTTGTTTAGAAATTGTTTTGAAAATCCATTTTCTGTCCACTAAAAGAAAACCTCTATGGTCTTAAAAAACTAATATAAATTGTATTTTTCTAATCTTGGTTTTGTTTTCAAATGTGTATTCATATTAATATATTAGTTTTCATAGGAAAATTCCAAAATATATTTTTGGTGATACCATACTGGACTTGATTCCATACACGTTATATAGAAGCTTGTTGGGTTGTTTTCATATTTCATTTTACAAGACAAAGGTAAAGGAAAGGGTGCCATGTACAAGGGTGTATCTTCATAATTACATTCATACAGTGTCCTATGGATAATAAATAGTCCTATAAGGATGTACTCATATAAAGGAATTTATGGTTTTTTGTAAACATTATGTTGTACTTGGGATTGGTGTTATAATTTAACCCTTTGTATTTATTTTTTAGTTTTTTGTTTATGATACCATGTATATGTCCTATTATATAATTCTTGTTATTTGATGTATGTTTTAGTTAATATTATGTGATTATATTATATTATTAACTATTATGAAATAATTGTTTCGATAATTTTATGGGCATATCATATCAGTATGCTATATAAGAATAGATCCCAATCGATAGTGGGTTAAGCATCATGCTTACCGTAAACCATGGTGATCAAGAATGTGTATTGGGTAGTGTTTTTGGCCGGATTGTGTGATTATCTAGGTCAAACCAAGTCATATCATTACAAATAGGATGTATTAGGTTTTCAATACAACAATCAGGTTCACTAGAAGAAGAATTTCACCCAACCAAATAAGTAATGTGAACATTGATGTGTGCTCGTTATCCAGTTTAATGTTTCTATATCCAAATGTTATATATTATATCTTACATTTAGTACTCATAGTTTAATATAACTACATGAACCATGAATATTTAGGTTGGTTTTAAGATTAGAGGAGGATCTACATGCTACTAATTGGAGAAGATTAGTTCACTTACAATTATTGACAACCATCTCACATTACCCACACAATTTAGTTTTTAATAGAAGAACTGTAATTATTTTCCTAATATTATAAAGAAAATTATTTTTTATTATTTATATATGGAGGGATTTGTTTTAAATTTGGTAATTAATGTTTTCGAATTTTATAAATATATCATATTTTAAGGTATGACAAAACTTTATAATCATCATTATGTATTTAATTACACATACCAAATATTTTAAATTGATAATGAAACTAATATGTATGACCCATATCGCACACACTTGTTGTATTTTTATCATATCAGTGTAAAGGATAATAATTTTCCATAGATATGTCAATATGGATATTTAGAATCTTTTATGCTAAATACAATTCATATATTTCATTCATGTTTACACAGAAAATGAAACTAATCGACCATTCTATGGTTAATGTGGGAGGAGGACATGTCTTTATAAATTCGTACACCTTGATATTTTTATAACTTTTCATGTAGAATTTATAGGTGGATTATCATATGTTACTAATTGTATTAATTACTGTGTATGTAGGGATATATCAGCTTAATGATTTTAAAGTTTGAATCCATTATGAATTTCGAAGGGTTACAAAATGTGGTTCATAGTCATTGTGGTATAAAGTTATATGGAAATTGATTGGATCAAGTTGGATAATATCTTTACCAAGACATTATAAAATTTTTATAAGAGTATGGTATTTTATCTCAACTCATTTTACACTACACATCATAATATAAAAATATTATAAATAGAGGAATTGTAACTTGTTAAAAATGGTAAGGTCGATGATAAGTAATGAAGGTATTCCATTATCCTATTTCCGATATGCATTATAGATTAAATTTCAACTACTAAAACAAGTACCTAAAAATGGAGAACAATATTCCCTTTCGGTTATGGTATTATATCTCAACTCCATAGTTATTCCTAGCACTTTCATGCCTTTTACATCCATGGTATGTATTCCCTAATCAATATGAAATACCATGAAAAGATAAAAATTTATGTCTCAGTATTTAATCCTTAGTCAATAGGTAAAACATAGATTAGAATGTTTTGATCAGTAGAGAAATATGATATGTCCCGCATATAAGGGTAATGTGATTTGTAAATCCCTAATTAAATATTCAAAGATGACTCTAATTACTATTATACACAATATATGTTGGATTCCTCTCTAAGGCATGAGATCTATATTAAATATTTTAATTTTTGTCTTATTACATAATTCTTGCATCCATAAATAGTGAGATTGATCAATTACTATCCAAAGTTTCACACACCGAGCATTTCTCTTATATGAATAGTGAGTTGAAATAATAATATCTTTTTTTTTATAATCCACCATAATTCTAGAGAATATTTACTCAATAAACACCAATCATGTGAACTATGATGAATATAATCCCTACTATAACTAGGATACATAGGACTCCTCCTTGAGGCCGAACATCAAATGATCTTTCGCCTTATGTTAAGCCCCATCAGGACCCTGATGTTTCAGCCATCAGGACATCGTCATCCCCATGGGTTGATCATTATACCTCATATTTTCGGATTGATAAAAAAATGAACTATAAACACTCTGATTATTTCAATAATTAGGATGCATATAACATATCCCTTGGTCTCGATCATGAATACCCAATGACTCAGAGAACTCATATATGTCCTTTTTATATGACATTAAACTACACCATTTGAATGAACTTCATGGATGTTGATTCCTGAAAAAAAAGGATACATAAGAAACATCATAATGTCTTAATCACATTCATGGAATATTAATCACCTACTTGGGTGTTATTTCATTCCAAAGAGCCTGGTTCTATGGATTTAACATATACGAAACTACACATTATCAAGAAAGAGATAAAGATCCATTGATTTATACTAATGGATCCACTAATTAAATCTCTTATCATGTACAAAAAAAAGAGATTTAACCGATAATAATTTTCATAGGGTTAATAGCCATGTATGAGGATTATGATGTGATTCAAAAACATATCTTAAATATATAATTGATTTATATAGTAGAAAAAAATTCCGCACAAAAAAGAGTGATGAGCATTACCTCCCATCCTCTTGAACAATGTGTGTCACTGAGAGTCATTGGGTATTAAACCCCAACTAACCACCAGCCTTTGGAATGTAGGTATGTACCCAACTATGGAAGTGGGAATAGTTGAATGTTATAAAAAACATAGAAAAGTATAACCCGGTGTTAATGATTGGGTAAGAAATAAACCCACCATAATCAGTCATCAGACCAAACCAAACCCACCTTGATGAGGGTTTCGAATCACCTATTTCCCAATGAAAGAAAATGTTGAACCCAATTGTAATATCTCAAAACAATGTTCTGGTTATTATCTATTGATCCATTTTTTACACTCTTGAAATGAAAATATAGAACCTAATGTGAAACTCTTGAGGAACATAACGATTATTTAATTAGTTGTCAGACAACATGGTTTTGTGTATTCCTCACAAAAAAAAGATGATAAGACTAACCCAAATCATGTAATTGATACTCTATATATAGAGTTCCCATTAATTAGTATAAACTTTCATTAACAATTCCATGTTGGAAGAATGGATATATCATTAATAAAAGGAGAATTATTTCAACCATATCAGAGTTATCACACATAACACCTACTCTTTTGCATTAATCAGTAACAATTTTCCCAATTATCTACCTTACTGTACGTAATTCTCACATCAATAGAATATTGATCTGAGATAATTTCATCATATAGAGATCAATATAGTAATTTAGATATGGAAAAAACCACATGGGTCTCAAAATGATATAACCAGATTGAAAGACAAAATGTTTGGTGGGTTGCACAATTGATTGAGAGTACCGTCGATGTAGAATAATCCTGAACTTTGAAGCCACACAAAAAATCCCACAAGGATGAAAAAATATGAGTCTACATTTCCTGAGGAATATTGCATCTAATCTAGTGTCCATCAATTCTATATCCAACCACTTCAAAATCATATCCCCAATGCATGAAAACGAACACCTATAGTCTCTGCAGAAGGTGGAACAAGGAGTGAAATATAGCTTTCATCTAGTTTTGGTGCTACCATAACATTCCCTTGTTTTCCATATCCCCCATTACAATCCCACTAGTACCCAACAACCACCTCTTGATGGTACTTCCTGAAAATCTACCACATCTGACACCTATGCAATGGAAGTAAGAAAAGTTCCTTGGGTGAAGAAGATGATGGATATCTGTGAGTGGGCTCAAATCCCCACAAATAAAATCTAATAATTTTTTTACATCGTAGTGGTTGCTAGAAATCTTGGTCATATCCTTACCAACTTGGAATAGGTCAATGAGAATATAACCACCACACGAATTGAGAGAAATATCCCTACCCACCTCATGAAGCTCATATGTATATTGAATTAGTACAATGAGAACATAGGTGGGCACATATCCCAACTTCAATTGATTATATATTCCCATAAATAGTGTATATGTATGATTTTAATGACAATATCCATCCATGCACATTTCAAAAATGCCAAAATATTTTTGCAATAGCTGAAGAACACCACAATCATATTCTAAAATTATTACAATTATAGTTACATGAGTATATGCGTATTCTTTAAGCTAGGACAACTAAACACTCTTATAATTATGGACATGTGTCTGCTTAAGGGAAATTTCACATTTTTACTCTCATCCAAGGGAATTATCAGTATGATTTGATATAGGATAAGGAATCAGATATGGATAATACTCATGTTCCAATCAGGGTACAGATGGTGAGAGAGGCACACGCCTTATGACAGGGGCACATGCCTGACAAAAATGTATGGTGGATTATTCCAAAGGCCTAATATCGAACTAATAATCTCATTATGGGAAATCCTAACCATGTGAGATAGGAATGTGACTTGAGATAGTATCTTATTCTTATCAGTGAAGTATGTAGACACACTCCAAAGGCCCATGATTTGGCAAATATTCCTATTATGGTCAAAGATGACCAGGTTAGAATGCATGAATTCTCGTGACAGGCTCAAAATCCTCTCAAAAAAACCTTTTAGAACATTCCATCAGCTCATAGATGATAATTAAATATTCATAAAATTGCTAATGGAAAACATGTCCTACATAATTATAATGAAATATAATAGGACGGTCATATCCAATCCCCCCCCCACCGAGGCCCGTCAACATATACCGGCGAGGAATGCAAATTTGTACCAACATCAAATTTATATTCCAACCATGGATCACAAAGAGGGAGTTAATAATACCTTATTTCAAACCGATAGTCCAATTAACAAAAATTGGCATGTTCAAATGGCTCAAGATCATTCTCATACACTATTTCTGAACGAGTCTCACCATTTGAAAATATAATATGCCTTGGTATTGGCTCATATTCTATATAATATGGAGACTTGTCATTGGAATATTACAATTGATTCTCATTAGTGTATAAAATTTCCATTACACCAAAAATTTATAAAATTATTCTAGAATCTATCATGACGTAGACTCAAATACCAACAATGTTTTTAATGTCATGTTGGAATATTCCATCCATATTGTAGATCGAGGCCCATATTCCTATTTTGATCAATGCCATTGTCCTTGATGTCATTTCCTATTTATTCTCAACACCACAAGGTTCTATAAAATCATAAAATGAAGTAGAAGAATATCATTACAATGATATTCTTCCTGGTGTTGGTGTGGAGATGGACCACATGAACACCACACCTAACGGCCACCATGGTTAAACTCCCCATGGTTAAATCATACATAGATAAAAAACCATTCCTTTTCATAGAAAATTATGTATATATAGGTGTTCGAAACTCCCACTCATTAATATTGAGTGGTTTTCAAAATACTAGGGTCAATTATACATAATTCCCAATCAACATCCATAAGCTATCCACTCTAGTTTGAAGTTGACCCTCAGATGCATCTTCTATGGTCTGACTAGATGAAGTTACGTATATAAGATGGAGAATTGTATACCATTGTCATATAGAGAGAGTTATATAGAAACAACCTCCTTATAATGTTTTGGCCCCTCACCTATTCTGACTATGAGATCCCAGATGCAATATAAATAGATTGGATGCCTTATATACATAAAAATAAGTGGAATATTCCTGAGTGACTAAAGGATCAACCATTACCATATTTTAGGATACAAGTTTCAACATCAGAAAATCTAGATACTCTTTTTTCAGTTATACCTAACCATTGTCTCTATGTCAAGGGATCCAAAACTAGAGAAAAATTGAATAAATATACATCTTGACTTCCCCCATTGCATCATACCCCTTGGGAAGCTGACCACTGAAGTCACTTCATGCATATATATTTGATGAATGTAAAAGTATACAGAGTTACATAGTTCATCACCACTGTAATATCAGAACCCTTTGGATCTATCGTCCTGTAATATCATATCTATATAAGAAATCAGAGGACTGATAAATGATCATGCTATTTGGTCACTATAAAATAATTTACCTACATCAATGGTACCAAATAATTAAAAATATAGGGAGAGTATAGTAAAAACAATATTTGAACATGGCCTTCCATGAAATGAGACTGATTTTTAGACATGGAAACCAATGTTTCAATCACCTAAAAAACATACCGTAATTGGTGGTTCTCATAATTGGCTGCCAACACCCCCAAATATTATGTTAAAAATCCGTTCCAAATCGAATGGGTCATATTAGTAGTTTCCATAACAACCATATATGAGTAAACCCAACTCATCAGTCTAAAGGAATATCTACCAAATCCCCCACCTCTCGTATCCTCAATTCCCCATAGGATTCACGACATACCAACAACATCTAAAAAAACCACATCCCATTAGTTTGGGTACATTTATTCATCAGTCGACATCACTAGGTTCATCATACCCTTAGAGTGTCTTATTAGAATCAATGGTTCTTCCATATCCACATCATCGCACAAGGATGTGGGTATTTATATCTCTATGTCGGTCCTTGAAATCACAAAATATCTAACTGAAATCTTTGGATTTTAAATAATAGTATCAATAAGATCACATTATGGCCCCAAATATACCACAATCCACAAGGATATGGGAATTTTCATTTACGTGTTCATGATATAGAGAATTATACACTTCCATGTTGAGAGGTAAATATATACGGTCATCATCCCATCTGTTCCTCAGGCCATAAGAAAACCACTACTATTTATGTCACATTCAATGATAATGACTAGAAACACCCTCATGGTCATTGCACACTATATGGGATTAGATGAATATAAAAAATGTGATTAGACCCCATCAAGGTAGAAATCCTAAACAACCCAACATGGCTAGGGATTCGAAAAACGACACATATGGAGGTAGTGTGTAATCATCCACTTACATTGAAAGTAATGGTATAGTGACCATCACCCTATATTTTTTTCCAAATGAGCATATATTCGTCTACCAGTGAGGCATTGATGGAATCCTAATTGTAATCATAATAGAATGATATATTGTCACCATCCAGGAGGATGTCCATGCATACTCTTCTAGTTCCCATTAATCTGGGACCAATATCTCCCATAAAATCAAGAGGATGAGCTTTTACTAGAAAACCATTATTTTGGTATGAAAGAAGTACACTAAAAATAATCATGCATGATATATAAATGAAAGCATCATCCATCAACTCTCGGAATTGATACATATAGATAAATATTCATGTCCATTAGTTGTCTTGGAAATGGATCTAGTGGGGAAAAATTCCCATGCCATAGTTAAGATGTTCATGTGAATCCTTACTATTACAAACTTATTTTACAAATTCAATGATGTAATAACCCTCAATGAATTCATGAAGAACAATATAATCATATTCAAAATGTCCCATTTGATTACCAGGATTAGGGTCCCTAAAAAATATACACAAAAGGCAGTAAATTGGTTTCTATGGATTTGAAGAAACTCTACCAGTATTACATTATCAAGTACAATCACTCGTCTCACTACCATGTCACAAAAAATTGACAGATAGAGGTCCCCAATAACACTATATCAAATATATTATTGAAGATAGTGAAAAAGAATAAAAATTCATGGCCGAACAAGATCCTCCATTCATTGTCGGCCTACCATACCATCACACATACTTATACACAACCAACACCATACTCATTGGTGTATAATACCAAGGAAATATTACTTATATATTTCCAACTACATTTTCTCCAAATTTACATTTTTTGGGCATCTCTCAAATGATGAAAAATCACAAAAGTGGTTGTATGAATTAGATATGCTCAATGAGAATCTGTTGTGCACATTACACAATCCTACAATCCATCAGAATCGGATCACCCAAGCATTTAATAAGAATTGTCCCCTAATTAATTCCATCATGTATTATTGGTATTTGTTATCAAAACAAAAATGATAAAAAGGTGGAAGCCTCTAAAACTAGAACATAATATTGTAGGTTCTTATATCATACACAAGGTCAAACCTAATGGCAGCTATTCATTGTCCACCCTGGAAGGGGACCGTGCTAAGCAACCCAATAATGTGATATTTTTTAATATATATATTTTACAACTATCAACATGATTAATGTACTTTTATCAATACATTAAACTATACTATGTATCGTGTCCTGACCACATGATGTAAAAATATGCGGAATCTTCCCAAAAGCAAGAGGATAAATTGTGTAGAACAATAAGTGATAAAAATAAACTCCAATCTAAATTGAATCGCAAGTACTATGCACGTGTAGATATGATATATAGATTCATCCCATCATCAATATGGTAAAATACACAACACCACAAGTCCTAAAAACAATACATTATACTCCATGATATTCAACATAATAACCACATGACATTAAAGTGTATGGATTCATCCTGGTTTCATGATGTAAAACCACACATTTATGTCTTAAATATGTAAAAATAATTTATGTGGTCTCATCCCAGCAGCGTGACTATAAACAACGTGGCACCAAAAAACCTTACAACAAGAATTTAAACTGCATGGTATCCCATGTCTTGACCACTAGAATTTAAATTATATGGAGTCATCATGGTCTCATGACATCAAATTACATAAGTACATCCTATCCAAATAATTATAAAATATGTGTAGACAACCCTACATCAAGATGGTAAACTAAAAAACACCTCATGTGCAACTAGAAAGAGTGTAAACTTCTTGGAATCCTGTGTTCTGATCACATGACATTAAACTGTATACAGTTTTCTAGATAGAAAGATGATAAACCATAATGCACCTCATTTGTTGGAATTATGAATGTAAGATGAAAAACATCTCACACCCATAACATATGATGTTAAACATGGGGGAAACGGTCCTCACCACATGATGTTAAACTACACTGAAAACACAATCTTATAAATGACTCACCACAAATGACAATGATATTTATAATGAAAGAATGAAATGCCCCCATATCCAAATTAGAGTTTATTTGAATGAGGAAACATTCTATTCAAGTAACTATATGTGGTTTGATTCATATAATAATAATAATATATAGGGACGCTCAAACCTCTATGTCTTGGTCTAATCCACAGTCTTCATTTTCCATCACATCGGGTGATCCGTGTATATACCGTAAGGCTTTAAACAACATGTCTAATGTCTTTAATTCATGACATTAAACATCAATGGTTTCTAAAACTATGTATGGGTTGATTCAGATTTTCAATGATATATGTTGGCATTCCTTGATTCTATATCTCGGTCCTTCCACCATAAGATATAAAATTCCCTTGTACTTATCTTAATTAACTATTCATAGCGAGAGGAACCCCTCCATTATTTGTTTCAAAAATCAATAAAATCCCACATGGACGTAGAAATTTATTAGGGGGTTTCTAGTAAAAACAAGTATTATAAGATCGAAAAATTGTCATATCGTTCCTGAATGCAAGACCATTAAACTAAAACCATGAGTCATAAAAACATGATGTTAAACTACATATTTAATATCCAATACATGAAATAAACTAAAAAATTCATGTGGAACATTCCTAAGAGGACCACCATTGTTTGTGTTGGACTCCTTCCACCCCACTATTCAAGAACAAAGTGGGACTTGATTCTTAACATCAATGGTTTCTTTGTGACACTCAGATCTTCAATACCATGTCCAGTAACATAAAAAATATAATGATTCATACACCTTGAATGTATATGAGACTTGTGTGGGGGGTACATCCCCATGAACAAAATTTTGATTGATTCATAATACAATATGATATATAGTGACACCCATTGTTTCATACTAGGTTCCATCCAAAATTCCCCTCAAAACATTGGGATGCGTGCATCCTTTCATCATGCTGAAAACCTATATGGTAACTCAATAACTTCATATAACTTCATTTCTCTTACCATAGGATACATATTGACAATATGATCTCCAATCCTGAGCGCAACTACAACAATAAATGGAATAAATTTCAACCTCTATATATTAGTTAGACCTACTTAGACAGTTTCTACTTCATGAACTACATGTGTCTTGATTGATGTTATCATAGGATAAGTAGTGATGCCTAGATCCCCTATTAGAGGACTATCTTTAGCAATCAAAAAATAATGAACCCCAACTACATAGGGTCTAATTCATAAAAATTTAATTTTCCTATGTATGCGAATGTTCTATATGTGACTTAATAGTGTACATTATATATTGAAAAAAATATTTCACAACAGTTCCCATATCCTTACCACCTGCTGTTAAACTTCATGGGAAATTTAATTTTCAAATAATAATAAACTTTTACAACAATTAGTTCCTCACATCATGAAGACAGATTTCATGATGAATTTCTTTATCGCATGATGTTAAATTGCACATAAAACAACACCACTACATAATGATAAATTGTGTAGTCCATCACCTATTTTCATCCCCTATAAATAGACTAAAATTTCCTTACCCCTTTTATCGAGTGTATGTGGTGATTCCATCATCGTTTAATGTTCATTAGCCCTTATTCCTCACTACATGCCTCGAGTTACTTGGGAATCCAAAAACCATCCATGGACATTATAAATGATACATTCCCCTAAGAGACTCGTTTCACAACTATAAATGATTGATTAGAGCTCCATCATAGGATCCTATGGTAATGATCAGAATTTTTCACTAAGTAAAAAGTGATTTTGAATGATTTTGATCCCTAACATCACTGTTGTAGAACTCGACACCTGAGGGTGATCTGAGCTACCACTAGTATGATTGTACAATATTATTATTCATCACAAAAGATCATTGTTGCAAGATTTTATACATTTACAACTCCATCTCTGAAGGATTTTGGGGTTCTTTTGATAAACGATATCCTAATTGTGCTATAATATATCATCCTCTATATTATTTTCATGTGTTGTGAGAGATTAAACTTCCCTTAGATTTCTCACTGATGTATGAACATAAAATCTATGAAACAATGTTCAAAATCACAAGACCATGAACTTCTCGAGAAAGAGACATCAAACTTGTCAGATATAAAACCCATAAGGGTTGGTTTGAGGAAAATTCGTGTCTTATCTTACTGAACTGGTCATCTATAGAGGTTAGGAAAAATAAATTAATACACAATTGAAAAAGGAATAAATCTCATAGGGCCTATGTTATAGGCCTATTAAAATAAAATATTTTCTAACTCGAACCCCTAGTATAAGAAAAAGTTAGCGTAATGAATTTTAAGATCTCTTCACCATGAGTATATGTTCTATGGGAAGTGTAAAAACATTTTGTTTGATCAAACCCTTATTCGGTATTATACTTTATACAAGTCAATCTTCTTGATTTGAGTTTGCTGGATCACCACAACCGTACATGGCCCCTTGTATGGATACCTTCTTTCAAGGGACCCTTTTAATGAAATTTCATATATTCTTATAGATCATGAATATATTCATATAGTCAGTATACAAACTTATCACTATATAAAAAGGGCTTTTGATCCTTTTTTTCTTTAAATCACTATGGAAGAACCCATCCCCCTATATTTTTTTGGTCATTCCTAGTATGATTTTCCAAAATCATTATAGTGACCCAGCCTTTTATTACATTACTATTAAATCATTTTAAAGATAAAAAACATTATAGAATTACAGATAAAGGATCCAAAGGTTTAGTGCCTTGGGATAACTGGGACCATACATATCAATTACTATATCAAGCATAATCCTTTATTAAATTTCATCTTCTCTAGATTCTTATTACCACTTGACCTCTCCTTGGTACATGTAGCCTCTGGAGGATATACATCAAAAGAGGTCTTCTAAAAGCCCAGTAAGAGTACAGATAAGAACAATATAGAATGGGGTTAATATAATCATATCATATGCAAGAATCAGGAATAGGATTGGAAGCATATATAAAAGACTCGAAATGTGGAAATGTATAAGAAATGAAACATAATGTTATAGTTGTTAACTACCACACATACATGTGAACAAAGAAAGAATATTTTCCAATCATCTTTTTCACACATCATTTTACTTAAATAATGAGATTCATCACTTTACACAATTCATTCAAGCGACTATATAATTCAGGGCACATCGGTCACATTGAAACATTCATATTGCACTATATAATTCTGGGTGGACCCGTCACATCATAACATTATAATTTATCATGCATGCCACAATGAACATATATCCAAAAATTGAACATAACTAACCCATGAAAATTAATGGTTTTCATATCATATGAACACATTCATAAACATTGGGTTCCCAAAATTAAGTGGTAATTACATACTTGATACGATAACCATCAAACTTCAGTGATTAGTAAAAGGTGTGTTTTTGACGGAAGAGTTCTTTTGGAAAACATTTATTAGGAAAAAACACCTATACAAAAAATTTATATCCCCAAAATGTTAATTTAATTATGAACGAATTATTTTTAGTGAGTGACCATACTTAATATGGTGTGAAATAGGGAGAACTCGATGAAAGAAAATTTGGTTCAAGATTTTCCCATTACCTTATATCTGAATGCTTACTCCTCTTTAATGTCATGTATAATAACATTATATTTATTATTTTGAAATTTTAGAACATTTTATAAATTAATAGGCTTAATTTTGGTTTCATTATGTTATTTCATGGGCCTTTTGATGAGTTATAGGGTTTAAAAACATTGTTCTGGAATGTTTGTTTTTATAGGTTTCTTGAGTGGTTCACTTGTATTCTTAAATGAAAGTTCTTGTAGAACAAGGATAAACATCCAAAAATGGTTTTTCAGGTCATTAATTATATTCCAGAATTTTAAATGATCTTAAAATGAATTATATTAAATACCATGTGAATGAATCATTAGATAAGAATTAAATGATGATTGTTTGGGTTAATTTGGGCGGTTTTTTGGCCACAACAAAATTGCATTGATTAATCATACAGTAATACGTACATATGATAGTTCCAAAACATTAAATAAGACATAATAAATATAAAATATTCTGGTTCATCCATAAAAAAGCTTTTATGACCATATTTTATAGAAAAAATAGAAAAAGAAAACATGTCTTTCTTGAAGGTGATAGATTACCACCTCAAAAACAACAATTTCTTTTATAAAATCAAAGGAATAAGAGAAGGGGGTTGGATGGTATAATATCTCATTAGTATCATAAAATTCTCGTATATGTATGATATTTGAGTTACTATACATTTTTAATGAAGATCGGTGGGGGAGAATAGGAAATGAACTTGAAATTGAATGGAAATTAAAAGAAAGAGGAAGGAAAATTACCTCTTGAATCCTCCTCTTGAGATCCACCTTAAGGGACCTAGGCTTGGTATTTTGATGAGACCAAAAGATATTATTCATGGGGGAGGGGATATGGAAGATTATGTTTCATAGTTTATACATGTCTTGATGCATGAGAGATGTGAGGAAATGAGGGTGTTAAGGGTGGTATTTTTAGTTGAGGGGAGAGGGGTTATCTCAATATTTAATTCATTAGTTTATTAATTTCCCCTACGACAAGAAATAGTGATGATTCCATGACCAAGAATAGTAAATAGTGAATGTGATTTCATGATTTGGGTTCTTACATCACTTTTTATGTTAGGAATTTTGGGTTTATATTATAATTTATTTATACGGTAAATTTATGTATTTTACTATTCGACAAAAATTCATGTTTTTCAGAAAAATCCAAAAATTCACCCCAGCCATTTATTGATGTGTAGAATAAAAAAATGAAGTCCATTTTTACAAAATAATTTTCTAAATTTTATTATTTTAATATTTAATTAAAATCATAATTTATTACCTAAAACTAGTTTTGAAAACATTCATTTACTTATTTTAAAATGTAGGTATATCATACTTTCAACCTGAATATTATTTATATAAAATTATAGGTAAGGAAACTATTCATTAGTGTATTTCACTATTCATAAGGGTATGTAACTACTCAAAAGGGTTGGTTACTATTCACCAAAAATTATGGTTTTCTTATTGGACTCTAAATTACTTACTGATTGCAACCATGTATATCAGATTTTCAAAATTCCAATCACAGATGCGACAAAATTATGTTTAAAGGTCACATAGAACGTAATAGTTCATTAAATTGTGTTTTCATGAGATTTTATGAAAAAATAATCAGAAGGGAATACCAATTGAAAGACACACAGGCCTCACATTACTCCCCCCTTATGAAATTCCACCCTCAAATTTTCACTTTACACAAACAGGTGAGGGTACTTCCCCTTCATCGCCTCTTCTTATTTTTAATTAGCTTCATCAAACATATGGTTCCTCCACAACAAATTGACAAGGTGGGTTGTCTTGTTGCATGGAACCCTATCTCTCTGGCCAAGAATCATTACTAGTTGCTCCTCAAAAGAGAGATCATCTTCTAGTTGTACCACCTATGTGTTTATTACATTTGAGGGGTCTGGTTTGTACTTTATCAAAATCGATACATGAAAAACATCAGGAAATTGAGCCATATTCGGTGGAAGAACAAGCTTATAGGCCACGACTTCTATGCGGTCAAGGATCTCATAGGGGCCAATGTGCCTTGGTATTATCTTCCCTTTATTTCCAAACCGCATGACTTTATTCCAAGGTAATATTTGAAGGAACAGTTTATCTCTAACTTCGAATTCCAAGTCCCATTAATGGTTGTCACAGTATCTCTTTTTCTGACTCTGAGTAGATTTTATGTATTTATTGATTACTTGAACCTTCTATGTCATCTCCAGTATAAGATCGGGTCGATGTAACTTTCTTTCTCCAACTCCAACCCAACAGGTTGGAGTTCTACATGGATTTCCATACAAAGAATCATACGGATCCATTTAAACACTCGAGTGGAAGCTATTGTTGTATGAGAACTCAACCAATGGGAGATGCTGATCTCATCCACCATTGAATCTTAGATAGCATGATCTTATCATATCATCAAGAATCAGAATGGTCCTTCCAGATTGGCCATCAGTTTGGGGGTGATAGGTCGTGATGAAATTTAATTCACTACTCAATGAATGTTGAAGAGTCCTCTACAATTTATATGTGATCCATGGATAACAATCAGAGGCAATCGAGAGTGTAATTCCATGCAGTTTCACCGCATCCTTCAAATATATTTTTTATGTTGTTCATGTGAGAGTTCATCCCAAATAGAGATAAAATGGGAAGCCTTTGTGAGTCAGTCAACCACAACCCATATCACATTATTTCCCTTCGACATCTTTGGGAGACCCATGACAAAGTCCATAGTAATATTCTACAATTGCCACATGGGTATAGGAAATGGATGCATCAACTCTTTGGAAATTTTTCACTATACTTTAACTTGATGACATAACACAAATATTGATATAAAATGATTATTCTCCTTGATCATGTTATCCCACCGGAAGTGTTATCGGAGATCACGTTACATATTGGTACTCCTTGGATGGATAAAGAATGTTGAGATATGTGAACTGTCTAATAGCTCCTTCATTATCCCCAGTGATGAAGGCACACAAAGCCACATTCCAAAACAAATCACACCATCATCATCTATATGTAACTCTTGAAAATTTCTTTCCTTTATTGCATTCACCCTCTTTTGTACCACCGGATCATCCCTTTGTGCTTCCTTAATCATCTCTTGGATAGGTGGTTGCGCACTGATTTGGGAAAGGTGGGATGTATCCCCTACCATTATGATTTCTTAATCCATCCTTTTCATATCCAAAAATACAGTGTCTTTCTCAATTTGTAAAATGGATAGAGTAGTAGGATCTTTTCTGCTAAGAGCATCAGCTACCTTGTTCGCCTTTCTAGGATGATAGTGAATAAAGCAATCGTAGTCATTGATTAGCTATAACCATAACCTTTTATGCATGTTGAGCTCATTTTGTGTGAATATATACTTTAGCTCTAATGGTCAGTGTAGATGTCTCACTTCTCACCATAAAGGTAGTGCCTCCATATTTTCAAGGAAAAAATCACTACTGGAATCTCTAGATCATGTGTCATATGGTTTTTTTCATGGATCTTCAACTAACTTGAGCCATAAGCTATCACATTATAATTTTTCATGAGTACACAACCCAATCCTTTTTTAAGCATTAATTAATATCACAAAACATTCTCTAGTTTTCTATTGTGTGTGTACTGGTGTAGTGATCAGCCTTCTCTTTAGCACCTTCAAGCATCCCTCACATTCTTCCGTCGAGACATCCTTTACCCCTTTCCTTGTTAACAGAATTAGCGGGCTTGAAAATCATGAAAAATTTCCCACTAAACGCTGATAGTAACCATATAATCTATGAAAACTATGAATTTATATGACACTAGAGGGCCTACGCCATTCCTCAACCCACTTTTTTGAAGGGCCCACAGAAATTCCCTCACTTGTGATCACATGTCCAAAGAACATGACATGCGTCATAAAAAATTCACACTTTCTGAACATGGCGTACAACTTCTCCTTTCTCAATGTCGCCAACACTAGTCTTATATGTTCTTCAGGTTCCTCCTTGTTCTTGGAGTAGATCTGAATATCATCAATAAACACAACCTAAAATCTGTCGAGGTATTTTCTAAAGACACTATTAATCAATCCATGAAGATTACATGGGGATTAGTAAGTCGAAAGGGTGTCACCAAAAACTCATAATTTTCATACCTTGTTTGGAAGGTAGTCTTCTAAATGTCTTCCTTCATCTTATTTAGATGATGATATCCATAATGATGATCCACCATTGATATGTATTGAGAACCTCCTAACTGAACGATCAATTCATCAATCCTTGGAAGAGGATACTATTTCTTTATGGTGATCTTGTTGGGTTCCTGATAATCGATACACATATGCATTGTTCCATCCATCTTCTTCACAAAGAGCACTGGCGCGCCACAAGGTGATGCGCTGTGGTGTATGAACGATTTGTCCAGATACTATTGCATCTGCTTCTTTAACTCCGCTATTTCGATAGGATCCATCTTATAGGGACACATTAAGACAGTAGTAGCTTCGTGTATGAGTTCTATTAAGAACTCTTCCTCATGATCTAGTGGAATTACAGGTAACTCTTCAAGAAATACATCATCATATTCCATCACGAGGGGAATCTCTGCAAGGTAAGAACATTCCATCGACTCAAAAATTTGGGCGAGGTATACTCCTTCATAGGGAATCAACACCCACACCACTGAAGTATTTTTCAAAGGATATTCATGATCTTACGTGAATTTGTAGAGGATCATGGGATGGTTCGGAATTTGAAAATATATTTCCATTTTCCAATAGTTGATACGTGCTTTATATAGCGAGAGCCAATCCATTCCCATTATAGAATCGAATTCCACTAAGGGGAGTATTATGAGAAACATTGGTATCATATTCCCACATACTCTAATAGTAGAACAGTCAAACAATTGGGATGCAATGATTTCACAACATGATGTTTTTATAGATATCTCTACTTCAAGGTTTCAAGCCTCCAATTCTATGGTTCATGAAAAACTTGCAAGATATAAAGGAATGCATAGAACTAGAATAAAATAATATTTTTTTCCATTCTTGAATGAATAAGAATTATACCTTATACAACTTTATTGTATTTCTCCACTACCACAATAGTGATGGAATAAGACTTCCCTTGTTCCTTTGGCTTTGATGGCTGCTGACGCTAATTACCCTCAAGAACTCGAGGTTTAGTGCACTGGCTAGCGTAGTTCCCAAGCTCACTATAGTTGTAGCATTGAACCATGGGTGGTTCTATCCATTCTTCCACCACATTCTGTTTACTTTTCATGTCTTTTTAACAAATATGAGCATGATGTACTTTTTTCCCACACTAGAATCACTTCCTCATCCTATCGAGATAGTTCCCATGGTAAAACATCCCACATATTTGGCATGTGGGTCATTGAGTTCTCTTCCCACCATTTTCATTAGATCCACTGGCTTGAAAATCCATCTTTCTTTTACTATCACCATAGCAATGGGACCATTATCCAAACTAAATATCCACTTTAAGAGCACATAGAAAAACTTCTACATAACTCCCAAAGTCTCTAATTTCAAGAACCTTTCAAAAGTGCGGATTTAATACACTAAAGAATCTATCAATTTTTCTATCATTATTTATAACAAAACCCCATGCGTACCTTACAAGCCTTGTGAAATTAGCTTCGTATGTTGTGACAGATTCTCCTTCATTTTTCTTGAGCTCTATGAATTCTCTCTATTTCTTTGGGAGAAAAGTTTACGTGAAATAATTGTTGAGAAACATTATATAGAAGTCTTCCTATTCCGTCTCTTCAATTTCCTCCCTTGGCTCGGGGTTCTTAATCAAATCCGACAATTGATCAGCCACTACATCAAGAAGATAAATTTATTGTGTCACCATCTCTATCATAGGTCAGTAAAGCATAGAAAATATATTCTCCATATAGGTGACCCACTTCTCGGCAACTAGTGGATCAGAAGATCCACTAAACGTCAGTGTTCATTATCGAATAAAACACTTGATAGCCAGATTCTCTATCTTTGGTTTAGGAGGATATTCCCCATTATTATGGTTATTGTTCATAACCTATGATAGTATGGTAAGAATCTCCATGATGTTTTTAACTGTACCTCCCAAATAATTTGGGTTGTCCTTCGAGAAAACGTCGCATTGTCCCATACACGAGTAATTGGACTGTTTTCTCGAGGATCTAACCATTTTCTATAATAGAAAAGGCTAGAAAAAAAAGATAAGTCAACAATTCATGAATAAATTATTAATTTGTAAAATTTATAAAAAAGTAATAACATATGGTATCCCTATGTAAATATTCTTGTGTTCATATTTGTACTTAATATCATGATAGAGTTTTTCTCTAGGGTTCACTAATCCAAATTCCCAAATTAACTAAACCATTCCTATGAAACCAAATATAAGGACCCATCATTTTCGTACATCCCAATTACATTATTTTAAATATAATCAATATAATAGTGTTACACATAGAGTATCCAATGGTTTAGTGTCTTGGGAATAATAGGACCATACATAATTATTACTACATCAAGCGTAAACATTTATTTAATTTCTTCTTCTCTAGATTCTTGTTGGCACATGACCTCTCCTTACTACATGTATCCACCTAAGGATATGCAAAAAAATTGGTGATCTAAAATCATTTTATGAGGATAGATATGAACAATATATCATGGGGTGAGTATAATCATATCATAGTCAAGAATCATGAACAAGAGATGAAGCATAAATAAAAATCATGAAATGTGGAAATGCATAAAAATGAAACATCATGTCTTAGTTCTTAACTACCACACAAACTTGAGAATAGTGTTAGTATCTTGTTCACACATCATTTCACTAAACTCATGAAATTCATCACATTACCCAATTCATTGTAGTATTGTATAATTATGGGCACACCTGTCACATTGAAACATTCATATTGTGCTATATAATTTTGAACCCACCTGTCACATAATAACATTATCATTTATAATGCATGCCACAATGAAAATATATAAAAAATTGAACATAAGTAACCCATAAAAAGGAATTGGTTTCATCTCATGAGGACACATTCATAACCATTAGGTTCCTAAAATTATGTAGGAATAACATACTTGATACGATAGCCATTAACCATGACTGAGAAGTAAAAGGCGTGTTTTTGAAAGAAGAGTTCTTTCAGAAAACATTTATTTGACATAAACTTTAGTATAAACTAGTATATCCCATAAAAGGTATGATAATGATGAAAAAATGATTTTAATGGAGTTATCATACCATATATATACTGAAATAGGGAGAACTCGAAGAAAGAAAATTTGGTTCGAGATTTTCTCCTTACCTTATATCCGAACACTTCCTTCTCTTTAATGTCCTATATAATGATATTATATAAATTAATTAGAAATTACAGAACAATTTATACATGATTATGGATAATTTTGGTTTCAGTATGCTCTTTTATTGTCCTTTTGATGAGTTATAGGGTTTAAAAACATTATTCGGGAATGTTCGTTTATATGGTTTTCTTGAGTGGTTTACATGTATTTTTAAATGAATGTTAGTGTAGAACATGGATAAACAACCAGAAATGATATTTCATGTTATTTAAGATATTACAAAAGATTAAATGATCTTATAATGAATTATATTATATTATATGTGGATGAATCATTATATAAGAATTAAATGATGATTGTTTGGGTTAATTTGGGCAGTTTTTCGACCCCAACAAGATTGGTTTGATTAATCATTGAGTAATATGTAAATAAGATAGTCCCAAAACATTAAATGGGACAAAATAAATATAACATATTCGGTTTCAATCATAAAAATGGTTTCACGATTGGATCTGAAAACTAAAATGGAAAAAGAAAACATGTCATTCTTGAAGGTGATAGATTAACACCTCACGAAAAATGACTTATTTTATAAACTGAAAGGAAGAGGAAAAGATGGTTGGATGGTATAATATCCCATTAGTATCTTCAAATTCAATTATATGTATGATACTTGAGTTACCATACCATGGGGATGAGGATTGGTTGGGAGAGAATATGAAAAGAACATGAAATTGAATGGAAATAAAAGGAAAGAAGAAGGGAAATTACCTCTTGAATACTTCTCTTTAGATCCTCCTTAAGGGACCAAGGCTTGGTATTTTGATGATACCAGAATCTCATGGATGTGGGGGAGAGTCTAGAGAAGATGTTTGGGAAGAGTTTAGACAAGTCATTAAGCTTGATAGGTGTTAGGAAATGTGGGTGTGAATGGTGGTATTTATAGTGGAGGGGAGAGGGGTCATCTTAATAATTAATTCATTAGTTTTTAAATTTCTCCTATGACATGAAATCGTGATGATTCTATGACCAAGAATAGTAAATAGGTCTTGTGAGTTCGAGATTTGGGTTCTAACGTCACTTGTGATGTCAGGAATAGTGGGTTTAAATTATAATTTATTTATATGGTAAATTAATGTATTTTATTATTCACAAAAAGTTCACGTATTTTAGAAAACTCCCCGAAAATCAACCCCATCATTTTCTAACATGTAAAATCCAAAAATGAAGTCCATTTTTCAAAAATAATTTTCTAAATATTATTATTTTAATATTTAATTAAAATCAAAATTTATTACCAAAATCCAGTTTTAAAAACATTCATTTACTTATTCTAAAATATAGGATTATCGTGCTTTCAACTTGTATATTATTTATATATTATCATAGGCACAATTACTATTCATTAGGGTATATCACTATTCATAAGGGTATTTTTCTATTCATTAGGGTAGGTTATTATTCACCCAAATTATGTTTTTCTTATTAGAATCCAAATAACATTCTAATAGCAACCATGTATATCATGTTTAAGAAATTCCAAATATAGAAGTGAAAAAATTATGTTAAAGGGTCACTTAGCACATAGAAGTTCATTATGTTGTGTTTTCATATGATTTTATGACATATTTATAAGAAGTGAATTTCTATTGAAAAATATTGGGTCGTTACAATCATCATCCAAACTCGATCACTTTGGACGTTTAGTAAAAATCCTCATACCATACTACACTAGAGGATTCTACATCCTCGATGATATGTCACCTTATTTTGTGGCCATTCAAAAATAAGGAAATTGATACTACATTTTAGAACCTCTGAATGGATATACCTCATGATTTGAAACCATAGGGCGTAGGTCTCTGACTTATCAATTAGGAGTTGAAATGTCCTAGGGTTATAAAACCCTTCCCAGATAGATTTACTTCATACCCAACCTCATTTTCATGAGTCTTATGTCATTAAAAATTGTTTATGGCCCTCTAAAAATATTGGATATCATATTTCTTGGACCGATCTTCATTTTTAAAAGTTCCATGACCCACAGTTTAAATAAATATTCTTTGTTCCCAAACGGAGTTACAGTACATGTGATCCGTAGAAACACCATAGTGTAACTAACCACCTAATTGTGTTACAGGTTATCACTAGAATGTATTTTTCATCCCATATTCATGTACACAAATTTTTGGGATATGATTTACATCATTCAAAATCCCACAATCTGGGTGGATGTGACATCTCTAGTATTTATCGAATAACCAATATAATCCCTATAAATATTCTATTGTGCATGGAAAATAATGTGGGTACCTTTTTTTGGAAAATATTATAATGTATAAGTGCCTCTACAAACAAACTAGAGGCATTTACTACCTATAGGAAAATATATATGATCCTCATGAGAATTAGTGAATCCACAGTAGAACCCATCACCTTGGTGTGTTTTGGGTCATTTCCTGTATGTTAGATCCATACTCCACAATAATTTATCTGATCCAATACTGATGGCCCAAATCTAAAATAATATAATTTGTATGCTAAATACCCTAAAATATAGTTATAGAATTTCCAAGGTAAAATCACATAAACTATAGAAATATACTTTTTTAGATAAAATTTCATAAACTACATTGATATGAAGGTTTTAGTTAGAAGACCAAATATTATAGTATTAGAAGGTATGATCAAAATGACACTAAAATAAAGTGATATAAGGTATGAGATAAGAAAAACATAAAATATAATGATAGAATGTTCGAGCTAATATATCATAAACATCAGAGATAAAACATCCTATCTAAAAGAACCTACAAAATAGTGATTGATGTTCTATTTATAAGACCCTAAAATAAATCAATTGAAAGATAAAGCTAAATTACTATAAAGTATATCAATAAAATTCATATCTAAAATACCATAAACTATACCGTTAGTTATTTAGAGCTAAAAGAACATAAACATTATCGATTCAAACTCCAATCTAAAAGTACATAAACGACATCAGTTGAGTGTATGAGCTAAAAGACCCAAAACTACAAAGATAGAAGGTTTGGGATTAATGACTATAAACTATAGTGATAGGATGTCTAAACTAAATGACTAAACACTATAGTGATATAAGGCCTAAACTAAAGTTCCATAAACTAATGAAATAGATATTCTAGGGAGATTGACCTGAAACAACAGTGTGAAGGAATTTTAGTATGAAATAATGAAAAAACATCTAACACCCACATTGTGGACATAGAATAAATAAAGCTAAATATACAATACTATCTTCTTTGGAAAAAGAAAATAATTATCTCTCTAGGAAATATAATTACCCATTTTATCATTTTAAAAACAATTAATATCATGATAGATTGAATAGACATATTGATGAAGAATCTCAAGTAAGTGGGAATTAATTAGAATTTCACAAGAATCATCTGTTAGAATTTCAACAGTCAAATACTGGGATTTGTGTTTTCATAATATTCTAAAAGTAATAGGAATCATTTAAAATTCATATAATATCATACCTGTGAAATGTCATGTATATCCTGGATGATAGAAAAAATGTATAGTAACATGAAATTTATAGAAAATTCATTGATTCAAAATTTGAAATAATTGAGAGGAATATCCACATTTTTGGCTATCTTTGAGTATCTCATAAAAATAATAATACATACTAGACAACAATAATATTAGATCGACTGAGTTTTCCATATTGGAAGGTGTCTTGGAGGAGGCATCAGTTAAAAAATTGAGTGCGATTAGCCCCACCTCTTATGCTTCTACCTTGGTAAAAATAGTATCACTATGTAGTTATCCCCTTAACTATTTTTTGAAATGATTCCAATGAGGATGATGATTTCAAAAATAGATCATCATATGATCTATAAATTCCCCATGCTTCTATATTTTTATAGTCCATAAATAAATTATACATACAATTTGTGATATCAACTATAAACACTGCAACAATACATTTGACATCTCCTTCACCTACCCAGCAAAGGGATACACATCCTCAAAAACATGAAATAACCTTAATTGGTGGAGAAATCATTACAAATCACATCAATTATATTCACGATTTTTTAAAATTGGGTTTGGTCAAAAACTAATACCCCAAATCATTAAATTGCTGATGAAGGAATTTCGCATGGTCAAATAATGCATTCAAAGATGTCTAAGTAATCATGGCGTGAATTTCCTTCTAGATCATCCTAGGTTGTGTTTGAGCCTATATTATTGATGGAGAAGTTATATCATGAGGATGAATAACTAGTTGATCTTGAATAGAAATTGGACAAGAAGCCTCATATTCCCTTTTTCAAACATGAAGGTCATCTTTAGCCTAGGATAAGGACTAATTTACTTAGCATATTTTGTTTCACTGTCAACGTAGACATCACTATAAAATGGATGATCCCTTTTTGTCTCATCCATATCATAGATAAACTCCATATTCACCTATGAAAAATGGGTTTATATGTAATGTGGAATGTCAACAATAATAATTTTATAGTTCGTCATACCATCAATATAAGATACTACCCAATCTTAGGAAGATTCCAAGATAAGGATGGTGGTAGAATCGCCATGTAGATGAATGATCTCAGCATCAGTATCTTCACATTCCAAAATCATTTAAAAATGATGGATGATCACCATGTGTCACTCTCCACATATTCCATCCAAAATAAGAGGGGATACCCTTTAGATGTATTAAAACTGACATGAAAATCGATAAGGGGTGTATAGATCATATATGATCATCTCTTCCATCCCAGATATAAGAACTATGCCTTGATGAGATATCATATATGACAAATTTTTTGGATAACTTCTTCTATAATAGATAACAATCCAAGTCAATGCACAGTAAGGGGAAAATCAATATTATCGGATCAATGCCTCCTCAGCCTCGTTAGTGTAGAGAAACAGATAACCAACCATTATATGTTCATTACTCTTGGATGTGATTAGTTATCAAGGATCCTAGTCTAATTGTATTATTCATAACAATTGAAACTCTCCCATATCATTCCTTTTTTTTTGAAAATTACCACTAATATTGTAAGAGATTATACCTTATTGAATATGGATGGGGAGTTAGTAAAGGTGTGAAATGATTAAAACTACAATATTGACGCATTGTCTTTCCACTAGTTGTGATTCCATCACGAACGTGTTGCTGTGGATCCCTGATATTGCATCCTCGACTAGGAAAACCCAATAGTTAAAACAATTTACCATAAATTCCAAAACTCATACGTATCTGAGAGATATCCAACTCACTCAGTATACCCAAGAAGCATAGTACCCAGTTTCCAAGATGGCCCAATACGAGCCACCACAATTATAGACCAACTAAGAAAGGAACTAATGAGGGAGTATGGTAGTTCTCTAGACCCCACTATGAATAAAGAAAATATTAATCAAGACCATGAAAAAGATGAGTGCTTAAATCTTCAGATCATTCATCAACCTCTCATTTATAATGGTGAGAATTTCCCTCACTAAAATTACAGTTTACAATGGATCATATCAAACATATGTAACATGGATGAACTCTTTATGCATCTCTCCAAGAAGGGTATTCACACGTAGTTTGTAGTTTTCCCATATAATGATTCCAAATAACCTTTTTATGAATGAAATGTGTTTGTACCAATACACTAACAACTGGTCAATTATTGAAGAATATTAGACAAGTGGTAGACAATAAATTTAAAAATCCATATGGTTTCATAAATTAGGAACCGATATAACTGATCAGAAAACTCTATGTAGATTTTCCTAAACTATAAATAAAACATCAATTCATAATAGAAATTACCAATATAATATAGATCCCATTTCAAAATCCATATGCTTCCCAAATTTTTTATATATGAAGAAAATATACTCAAGTAGTTTGGAGAAATAGGTTGATGAAAGAAATTGCATCCATCCTGACCCAAGGGAGAGTTCTCCAACATATAATAGAATAATTGGGGTTTATTTACAAACATATTTCTTTCCATAGTAATTTTCATATCAAAACAGTGAGAAGAATTTGACACCAAAAAAGAGGAAAGGTTGTTTTCCAATGGAGTGATGACAACATCATCAAGTAAATCAAAATTGTATAGAGGATGTTGGTGAGATAAGGAATAACCATGAATCTCATATTGTAGGAACCTCTTCAAAATATCTTTATAAGAATACATAAGATGTTTGGTTAGTATTTTGGTTCCATTAAATCATGTCATTTTTATAGAATGTAGAAGAGTAACCTTGGGGATAACCAAAAGATATCTGAATTAATGTGTGTGGAATATGTCAGATAGATTAATTAAGATATGTTCAATGTAAAGACAAAATCAATTGATAGCGTCATGCAGATCCATGAATCATCAAGGGATTCATAAATAAAATAAGTAATAGGAAAAGATCCTATCTCACCAATTATTCTCAGGTATCATAAATCCCACAGAGCATCACACAATTGAATGACCCTCAGAATCTCTTGATCACATAACCTTGAAATGGCCACATCAGTAACATGATACTAAATAGATCATATTATAGAGCCAAAAAATACAATAATACCCTATGTATGATAATTTATCCTAATGTACAATAATCAAAAATTAAAAAAAATTAGTTCGTAGTTGGTTCTATAGGGTTCTTGATAAAATGTATTCTTGTAGAACACTACTCAATAAACCAGGCTCATAGTGAGGACTCTCAATTGGGTCTTGCGGAACAGACATCTGGAAATTACACATGAAAATAGTAAAGTATGAGTGATTTGAATTAATGTGTATGTTATTATATTAATTTATCTCTATCCTCCTTTTGATATGAAATATCATCGATTACCAAAAATCACTTGATATACTATGTTTCTCCCAACACACCAATTTGTGACAGTGCCAAAGACTCGGGTGGGAATATACGTTCCTATTAAAAAATCCCTTGTCAGTATAAATTTTTCTCCATAAGGGGGGGGGGGTTGATTCCATAAAAATTAGCAACAGAATATTCACAACGAAAGAGATGCCTGGATATGTGTGTTATTTCCCCCCAAAAAATCAATGGAAGGTGAAGGTGGAAAAGACTAATGGATAACTTAATTCTCTAAGAGGAATGAAATTTATTGACCATAAAATGATCATGTGAGATAATGATGTGAATAATAGAGACTACATAATATCCCATGGAATCCCATTTACAAGTCCTTTTTCTCATGCAACGATGACCTAGACCACTAGTCATCATGCAACAGTAGAAATAAGAACTCTCCAAGGTCATGCAGATTGTTGGCCAGTGGGCACATGAAAACACATACATAAATCCTTCAACAATTGGAGTACAATATTCAGAAGGATGTTTCCTCTTGTGGTCATATGGATAATTCTATTGATATTTAGTTGGGATAATTTTTGTCCTTAAAAAAATTAAAGATATCCCATGAGATCCCAATCCATTGTTAAATGAGAAAGGAAGTGAAAATATTTAGGACATGGGATCCACTTGTGACCCAAACAATCATGTGATTCACCCCTTTTATTCTTGGAGACACTATGACACCCCATTGATATGTATGCCTTTACCTTGTGAAATCTATTTGGCATGTTTTCCTCTTTACCCGAAGGGGTGTATGTATTTATAAGAACATCACACTCCCCATTTGAATTACTAAGGAAACACATATGGATTTTTTCAAACAATTCTCACAAATCTCCATTAAACACTTATTGGTCAGATAAAACATGACAAAGATGTAGTGTAATTGTCTATAAATTCTAAGGAACATTATCTTAATTTTAGTGATCTATAAAATAATCTATGTAATTAAAATATTCACGTTATGGAAGCCTCTTGTGGTTGTAAATGTAGTGGTATGTCTTATATCTTTCTATAGAATAGTCTCACAATACTCATTGAAAACACTTCCCCATTTCATAAAGTAACCCTAACAAGATATATAAAGTAATGGAAAGTCAGAAATAATTTACCTAAGATCACAAGAAGGACTTTATATAGACTCCCTGATCTAATGAAGGCCCTTGGACATGTCAATATGATAATATAGATGTCCTTTGGTATGCATGTTTGATTCAAAAATTCACAATTATTTTAAAATAATACCTTAATGATGGTGTTGAAAAGATATAATTTCAGTCATTAAAAATATGGTTATGGCCTTAGAGTGAACCATGAAAGGAATCATGAGGATTCATATTGTCGAATCCCGTTTTTGAAACTTCTTTAGAGTACTGAAATATGATTCATGAAAACAGAATTGACTAACTGGGGTAGACTGTCCTATATATCCTCTACCCCAACCTCAAAATAAGGGGATGACATTTATTCATCCAGATGCATGGGCTCACCCAAGCCACATAGTTGATTTCTTAGAGTGGATGATTTTTCCCACTACATGTTCTATGTCAAGTAAGATACTAGACGACAGACAGAGTGATCATGCAACATGAATATGGGCTCCATGTGATTACCCATTTATCATGAGAATGAGTTATGGATGGAAATGATAATAACATACCACACTTATTATAAAACAAGTGATTCATAATACAAGATAAAATTGAACAAGCCTAAGTAATTATCAATATAAATTATATGAAAAACTAAAAGAAGGGAGGATTATGTAAAAAAAATTATACATTGATCCTCATGTTTATCACAAGAACAACCTAGGATATATGGAAGCACCAGGAAATTTCAACCAGATCACATGTGACTATATTTTAATTCAATTTATTCTATTATAATCCCTACACACATGTCATTCCATGTCACACATAAACCCCTGGGCATGCCAATAAGCTCTAACAAAGTCCAATGGGATCACCATCTAGGTCTTTCAGTTCCATACAAAAATGATTCCATACCTATATGGAATCATTGATTCATGTCACCTGAGTCTTGCATTAACAAACGCCCATTTCAACTAGTTATCATGATTCCCATTTGGTATTTCTGTCAGGTCTCATAGTGAAATATAGAAATGTCAATCGTGAAATGAGTCACCATATGAGACATGTCAAATTGACTCTTGTGACACCCGCCAAACATCTCAAAAATTTATCGTGATGACAACTAGGCATGTCCACTGGCTCATGTGACACCATCTAGGCGCGTTAGCCAGGATCATGAGATTGATTATAGGATCTTTCCTCCAATTCCTAAAATGTCCTCTGGACAAGTCATCCTTGATCACATGAATTCCATTGGAAATTCCATCCAATTTATTTTTAGTCCAAGGAAATGTAAACTGGTGCATGCGATTACCATCAAACATGTCGGAAAGAGGTTATCTAACATACCAGTTAGAGAAATCAAGGAATTTCATGTATCCAACCAATGAATACCATGCGGTAATGTATAATATGTCTAAAAGGGATTCTTAATAATATATAATATATTCTATCCTTAGTGTGTTAGTCCCGATTAATATGGAACACCAGGACTTAATAACCATTGTTTCATTAGTGTAAAAATCCAGACCAATACGGTGTCCCATTAATTGATTAAATTTTCTTACATCATTCTTTTATCCCCGATCCAAAGAATTTTCCATCACATGATAACCAGTTATGCCCTTAGTGTGTATTCCCTAATAGAAAGGGAATCCAAGTACTTGATAAGAATTTCCATCCTTGATATGTATTCGCCAATATATATCGAATCCCAAGACATTATAATCATATATATCCATAGTGTATTTGACTAGATTACTAGAAAATACATATTATGTAAATTCCAATTTGTAGAATAATATGATAATTCTAGAATATAAGGGAAACATTGGTGAGATATCCCATATTATCTGAACTATGATGACACTGATTCTTCTAAAATAAGGATACGTAGGATGACTCCCCAAGGAAAGAGCTCTATATTTAATCCCATATGGGGTATCTCAATACATAATTTCAATATCTATAAGAAAGTAGAATGGTCATTTTATGACCCTTGATTTTCACACAGAGCATAGCTCACATTGGATATGGGGATTGTAATAATCATAACATTTAAATTATATTCTACCATAATTTGAGGGTAATGTCTATGTGTATGCCCAAAAAACCTGAACTACAATGGAACTGATTCCGGATATAAGTATGATACATAGGTAGCTTCCATGAGGCTCTAGATAAATTTGTTTTTTCTGTCTCTTTGATGCCATATTACATATCAAACAGTTCAACCATTCAGACACGATCTTTCCCATGGGATCATCATTCAACCTCATCCATTAGTGGACAAAGAAATCAAACAAACTACAAAATTTCTGATTCATTCCATATTCAGGATACATAGGACATCTTCTTGGAAAAAAATCTTGACTAATTGGTGTCTTATAGTAGTAATATATTCCCTTTCTGTATGATGCTAAAATCTGCAAGCTTAACAAACTACATTGGTTTTTCTTCCTACAAATACAAGGATATGTAATATTCCTTATAATGGATTAATCCCCACCATGAAATATTAACCAGCTCCCAGAGTGGATGATAATTCTGAAGACCATACATATAAATAGTCATCCTATTATTTCCTTTCAAATGCCATGAAATTGATGAATAACCTAAAATACAAAGAGATGGATTCTATATTTTGATCCCCTGTCATTTGCACATAAAAAATATTTTGTTGATAATCATTTTTATAGGGTAACTGATACCATATTGGGATTACCATTTGATTCTCCAAAATATCAAAAATCTATAAAAGAGTCCCGTAGTTGTCAAGAAATCCCCCGAAAACGGGGTGATGAGCCCAACATGCCTTCCCCTCAACCATTGTGCGTCTCTAAAATTCATTGGGTCTGAAACCCCACCCAAACTCCAATATCTAGAATGAATGTTTATACCCAGCAACTTATGTGAGAACCAAAGGATGTTTTTATTAGAGAAACAATGATAACATTATTTTAACGACTTTACATAAATAAACCTCTTACAATAAACTATTGATCCAAACTAGACACACCTCGATGAGGGTTCTCATTCTCCACAATCTGGATGTAACAAAAAAAATTTAGGAATATATTAATATTTATTCATAATAGATATGAAAATATATTTTAAGAAAATGTATCCCATTATTTGAATTATAATGTTAAAAAATTTAATATGTTCCATTCAGTTTTTATAAACAATCAATAGTCACTTAGTGAAATGTTTGTGAGCACAGTAAGGGTGAAAGTGGTTAAACATGGGGTGTTAAACTATGATATTATTCTTCAAATGTCTCTATATTTTTTGTAAATATGATTTCATTAGTGTAATTTTCCTTTAATTATTATATATTTGAAATTGTACTAAATTTTCATATCAATGCTTGTGATTGTAATTATTTATATTTTAATATTCTGAATGTTTACTTATATGCATCTCATATCACTTTTGAAAGGGAACCTTGTATTTACACTCCACTACACACATTGAGAACCCTATCTCAGTTAATATATATCTAAATAAAATCCTAACCATAATTCCCCTGACATAGTGGTCATGGTTTCACCAAAATACAAATCCAATAATTATTAAGTCATATTACAAAGAAATATGACCAATGAGGCTTGTTAATTCATAATCACATTTGGTTTCTTTCTTATTCTATTTAATTCAAATGTATATTAACGATATTTAATTAATTACATAATTATAATTCCTAATTTAAAATTATATTGTGATGATGTAACACAAATTTTTATGCAAATATTATTTCCTTTGGTAAATTAAAATTAGGGTTTTATATATGTGGGGATTACTGCATCCACAAAATGATGTTTTTACTTTTCGCCCACTACCTATAGAGGATGGGAATAAATATTGAATTAATTAAAATATGTAATTTTGGTATATTATTATTATTTTTAAATGGTAATGTGTTATATTTCTTCTTTTAATTCTATCTATTTGAAACTGGAAAGGTCATCCATACATGAGTGAAAAAACTTAAACCATGAAATGAAGTCTTTCATTTTACAATAAAAAATTTCACAGATTTCATTAGTATTAGAATAAATAAATATATAAGAAATTTATAACACTATTATGTTTTTAAATTTATGAATTTTTTAATTATTTTAATAATATGATTAATTATTTATGACTGTAATGTTTAACCTTCTTATAAGAGGCTACTAACACACTCTGAAGTAATAATCACTAACAAATTTCTATCTGTATACATCATATAACATTCTTCAAGTATTATATATCAAATTTATAATTTTTTTAAATCACGTATCTTAAAAAATTGTGATAATTTCATTATACTATAATATATCTGTATTCATTCAATCGTTATAACATGTTTTGGTTTGGGATACATTAACCTCCAACACGGAAGATGTTATAATGTTTATTTCATTAATGATTAAGAAATATTATTTATGATTTACAGTACCTAATAATTGTTTTTTTATTATTCAAAAAATGGTTATATATATATATATCTATATATTTGTGGTTGTGTGGCATTAATATGAATTCACACTAAAAAAATTAAGAAATCTAAAATATACATTTTATGATTTCCATGTGACTCATCAACATAAGTATTAAAAAATATCTATATAAATTAATAGAAATAAAATATATATTAAAGCCTAGAGAACACTATGTAAGTGATCACACCATGAACAAGGTACCCAAATCAAAATATTTAAATCAAAACATGCATAAGAGACAAAACTCACAATTGATCATTGATATTAAGAATTAATTTTTAGTTATTGGTAATAATAAATTAAAATTTAATGGTATATTATCATAAAAATATAGATAATTTTCATATACATATTTTTAATATGACCTAATTTATTATATTTGGTTTTAGAATATTTAATGTCATTATGATGTCTTTGGTAAGGTGTTTCGATACCCAATTTCCTTTTATTGGGTAATAGCATTTCATCATTTCCACTATCAGACCAAGATTATTTATTATATAATGTTATATAATATTTTATATTTACATATATTTTATTTATATTTATATATAATTATTTTTAAATATCTACTCCATTTATTTATTCCAACATAAAATGATATGATCATTTTAAGGGTTATTGGTATCAATTTCAATTCCACGAGACATGTTTTTTTGTTAACCATGGATTTCTTATATTGTGTATATAATTCCCCCTGATTGAAATTATTCCCATAATTTCATGGGGATAATGGATTTTATAGAATAATATTCATTTAATTAACTAAATTTATTCTTCATTCAAATAATATAAAACATGAAAGGATTTGTCATCTCAAACATCTTTCCTAGAGACATATTTTTCATATGCACATATATTCATTGATAAAATATGTAAAACAACTAATGAACATATTATATCATTATTACATTTACTTTTATGATAATTTATCTTCTTATTGATTGTATTTCTTTTAAAATGGTTTTTAAGATAAAATTTTATAATGGAGTTTTTATTAAATCCAAGTAAAAATATTTTAAAACGTTTATTTTTCATATACATGTTCTTTATATTATTTTATATAAGGTATTATCATTATATATATTTTTTATAGATATTCTGTAATAATTTTTTCTTTATTTAAAAAATACTAAATGAAATCTTTTAAAATATTGTTTTTATTACAATTTTATAAATTTATTTACAAATATATAAAAACAATGTTCATCATAATTTATAAATGATGAAAGAATTTTTATTTCCTAATTTAGGTTATTAATTTTTTTTTATTTTCCATGCTCTGATGGGTTATCAATGAAAATAATTTTTTCAAATTTTCAAAGAAATTTTAGTTTTTAATGTATGTGTTACTAAAAGAAAAGGACATTTCTAAATACTTTCAAAGTTATTTTTCAAATATTCAAATAATTGGTTTATTTAATAATTATAAATATATATTAAATGATTCTTGTTCTTTAATAGGGATTTGTTCTAGTGATTCTATCCATTTTCAATCATTGTATGGATAATGATGACATATATTTGAAACTGAAAAGATACCATTTTTATTTGGAAAATTAATGTATGAAGCGATATAATAAATTTCAAAGGTTTTTTATTGAAATTTCATCACTTTTTTATTTTAATATTTTATGGTTATTAGTCCATATTCAATATATTAGGGGATCTGACAACAACGTTATGAAGGATCTGGTAATGATATAGGCACTAAAGGAAAAATATTGAGATAACAGTTTAGGTTACTCTTAATAGAATTAATACATAATAATTTATTTCCAAATGGTTTAAACATGGGTGAATATAGGTTATTAAGATAATATCTTAATATATGTAAATTTATATAAATTAAATGATCTCCAATTGTTTCCTTAAAAGAAAATTTAAATCCACATGTCTCTTGTTTGATGAATAATATATTGTTTTATAATGTTATTCTAATGATTTATTCCACGATTCATGATTTTTGAATAATGTATATTGGGTATGAATATCGAATTATATACACTATAAATATGATATAAAATCCTTGTTCTCATATTAGTCTCACTTATGATCTTATATTAATAATTTTTATTTTTGACCATAATGATATTTTATTCTCACCAATATTATTTTTCCACTTCCCCATGTCATGAATAATACTAATTCACATGGTATTTATATAAATGTGTCATGTGTTGAAATATGTTTTTGAGAGATGTTGAAATATTTATATAGAATAATAAAACATAGTAATATTGTTAAAACATCCTATTTAATGAGAAATACGTTGGTTTTTATGTAATCTCTATCCAAATTCTATAAAAACTATATCCAAAATGTCATGGTCATGTATATGAACTAGTTTCAATCAATTAAATTGTTAATATTGTGTTTAAATATTTTCCCAAATTTTATTTCATGAAAAAATGATTTAAATAGTATGCTTGAATCATTAGATCTCGTTGTATAGTTATAAGGTGTTATTCAATTAATCTAAAGGGATTCCTTTGGTTTGTAATTATTTAGTTCTAAATTATCATCACACATAAAACATGTTATTTTCATTTTCAAAACAATGAAAAATCAAATAAGTTCACAGTTGTCAACAACTATAGACTTATTTTTGAAATTATGAACTCAAATGATATAGGGTTAGTTTAGTTAAGAGTATTTCATATTGGCAGTTACATGGATGTTTGATATTAGTTTTTCGATGGAAATGATAAAATATATCGATTTTTAAGGTAATTATTATTAATAATAATTTTATTGTACAATTTTCATTTCAAGTAACCTTCATTGACATGAGTTGTGGATAGAGATTATATATAACCATTTTCAAACATGATGGTGGTCATTAAATGGGAAAAAATAATAGATAAAGTATATAGGAAGTAGTTCATGAATATAGTTCATTGTATTTTTTTATTTATATATTCATTTCATTCAATTATAAATTTTTTGAATAAACTATATGCGATGCTTTTAGTATATCACATCAATTCCATTGATTTCATTAATACTAACTAATTCATATAATTTTTTAAAATAACTAAACAATCATGTTCAATGAATAAAATAACTAAGAAATTATAAATAAATCTTAGAATTATTTAATTGTAGGTAAATTTGAGATCATATAATAAATTGGAATACTAAGAAATTGCAAAAATATAAAAGGATGTTGCATTTAAGATAAAATTTTAAAATGGAATTGAAAAGAAAAATTTTCCATGAGTTAGTAATTGATAATACATTGTAAATATGATATAATAGGTTTCAACTATATAGGATTTCATTGGAATAAATGTAATGAATCTTTATAACATAAGTATATGTTTCCTAGTAGTGAAACTTATGTCCTTACTAATAGAATCACCACTATGAATGACATAATAATGCACTAAAAAATCATAAAAAATAACTCATCCAAATATATTATGAATAACATGTGACGACATTAATTGTAAACCATAATTATTAATGAGTTTATATGATTTTTTTTGGAGTTTAAATATTAATATAATTAACGATACATCTGCCTCATAATGGTATTCAATATTAATTCTTCAAATTTTAGTGGGTAGGAAATGGTGCCATCAGAATTTTACATAAATATATATACATATATGGAATAAAAAACACTAAATATTCAAGACTACTTCATCAATACAACTACATTAATAAGGAACGTTTAGGATTTATACTATATGAACAAATTTTTTATACACATAATGATGCTATGCTACATTAAAATTAATCTCTTGAAGTAAAATTATTATATAAACTCTATGAAGTGTAATGTGCAGTGCATTCTATATTCTTAAGGACATGAAAATTTAATAATTTTCTTGAATTATTTTATTTTTTAGTCCCAATATACAAAGCATTGGTCATAATTTAGAATATATAATCTTGTCACCCTATGATTACACCATTCATACTACTACACTATAGTAACCATCAGTAATTTAAATTGAATTTTCCATCATTAAGATCCCTTAATTTTCATGTATGAATATAGGTAATTCATTATAAGTGTGTTGGGGATAATGGATCATCATTCAAACCGCCTAAAATTCAAGAAATTTGGAAATGAACATAAAAAATTCCATATGGTTCAATATAGACAAATAATTATATTTAGATATGGGAATATATTATTCAATCTGTAAATCATGGAATAATACAAAATTCAATGTGGGGTAGATCAATATAGACATAAATAACACATAAATTCATCCATAAATAAGCAAGATCTTATAAAAATGTGTTGTAAATCTCTCAAAAAATGAATTTCTTAAAATTAATAGATTATAAGAGATATTATTTGGTATATATTAATGTCAATGTTTATGATAATTCATATGAAGATAAACTTTATACCATGTTAGTGATTTATATTGAGAGGGAGGTCCATTTTTTCCTATTAATTTATAATATTTACATCCATTCTCAAATTTTTAATCTCAATTTTAAACAATGTTATAATTGGATTATTAAGGTTTTAATAAATCTATATTTAAATTTTTTTCTACTATTATTTTAGGTAATTAATTTACCCTCTCCACTCAATTATGAATGTATGTGTATGAACATGGGTGATTGAGTGTTCAATAATTTTTTAATTTCTATAATGTGTGTGGAGGAAGCATTCTTGTTTAATGCTATTCTGGATATTAATACCTTCATTAGTAAATTATTTAATTGTTTAATTCATTCATTCTATTGGAGGTCTTTGTGATTTATAAATAACCTCTCATATATATAATAATTATTTCTAGGTTACAATGACAATCATATTATTTCTAATCAATGACATTAGTAACTAGATGTCAGAGGTCACTAATCATCAATACTCTAACTAATGAATGACTAATAGAATGATTATTCATTAAAGAACAATGATAACATATCATCACTACTATTATGCATGGATAAATCACCGATCTATATCACTCTAGTCATTATTTTTATATCTTTAATATTCCCTAAAAACTAAACACCATATAATTTTACATAATTGAAATGATGAATTTACAACCCTCCTCAAAGATAATATAAGGTCCCAAAATGAAATATTAAATTATATTATAAATTTTCTTCAACTAAAACAAGAAATTTTTTTCTCTAGGAATATGTAGTAAATAGGTTTACAACATTCTCATAATTTGGGCCCCAAATATTATATGATATATATTCATAGAGGTGACATGTTACTCAAAAATTAATAGATCATATGAACTATTTATGTATGTTGTAAATTTTCATCAAATGAACCAATATAAAATTATTAAATATTTTGAGATGTTGGATGGTCAATTATATAAAAAATATTAATATATTCATTTATTAGAGTTATAATATTCATTTATCATTAAACTAAATCATTCATTTAGTTATGTGTCTTGTTTGAGAAAATTGTTACATTGCTAATTACAATAGTTGTTAGCATATTTTTACTTACTATTCATATATTACTAAATCTAAAAATTTATTGAAATAAAATAAATGTTATAATTATTTAATAATGACATTATAAACACATGTACTTAAAATATTTAATCTTAAAATTGAAAATATAATTTATCTTATGAAACCATTCATTCAAGAAATATTATATTTTAATATTTATTGTTTATCCTCATAATGTAATCACCATGAATAATTAAATATTTGTATGAAATAAAAAAATTATGATCCTTGAATCATGAACAAAGTATTACTAAATTTTTATATAAAAACTATCTGTATCAACAAAATAATACTTAGAACAAAAGAAAAATATAAATTTTCTTTGGAAATTAAATACACAATCAATTTTTTGAATTAATAAAAGAATATTTATTTTAATATCCATGTTTTATACCATTAATAAATTTTAATCTTATTACATCATGAAATTCCCTATTATTAGGAATTAAAAGAATAATAAGCTAACAATCCTATATGAAGAATAAAAAATGGAATTAATGAAGAAAATTTCAATATGATACAATATCATATAATAAATTAAATCATTTGATCATATCCTTTTAGAAAAAATATTTATTATATATGAAAATTAAAATGGTAATGTGAAAAAAACATAAAACATTCCTTTATAAGGGCATGTTATAACTAACAATAAAACTTGCATATCATAGAGTTCTAGGATCACATTTCATGCATCATAAATTGAATCTGATTAAATTGAATTATTAAATGATTAAATGAGTGGATTCATAATTTTATAATGATCCATTACAACATAACATTCATAATAATATATTTATCACATATAAATAAAGTAAATTCATGTTATCGTACAACATGAATAAATGCATAACATGATTTTTCTAGTTAATTACATAGAACCAAAAGTCGTAGTATATTTGATTAAGAATGTATAAATATATAATTATTGGTCTTCTATCTAATGATCATTATATTATTTCTAATGTGTATTCACCATATCAAATGATTATAGCATTTCACTACTATAATGATAACCTAGAGATCATATGATAATATTGTTAAATATGCAATAGGGTGTAAATATTCTAATATGATGGTGCATATTTGATTCATTCCAATATTGTTTTGAAGTATCATTATACATTGAGAAATAATCTCATAATGTTTTCACTTAGTAATCTCCAGGTAAGGAGGTCATAAGGTCAGATCATCCAATATGAATTCCATATGTTTTATATCAAGTTGGATATCTGTATCTATGAAAGTGAATGTTATTTATAACATATGATATTACAATTAATTAATAGAATTAAATATGTAATTTTCATTATATAGAGGAATGGTGATGGTATTTTCTTATATCAAGGAATCATATATTTAGTACATTATAATTCAAATAATGTTAAATATATAATTTGAGAAAGTATTTTTTTCATTCAACTAAATGTAATAATATATCTCTAGACCATTGGTAATAATGGATTGGCCTATCTAATTTCATTTTATAGGTATTTCATTGATGAGTTCAATTTTGAAATCCATCTACAGCCAATTCAACCACATATGTTGACGGCACAAGTATGCATCATATTTGATAAAATATTTGATGAAATTTTATGATATTAGACAGTAACATGTATAGGATGGATTTTCAATTCAATATGAACATATTTCAATATGTGATCCTTAATATATATCTATAATTTTATCTTAAAATATATTTATTTTTAAATAATGAAATTGGAAAATGGGCTAAGATAGTCTAAGAAAATTATTTATAATCTCATTAAGTTCTATTTAATTTAATATTATGATTAAAAATATTTCTCAAATTTTTGAATAGTAATTATTCAAGTAACGTTGACTGCATAAATTCCATCATGGTATATTTGTGTTGAATTTTATCTCTTATTTATGTATTCACCTATTTAAAGAATATATTGACATTAATATTTATTTAGTTACATGAAAACCAAAATAAATATTTGACCATAATATTTGGGAATATATTATTTTTTATTTTTTTATCAAATGAATAATATTTATTTGAATAATTATTTTTTCAATGTGTGTTAAATGTTTTTAGAGGGTAAATTAGAAAATTAAATGCTTCAATAAAAATGATATATATATATATATAATCCTTAGGAAAATATTAATTTATTTGCTTATGAAATCATATTTAAAATAGAACATGTTAGGGGAACAATTTTTGTATTGTTTTTTAAATTTCCACTTTTTCATATAAAAAATGAATTTGTATGCTAATTTGGAGAATTATATGTTATTTAGCACTAAATATATATCTAACTATATTTCACATTCCTTATTGTGGTGTTATTTAAACAATAAATATTATCTTGATAATTATCTCAATCCATGGAGATATTATTCCTCATTTCCTCCCCCTCTAGAAAAAAACTGAAAATAGTAATTTTTGTGTTTATAATGAATGTAATAAATACAAAGAAACTATAATGATATAACTAAATGATTCAGGTATACCATCTTGGGATTCATAGAGAAAAAGTGGATACATCTAAAGAATCCTTGATTAGATTCTCCACTATAAAAAATTTCCCAATAAGATTAGAAATAGAAATTGATTGAGTGTATTACTATAATGTATGAAATTATTATTTAAATTTAAAGGATATTATATATATTATTAATGTGGTTATTGGATAATTTGATATTTTTTATCATTATATTATTTTTTTGTAAGTTATTTGTTCTAAAAATACCATTGGTAGCTTAGTGGAGAAATATATTCTAATTCTCATCATTATATAGATTATAAAATATAAAAGTTCTCTGGAAATACATAAATATGATTTAATATTTTCAAAATATAAATATATATTTTCTATAATATGTAAGAACACAGATCTTATGTTCAGGTATGTCTTTCCTTTCTGGTCTTTTTTGAGAAAAACATGAAAATTTGGAAATTTCTGAAGTACACATCTTGTACTTTATGAGTACATGTCATGTACATTGATGCCACAGGAGGTCATGTGTTGGCCATGTCATGGACACACACATGGTCATGTGGGGTGACGTGGAGGTCACCTAAAGTGGAGTATGGAAACATTAAGTACACACCGTGTACTCAAAAAGTACACACCGTGTATTTTGTTTTTTCTCATTAAACACAACAGGGTCGCGTCTGACAGACAGAACCATCTTCTTTTAGGTTTCGTTCATTTGAGAGAAACTGTATGGCCGTAGATCTTCAACGAACCCCTGAGCCTCCGTCCGTCCTTCGAATCGAACTCTGTCGGTTTCATTGGAATCACATCGGTGAGTTATCTTTTCTCTTGGACCATTATTTTCCAGTTTCTCCTCTTTCGTGAGTTATCACGGGTTGGTCATTTTGTGCATTTTCTTACATCTACGGTGTTCTAAGATGATTCAAACCTCGTGGTTCATGTATATTGATCTACTAACCCCGTGGTTGATGGTTTGTGCCTTTCCGTTGAAAATCATTGAATAATTTGTTTAAATTCCCACAATACCCTTGAACGGTGTATTGGGTGTTTACCATTTTAGCCTTATTGTTTGCATGCTTTTCTTATATGATAGAGTAGAGGTAACTGAATGTGAATAGAGTTAATTATTATGGTTTAGCAATGTTTTCCATGCATGTTTTTCATGTCTGGAACGTTGGGTCTAGTTTTCCTATTTGGTTTCTGTTTACATTACATGCCTAGTATTGTAGGATGGTATGACTGTAGTTTTAAAGTGATGATATGCCATAGAATTCTAGCCAAGTAGTTCTTTAGTTTTACATTATCCATTATGTGCGCTATACTTTCTTGAATTACACAGGTATGTGAGAACCTGGTGTATAGACCATAGAAAGAATTGACGTTGAGGGCTTCTCTAGAGTGTCTTTATAATTATACGATGTGAGACCACAATGGGAATTGATGTTGAGTGCTTCTTAGAGTGATTGCAGTTCCACGAAGTGGGCCATAGGCGGAATTGATGTTGAGTTATTCCCCAGAGAACCTTTAGTATGACACAAGACTATAGGGGTAATTGACAGCGAGTGCTTCCCTAGAGAGTCTATACTTTAGCTGAACAAGAGGGGTGAGACTATGTGTGCTTCCTAGAGGGTTGCTTATACTTGATAGGTAGGACCATAGGGGATAGACTATGGGTACTTCCCAGAGGGTTACCTGTTGTGTTTTTTATTGTTGTTTCCTGCTGTGTGGTGTTTTGAATGCTTAAACTGTGGATTGTTTACTACTTAGTGCTTCCTTGATTACTGTTTTCTGTAATTTTACCTGCATTATAATCACTAAATTTTAGGCACAGATGTTGTTTTGGTTGCCTACTGGGATTTAGCCGCACACCCTATTTGGAAAATTCTTTTGAGCCCAAATAGATTATATTGTTGTAGGTATAGAAAATAGAAAGCGCCCTTCGACTTCAGGTACATGACAACACTGAAGCTGGAGAGCATGGGACCATATCAAGGCTTGCGATGCTGAGGAGTTGCTCATATGTTTTCCTTTTATACTTTGGTTTAGTACTGTATTCAGCATTGTGACTTGTTTTGCTACTTTCCTAGACATATATGTATCATTCATCATTTACATATATTTTTCTCTAGTTGTTTCTCATTTAGTCTTCCGTTGATTACTGTTGGTGGATATTTTCTGCTTTCGCTACTGTGTGATGTTACATTTGTTGTGTACTCTACCAATGAGGGCATAGTTTTCCCACTATCACACCTAAGGCCCTCGCTGCTAGTCAGCAGCCTCTGACATTCGGGGAAATGCACTTGAGGCCATGTGACCAACCGGGTATGGGTTGCCACTTAGTGGCTTCCGGAACCGAGATGTTACAAAGTGGTATCAGAGGAATTATTTTCTCTTGACTTACTGTTCGGAGCCTATAGCCATGGATAGGACCAAATAGGTACTTGGTAAAAGGATGTTCCCAGGAGTAGCTATCCCGTGTACAGGGAAAAGCCATACAACCTCGTTTATTTCAATTTTATTGGATTGCAATTTATCAGTTGATTTGATTTCACCATTGAGGGATTCACATGTCTTGTGCTGTTACCATTGGTGTTATTGAGGTTCCATTTCTGTCACAACCCGATGAGATAATGGTGTGCCATCTCATTCATCATATAGTAAGTTGTTAAGAATCACATGCCATGCATTATTTCCACACCATCTAGGATACATTAGCGATTCCATGTTGTTGTGATAGATGTTGTGTAGAATATTCATGTTGTTTTGATAGATGCCTTGATAGAAATATGTATTGTTTGATGGGGAATTTTGTGTAAGGTTTTATCGAATGAATTCCAAATATTGGTTCATGAGGTGTTATGGGCCCCGAATGACCGGAATTTGGTGGATCATTACCCTGTTTTCTTGTTTATAACTTGTATGGGATGCTGAACAATGATTCGTGGGGAGTATGGGCCCTCACAAATCGGAATTTGGTACTCTCCATTCTTTTTTCAGTGTTTTCTGGGTTCTGAAGTAGTTTTTGAGGTTTACTATGTGGGAAAACCCAGAATACACACCGTGTAATGTTTTTTACATTCCGTGTGTTCTACTGTTCGGGAAGAAACTGTTTTCATAAGTACACACCGTGTACTTTATGTACATGGCGTGTAGTCTCTGACTGGGTCATAGGCCGTGGGGGTAGAGACACTATAAGGGAAAATTCTTGTAGAATGATGTCGTGTTCACATTGAATATGCCATGTAATATAATCCTAGCAACCTGGCTGTGTAGAAAACAAAAAGGGTTGGTGGAGTCTCTTCTTATACACGATGATTCCACCTTGAACATGTTGTGTAGTCTGACCCAGGTTCCCGACCATGTAACGAACAACACAGGTCAGTGTTATCCTTTCATGTACATGTCGTGTATGACAGTAACATGTCATGTAGTTTGAGCAGTGTGTCTTACTATGTCACTAACAACACAGGCCTCGTGAAACCTGTCCAGTACATGCCATGTCTACCATGAACATGCCATGTAGTTTTGTCTTAGGAGATCCATGTGGCTTAACCATGTCGAAGGACCTGGGTAGGGGAAGAGGATTCAAGTACACGCCGTGTGTTTTGGGAAAATTCCATGTGTTTGGGGTGTTACACGACCACTTTAGGGAAAAGTACACGCTCATTTGAAAGACAACAGGGAACATGCAGTGTAGGTAGTATACACGCCGTGTATTCATGTTTTGTAAAACATGAATTTTTTCATCCTCTTGTTCTCTTATTACACTCCTTGTTTTCAGTCCATGATAATCTTGATCTAAGGTGTGAACTTGACCTGGCAGAGTCATGCCACCGAGACGTCCACCGGTTGTACGCTGGTTTCCAGGCTGTGATCTAACACTGGATGTGGCAGGTCAGGGACCACCAGTAGATCCTTCTATTGTGCATGTCTTGGCACCTGCAGTTATACCTATTACTGGTTTTGAAGCACAGTTCAGGGAAAGATTCATGAGCATGATGCAGAAATTTCAGGGAGCACCGCCTCCAGCCCCGTCGATGGATGATTTGACGCGGGACTTCTAGTAGCAGCATCCTCCCACTTTCTCAGGGGAAGGAGGACCTCAGGCTACAAAGTCATGGCTCAAAGCCATGATAAAGATATTTTAGCACCTGGAGATGCCTCCAGAGAGGATATTTAACCTCGCTACCTATATACTATGGGATTCATCCAAGAGATGGTTGGATTTTATCTAATAGGCGGGTCATCAGCAGGTCATGCCTTGGGAGGAGTTTCAGCACGTCTTCTATGACAACTTCTATTTGGAGACCTTGAGGGACGACCAAGTCTTGGAGTTTATGATCCTTGAGAAAGGTACCCTATCGGTTATGGAGTACTCCTCTCGTTTCAACGAGCATCAAATTTTCACACCCTTCCTGGGAGAAGATGGGTTATTTCTGGCAAGGAAGTTTGAGGATGGCCTCAGATAGGACATCCGCTCTCAGGTGTATATCTTCAGGTTGACTTCCATCACTTCCATCATCAACCTAGAAATGATCACAGAGCAATATCTGATAGAATCTGAGGTTGTGAGATAGGGCGGATCAACATCCAGAGTTAGTGCTCCAATAGCTGACAGAAGGATGGGTCGTAGGGAGACTTCACATGGTGACATGTGGTAGAGAGATGCATCTTCAGGTAGCCAGGTGGTATGATACCAGTGTTGAAGGGCTGGGCATATGAGCCCGTAGAGCTAGAGAGACCTAGTGGAGTGCTGATCTGGCGGCATGTTGGGACACCTTCAGCATTTCTGTCAGATCTTTTCACAAGCAGCTTGTGACAGGGGTTCATCTTTGACTCCTCATATAGGAGCAGCACATCCAGTTTCCCAACAGTCTTCGAACTTGAGTTATTCTGGCCATTCAGGCCGAGGTGGAGGTCATGGACATGGTGGTCAGTCACCAGGTCACCAGCGACACAAGGGTGGATCAGCTCAGAGTAATCAGGTAGGGTAATAGGTCCGTAGAACTGGCCAGACTTTTGCACTGGAGTATAACCATCATGAGCAGGATCCTGGAACCTCTACAGCTCGAGGTACGATCCTAGTTGCCTCAGTTTTATCTTATGATCTTTTCGATACTATTCCTACACATAGCTTTATATCTGTCACTATTGTGGAGATCCTTGGTCTCTGTATCTTTTCTTATGCCGATTTCTTGACACTAGAAACTCCGTTGGGGACAAGAACATCTGGTGTACAACAGTGCAAGGAGTTCCCTCTTGAGTTTGGGGGTCACTTCCTTTGGGATCTTTATTTCTTAGAGATGAAAATATATGATGTCATTCTCATAATAGACTGGCTAGTTCCCTTCCAGGCAGTCTTCAACTGTTATCATCGCAGGGTGAGTTTAATATCACCAGAGGGTGGATCTTTTCTTCATAAAGTTGAGTGAGATGTCTAGGAGAATAGAGTGAGTCCAGAGCATCATTTGTTGGAAGCAGTTGCAGCCCATATTTCTAGTCTGTATCTAGATGACCAGGGAACTTCACAATTAGACTTTCCTATAGTGGTGGATTATTTCAGAGATGTCTTTCCAGATAAATTTTCAGGTTTACCTCTGAAGTGTGAGGTAGAATTTTCTATTGAGCTTGTTCTAGGGGAGGCACCGGTGTCCATTCCTCTTTATAGCATGGCTACACCAGAGTTGTAGGAGATCAATAAATAGTAGGAGGAGTTTCCTACCAAGGGTTTCATCTGACCTAGTATTTTTCCATGGGGTTCGTCTGTCCTGTTCTCAAAGAAGGCAGATGGTACCCTCAGGCTTTGTCTGGACTATCAGATGTTGAACCGGTTAATGGTCCAGAATCAAAATACCTTGCCTTTGATTGATGACATCTTTGATCAGCTTCGAGGAGCCCATGGGTTAATGATGATTGACTAGAGGTCCGGTTAACATCAGTTGTGTGTTAGACTATCTAATATACCTCTAAAAAACTTTCGGAGCAGGTATGTTCTGTACGAGTACTTGGTTATTCCGTTCAGTCTCTGGAATGCACCTGTAGTTTTCATGGAAATGACTAACCACGTGTTCCATTCATACATGGACTCTTCCGTGGTGGTCTTCGTCGACAATATAGTGGTGTACTCTCACACTCAACACGACCATTATACCCATCTTGACATCATTTTGAGTACACTAAGGGAGCATCAATTATATTCTATGCTCTCGAAGTGCCACTTTTGGATGGATCATATTCACTTCTTGGGTCATGTTATCTCAGAGACAGGACTGTCAGTAGACCCAGAGAACGTGAAAGCAGTAGTTTCCTGGGAGAAGCTAAAGAACATCTTTGAGGTGCAGAGTTTTCTAGGGATGGCTAGATACTATAGATGCTTCATATAGGACTCTTCATGCTTAGCAGCACCACTGAAAGGTATGACCAAGAAGGGTGAAAAGTTTTTATGGTCAAATTCTTGTGAGTCATCCTTTCAGTAGCTGAAAGAGAGGTTGACTACAGCAATGATACTAGTCTTTCCAGAGCCAGGCAAGAGCTATACCATTTACTACGATGCATCATGTATCAGGGTGGGAGATGTGCTTATACAGGGAGATGGAGTCATTGCTTACAGGTCTTGATAGTTAAGGCCACATGAGAGGAATTATCTGACGCACGGTCTATACTTGGAATATGTTGTTCTTTTCGAATGTTGTTGGAGACATTATCTTCTAGGGGAGAAATTTTTGGTTTTCACCGACCACAAGAATATCAAGTACATCTTCACATAGCGTGGAATGAATTTTAGATAGTGGAGGTGGGTTGGGTACCTACAGTCCTTTGAAATCGAGCTGGACTATACACCTGGGAAAAGCAATGCAGTGGATGATGTGTTGAGTAGGAGGACTCAAATATAGGTAGTTTGGGAGGCCAGCATTGAGTAGCATCTTATGACTTTGTTCTCTAAGATGAATTTGGAGGTGCATGAGAGGCATGTACATTCATTTCTATCTTTTGTAGTTGTTATCTCAAAAATTCTTGATCAAGTGAGAATGAGGAAGCTATTAGATTTTGAAGGCCTATTTATATGGGAAATCCTGTCAGGAGAGGGCCCTATTCCTAGGTGGAATATATGAGAGGATGAGATCTTTCATTTCCAGGACGGGTATCGGTGCCAGCCGATATATGCGAGGAGCTTATTAGGGACTTTCATTCCTTAGTTTTGGCAGTTCATCCTGGTGTCACTAAGATGTATCGTGATCTACACCGTTAGTATTGATGGTTAGGAATGAAGAGGGATGTTTCTGGGATCGTAATGAGGAGTTCCACTTGTCAACATGTGAAGGCAGAGCATCAACGACTAGAAGGGATTCTGTAGTAGTTACCCATTCCCGAGTAGAATTGGAACGATGTCACAATGGATTTCAGGACAAGGTTTCCGAGGTCTTCTCATGGGAATGACGCAGTATGGGTTGTCATTGATAGGCTCATAAAGGTTTCTCAATTATTGTCGATCAAGGAGGCCTTCATTGTTGATGAGCTGGGGTGGTTGTACATCTATGATATTGTACATCTGCATGGGGTTCCACACTCCATTGTTTCAGACAGGGATGCATGGTTTACTCATTGGGTATGGCATCGGCTTCAGAATGGTCTGGGTACACATGTACTTTTTAGTACAGCTTACCACCCCTAGACAGATGGCCAGTCTGAGCGTATGATTCAGGTGCATGAAGATATTCTCTGAGCATGCGTTCTGGATTTTGGAGGTCCTTGGGAGAATCATATAACTCTTGTGTATTATTCCTACAATAATAGTTTTCAAGTGACTATTCATATGGAACCTTATGAGGCTTTGTATGGTAGGCCATGCCAATCACCCTTATGTTAGCTGGAGGTAGGAGAGGCAGCTTTGATGGGACCTCATCTTGTTCAGGAGACCACATAATAGATAGAGTACATTTGAAAGAGGATGGCTACTACACAGTCTCGTCCGAAGTCTTATGCTGATCAGTGGAGACAACCTCTGGAGTTCGAGGTCAGGGATCAGGTTTTCTTGCGTGTCACACCAAGGTTGAGAGACAAGAGGATTATGAGACACGATAAGCTTTCACCAAGGTACGTAGGACCGTTTGAGTTATTGGAGAGAGTTGGGCCAGTAACCTATCAGTTGCAGTTACCTCAGAGGTACCACGCTATGCACGATGTTTTCCATGATTCTCATCTTTGACGTTATATTTCATACTCCTCTCAAGCCTTCTAACCCAATGAAGTCAAGTTGGATGTGGACACATCTATCGAGGAGAATCCTATCTTGATTTTTGATCACAATATGAAGGTTCTCTGTGGCTGGTCTGTTCCTCTGGTATGTGTGATATGGCAACACGGGCAGAGGCCGAAAGAGACTTAGGAGAGAGAGGCCGATGAACGATCATAGTGGTCGAAGTTGTTTAGGGTTTCTTCTTCTACACTGTGCTTGTAAATTTGGGGAAGAATCACATTAAGGGGTATGTTTGTAGGAAATCGGATCTTTTTTTCAGTTATGTTTTTCCTTTCTGGTCTTTTTTGAGAAGAAGAGGAAAATCTGGAAATTTTCAAAGTAGATGTTGTGTACATTATGAGTACACGTCGTGTACTTTGTTGCCGCAGGAGGCCATGTTCTGGTCGTGTCCGAGCCACACACACGATAGTGTGGGGTGACTTGGATCCCACATAAATAAGAGTACATAAATGGTAATTATACATCATGTACTCCAAAAGTACATGCCATGTATTCTGTTTTTTCTCATTAAACACACTGGGGTCGTGTCTGACGGAGAGAACCATATTCTTTTAGGTTTCATTCATCTGAGAGAAAAGATATGATCATGGATCATTGACAAACCCCCAAGCCTCCGTCTGTCCACCAAATCGAACTGCGTTGGTTGCGTTGAAATCACATCGGTGAGTTCTCTCTTCTACTAGAGAATCATTTTCCAATTTCTCCTATTTCGTGAGTTATCATGGGCTGACAATTATGTGTGTTTTATTATATCTATGGTGTTCTAAGATGATTCAAGCCTCTTGGTTAATGTATATTCATCTCCTAACCCCGAGGTAGGTGGTTTGTACCTTTCTGTTGAATGTCATTGAATATTTTATAAAATTCCACAAATAGCATTGAACGGGGTATTGTGTGTTTACCATTTTATCCCTATTGTTTCCCTGCATTGCTTATAAGCTAGATTAGATGATACTGAATGTGAATAGGGTTGCACATGAGTCTTATCCCGGTTGGTAAGGACTCTGTATATGCATCCAAGCGACCAGGGATCAAATCCAGGAGGAGGCAGAATTTCCGGGTACTGTAGCAGCACTCTAGCAGCACTGTAGCAGCACTGTAGCATCACTGTAGTAGGCACTATATCAGGTACTGTAGCGGGAACTGTGCAGTACTGTAGCAGGTACTGTAGTGGGAATAGTAGCAGACATTGTTTGGCACTGTAGCAGATGGGAATATGCCCCTGTTTGGGCCTTCAGGCCACTGATTTGGTCCCTAAGTCTTGTAAGGCCTTCGGGCCACCCAGGCCTTCGGGTCATTAAGGCCTTAGTGCTACCTCAAGGCCTTCGGGCCGCCATTTGTGCAGATACAAACCAGACAATCTACAAGGAACAAGCTCCACAAGGAAGATGTGCAAGGATCTTTTACCACAGCAGAGCTAAACGGATTGCAAGAATGAGAGGGTATGGCACCTACCATCGGGACAAGCCTGTGCATGCACGAGAATGCCTATCCGAATATCAATGCGAAGGTGGAGAGCTGATTTCACGATGAAGATTCTAGGGAGAGCAGTACCAAGTAGTTAGTGTGGGTTTTATGTAATGTTTGAAGCCTATGGGCAATGAATTCCTCTAAGGCCTACTTTCCATGTAATACTTACGCATACGGGCCTTGTAAGGGTTCCACCTCACCCCTTGAAAGGTGGATTATCAAAAATCATTAAAAAATGAAGGCCTTCAAGACATTGGAGGAATGTGAATAGGGTTAATTTTTATTCATTATATGTTTTTGACATGCATGTTTTGCCTATCTGGACCATTTGGTCTAGTTTTCCTGTTTGGATTATGTTTAAATTCCATGCCTATTGTTGTAGGATGGTATGACTATAGTTCTAAAGTGATGATATGTCATAGAATTCTAGACAAGTATTTCTTCAGTGTTACATTGTCCGTTACATGTGCTATACTTTCTTGACTTACACAGGATCGTGAGAACCTTGTGTATAGACCATATATAGAATTGACGTTGAGGGATATTCCTGAGTGTCTTTATAATTATAAGATGTGAGACCATAGGGGGAATTGACATTGAGTGCTTCCCCAGAGTGTTTGTAGTTCCACGAAGCAGGCCACATGGGGAACTGATGTTGAGTGATTCTCTAGAGCTCTTTTACAAGGATACAAGACTATAGGGGGAATTGACGGTGAATGCTTCCCCAGAGGGTCTATACATTAGCAAAACTAGATGGGTGAGACTGTGTGTGCTACCCAGAGGGTTACTTGTATTTGATAGGTAGGACTAGAGAGGATAGGATATGGGTACTTCCTAGAGGGTTAACTGTTGTGTTTTGTTTTTCTACTTCCTGTTATGCGGTGTTTTGAATGCATAAATGTGGATTGTTTACTGGTTAGTGCTTCCTTGTTTACTATTCTCTGTACATTTACCTGCAAAATATTCACTGACTGTTATGAAGAGATCTTATGGCGGTTGCCTACTAGGATTTATTCTCATACCCTATTTGGTCCATGCATTTGGGCCCTAACAAATTATATTGTTGGAGGTATAGACAAGGGAATGTTCCCTTCAACTTCAGTTAATTCACTGCACTAGAGTTGGAGAGCATGGGACCAAGCTGAGGCTTGAGATTCTGAGGATTTCCTCATCTATTTTCTATTTTTACTTTGGTTTAGTACTATATCTAGCATTGTGACATGTTTGGCTGATTTCCTAGACATATATGTATCATGCATCATTTACATATATTTTTCTCCAGTTGTTTCTCATTCAGTCTTCTGATATTTACTATTCTTGGATATTTACTACTTCGGCTGTTGTGTTTTGTTACTTCTACTTCCTACTCCACCAAAGAGGGCATAGTTTTCCCACTATCACACCCAAGGCCCTCACTGCTAGTCGGCAGCCTCTGGCGTTCGGGGAAATGCGCTTGAGGCCATGTGACTAACCGGGTACGGGGCGCCTCTTGGTGGCTTCCGGAACCAGGACGTTACATAATAGTTATTTTTCAGGATATTAATATAAGTGTTTCTCTGCAATGTCGTCAAGGTGGTTTTATCATAAAAAAGATCTATTTTAATTAATTTTATTCATGTAGGATCAACCATTTCATATTCATTGTAATAATATAATGATACCTGAATAAATAATTTATTACTAATAAACATAACTATAATCACCTATGAGAGGGAAGGATAGATTGAAATAAACATATTCACTCTTAATGGTTAAATCAGTCATGGAATAGATACTGCTATAAAACTATTTGATTACATGAATTTTCTTATCTAGAGTCTATAATAAAAATTTATATTCATTTAAAAATTAATTTTATTTTATATATCATCTATGTTGACAAAAAATTCATTGAATAATAAAATAAATTAAAAAAAATTATAAAAAATTACGATTCTTCTTCAAAATAATATTCTAGAATATTAATTATTTATAGGTTTCTATTTTTGGGATAAAATAACATATTGATATTTATGGATAGAAATTTCAGAAAATAATTTTTATTTTTTATTTAATGGGTGATATTTCTATATTATGTAATAATAAGTAATGTGTAAATTTATTAATATTCTATGTAAAATGTTACAATAAATGTAAAATTGAATTATAAATTTACTAAATGGGTATTTTTATTTAAAAATATCAAAAAAATTGATTATTGTGAAAAAGATTAATAGTTGGGTCATGTGATTATATTTTGAGACTCAATTATATCATCGAATATTTATTAATATTTTAATAACCTTATTATTAAATGTATTTCATTTTATTATAATTATTATTTTCTATATAATAGAATTATTTATGAAAAATTAAAAATTTACATTCTTGCATATTTAAAATAACCCAAGTAATTTTTTTAATAATTTCATTAAAATACCTACTTAAATGAGTTAACTTCATGAAATAAATAAAATATTAAAATTAATATATTAATTGAGTTGAAAACAATATTACCATAATTTTTTTATTTTTTATTTTTATTCATGTTACAGAATTTAAAAAATTATATATATTACATTTAATATTTATTTATAGTATTTTGATGGCTATTTTTTAGTAATATATACATGTTATATACATAATAATAAATTATTTAATAAATTTATCAATACTGGTCACCCATTGGGGTTATTTTACCACTAAAATACACCTCACATCATTCATCAAATTAATCCCATACACTGATAATATATTATTTTACATTAATTTATATAATTTATCAATCTTCTAACACTCATTCATTTAGTTTTTATGCGGTTTTTATATTTCTCCTTCAATATTTCAATATTATAGTTTTTTTATCTTAGTACAAATATAATTGAATGAATGATATTATCAAGTGATGATAAGATATTTTATTTATAACATCATGTAGTTATATATAGCACCACACATATCTCGAGGTACTATTTTTATTTAATAGGGGTACAAATATATATATTCTTTCATACAAGGATTTGGAAGGTGTTGGGGGATGTTCAATATCACACTAGTGCAGAAAACGTTTTTTACGTCGGTTATTTTTCATTTTTTATGTCGGTTTCTAGCCGACGTTAATACGTGCGACGTTATAAATAAGGTTTTTGACGTTGGTTATTTAAAAACTGACGTCAAAAACATAAAATCGCGATGTTTATCACGTCGGTTATTTTAGAACCGACGTGATAAAGGGCCTGGAGAATGGTTTATCACGTCGGTTATTAAAGAACCGACGTGATAAACGGCCTGGACAATGGTTTATCACGTCTGTTCTTAAACAACCGACGTGATAAACAGGGGCGAGGGGGTATATCATGTCGGTTCATATAGAACCGACGTGATAAAGTGGGGTGAGGGTGGTTTATCACGTCCGTTCTATAAGAACCGACGTGATAAACCGGGATGAGCGTGGTTTATCACGTCGGTTCATATAAAACCGACGTGAAAAACCGGGGGAGGGGGGTTTATCACGTCGGTTATTGTATAACCGCCGTGATAAACCGGAGGGAGGCGGTTTATCACGTCGGTTATTGAATACCCGACGTGATAAACCATTGTCCAGGCCGTTTAGCACGTCGGTTATTCAATAACTGACGTGCTAAACCATTCTCTAGGCACTTTATCACGTCGGTTATTAAATAACTGACGTGATAAACCATTCTCCAGGCCTTTTATCACGTCGGTTATTAAATAACCGACGTGATAAACCATTCTGCAGACATTTATCACGTAGGTTATTAAATAACCGACGTGATAAACTATTTTCCAGGCATTTTATAACGTCGGTTATTAAATAACCGACGTGATAAAAACAATTTTTTTTAAACAGAATGCAATGATCTTCTCTCCACCAGAATCAACCAGCAAACAAATCAAGAAATCGTACCACAAAAACAGAAGTACATCGAAATTAAGCATGTACATAGATAACATATAAAACTTACCCACTAGACAGCATCCACCCTCATTTATACCCCATGGACAGCCCTCCCCCACCCCGTTGGAGCCCTCACCCTCATGTATACCCCCTGGACAGCCCTCCCCCACCCCATTGGAGCTCCAACCCTCATGTATGCCCCTTGGACAACCCACCCCCACCCCATTGGAGCCCCCACCACACTCCTGGACTGCCCCCCGACCCCCGGACACCCCCAAACACCCCTCGACAACCCCCCACCCGCCTGAACAACACCTCCTCATCCCCTCATCCCACTTGACAGCCCCCACCACACCCATGGACAACCCCCCCCCCCCCCCCCCCTGGACAGCACTCCCACAGCCCTGGACCGGATTCCTACACCCCTGGACATCCCTGAAATGCCCCAGGACTGTCGCCCCACCCCACCGGACAGCCCTCCCAGACAGCTGGACACCCCCAACCCCACTGAACACACCCCCACACCCTTGGAACCCCTCCCCCACAGACCCAAATCAATACCAGAAGAACCATCAAAAGTAGACCAAAACAAGAAGTAGTGCAAAATTAAACATTCACTTATATAACATTCAAAACTTACACTGTCAACTTCAAAAAAAACTAAATCAAACCTAAAAAACTACCAAATACACAATTAAAACGACAATATTCAAAATTACATTTTACATTAAAAACAACTAAAATTCAATCAAACCTATAAAATAATTTGACCGCTCCACTTGTACGTGTTTGATGTCTTCAGTAGTGTAGGGTTGAGGGTCATCAAAAATCTACAAATGAAAAAGAAGATAGTTAACATGTATAATGAATAAATCAAATTGAAATATGATGGCAAAGTTTAAGAGGAAATCGTACCAGCTCAAAATTCACAACTGTCCCAGTTGTTATTATTTCATACATAAATCTTAACATATAATATCCGCATTCGATGAGGCCTTGTTGTTCATGACAATTCTGTTTTGAATGAGTGTAATTTCAATATATTATTTTTATGTAATAAATCAAAAAGTAAAAATTATAAATGGAAATTTACCTTCGCATTTACATATTTTATCTTTGCATTTCTTTTCTTTGTGTTTTTTCGAAAGTAGACCCATGCACTGTTAGAAAATAATACGAATGAGGTAAATTTAAAATTCATTATAATATATAAAACTATTGAGAAATTGAAACTTACTTTTCCAATATATTCTTAAAACTTGCCCGCACATCACCATGAACAGAGCATATCCAATAAAGAGCTTTCTCCCTTGGGCAAAAAATCCCTAACATCCAATGATTACTGATAAAAGGAAATTTAATGTTAGTGGTTTTTTATGTTAAAAGATAATTAACTCTTTGAGAGAAATGTGTTTCATACCTCTCACAAAAAGGCATCATCCAACATTGTTGGATTATATTCTTTTCAAATCTTTCAGCAATATAAACCATTCTTTGTTCCTCAGTCAATGCACATGCTTCAGGGGAAATCAATTGCGGGTCCATGAATCCATATACTTCTGTCAGTTAATTCCTCTCACAAATTTTATAAAGATACCTAATACAAAACATATATAAGTATACATTTTTAATAAATATAACGCCGGGAAAAGGTGTTAAGACTTACATGGAAAAAATTTGCACCACGTTGATGCCCAACTTATCTCCAGTAACAAGCTCCATGATATCAGATTTTGTAATCCCCACACTTATTTCACGTCCACAAACATGAGATTCCATTGGAAACTTATAAAAACCCAACAACAAATGTGAATATCTTGACAATCTACCAAGACCACTGGAATCTGTATCTGATGTCATAGCCTATTGTCTTTGTTGTTGTCTATACAGTATTTCTTTACCTTTGAAGTATTCTTGTGAAAAAAAATTGAGAATTATAGTAGTTTTCAAATGATAAAACAACTTTAATAAAAAAAATAAAATAAAAGATATAAGATTTATACCTCTATGGTAATGAGTCAAAGAAGTCTGGATGGCCAAACTAAAAAATGGGCGATACTCTGTCCAACTGTCGCCACCTCATCTGTAGGTATTGGTACCCTAGCTGATATATCTATAATATCCTGTACAGTGACCCTCTGATTCTCTACCTCTAATTTTTGATGATGAACTGTATCTCCTATACAATATACCAACCCGTATTCTACTATATGATGTTGAGAATCATCAACATACAACTCGCAATATGTAGGAAGCTGCGGCGGAGGCGTAGGATAAAGAATGGGGTCCGGAGGCTGAGGTGGGGGAGTGGGAGCTACTGGCGGAGGTGGAGGATAAATAATGGGGTCTGCAGGGGGAGGTGGAGGAGTGGGAGCTGCAGTCTGAAATTGTCTTTGCATTTCTGCAAACATAGACTGCACCGAATCTCTAATCTTGTCTTCCATTGTCGCATTAATATTTTGAACTTCAGCCTCCAAGGATTCTATTTTTTTATAAACCCCCTCAATGTTAGAAGTTGAAGAATGTGGAAACACTTTTCTTACCGATACACCTGTCAGATATCCTCTCACACGACCAGGATGTTTTGGCCTTCCCAATGCTGCAAATAAAATATCTTCCCTCCCAGTAGCTGTAAATGTCCCCTCTGAACTTTTCTCCTCAAGAGAGTCCTATATTAATTAATTGAACATTTCTGTAATGATTGAAACTTATATGAAGAAAAAAGTTAACTTAAATAAATTAAATAGATATCTTATAATCCTCTTAGCTACGATTCTCGATTCTTCCGAAAGATATTGCCCTTTTTTTCCCTTCCGAGCTCTCTTCCATTTTCATGACTAGATGGAGGGGGTGGAGGGGCCACCTCTCCAGAGCTTGAAGACACAGCTCATAGTTGTTGAAATTTTTCTGCTATCATTTTTTCTTCCAATAATGTATACCCTCCCCGAGATAAACTATGAGGGTATACATTTTTAGATTGGATCTCCTGATGAGCTTTCCTTGTTTGCTGTAATTTAAGAATAAGATATCATTAACAAAACATTAATAAAATTATTTATATAAGAAATTATATAAAAGTTTACATTGCCCTTACAAGAAATGACTCTTTTTTTCTACTTTCAAAAAACTATCTCCATGTGTCTTCATCTATAAAAGGATATATACGACATGGATTGTCATGACTCCTATGACCATAAATGAAATCAGATGTGAGGGTTGATTTGAAATCCCTCCCTCTCCTGGCAGCCAACGATAAGCATTTCTTCCTGACTCCTCCAGTGTCAGGAATATCAAATGTCATCTGATAAAGAGGTTAAACATATTATATATACTAGAAACATTAAAAGAATGCTCAAACAATGACAAAAGATCTTACCAAAATCGTCTCCCACACCAAAGAGATAATCGCTTTATCCACACCTCTCCAATCATCATACAGAATGCTTACTTTGGTCTTAGCCTTAGTTGCAACAAAACTCTTAAAATCTTTGGCATTCGGACCTCTAGGAATATCATCATCATCAAACTCAACTACTATCCTCTGATCCTGCGTACGGGCAAGTGTTAATTTTGGTAAACGTGTGCAACCACGTTTACCAACCTTTGAACTCTTTGTCGTAATAGGAGCATGTGAATGTTCATCCCCAGAGGTATGACCAGCAAAATTCTCCTCCCCAGAATCATGTGGTTGATCATCTGAATGATCTGTCATTATCCTTCAAATCAAAAAAACAAACGTCAGTTCACAAATATACAAATTCAAATATTTTAATACTACTGTAATCAGAAAATAGAAAAGTGTACTAGGTTACATAATAGTAAACATTGGTAATATGGTAAGCATGTTAAACAATGGTAAAGATGGAAAATATGGTCAAGATGGTCAAGATGGTCAAGATGGTAATAAATGGAAAAAATTGTAAACCTGGGCCCTACGGCTGGCCGGTGGGCAAGAACCGGTTGGCCGGTGCCCATACCGGCTGGCCGGTGGTCATCCACCGGTTGGCCGGTGTCACCAGGCAGTGGGCAAGCCTACTGCCTGGGGCCTCCGGCTGGCCGGTGGGCAAGAAATGGTGGGCCGGTGCCCATACCGGCTGGCCGGTGGTCATCCACCGGTTGGCCGGTGTCACCAGGAAGTGGGCAAGCCTACTGCCTGGGGCCTCCGGCTGGCCGGTGGGCAAGAATCGGTTGGCCGGTGCCCATACCTGCTGGCCGGTGCACTAACACCGGCTGACCGGTGGCTCTGGAAGAAAGCAATGCTTCTGCCAGAGACCACCGGCTGGCCGGTGGGAATCCACCGGTTGGCCGGTAGACTCAGAAATATACTTATTTTTTTTTAAAACATGTTTTAATAAATAAAAAACTTAAAATATCTAACATTTATGGAAAAAATAAATGTTAACAAGAAATAAACATATGTTACCTGTAATTTTAGGAATGTACATATGGATTGTTTTCCCAAATTCCTTCGTCGTGATCATTCCTTATGGCACAAACTATGTCTTCAACATGATCGTCATTATGTTATGTTAATATTTCCATTGAAGTAGGGATCTCACATAAATCAGCATATTCATCAAGTTCATCCTCACCAACATATTGTTTTATCCCTTGTAAAACAACAGCCCACTGCATATCTGATTGATCTACTACATAAAAAATTTGTTTTGCATGTGTTGCCATTATAAAAGAATCAGCTGTGTCTTCCAATCTATTCAGATTAACAAGTGTCATTCCAAATTCATCGTGTCTAACACTGTTGTTACCGTTAAACCATTTACAATTAAAAAAGGGAACTTTAATTTTAAATTAATCAACCTCCCATATGTCTTCAATCACTCCATAATATGCATTTGATGCAGAAATTGGGTTTTTGTCCTTAGCACTCGAAAAATGCATTGCTTCTACAAACACCAATACACCACTATTCTGAACTGCACTTCTGTTGTCCTGAAATTTTGTATGAAATGTATAACCATTAATGTCATAACCAGACCATGTTATCACATTTAAACATGGACCACCCACTATCCATTTTAATGTCTCTGATACATCTGATCTACCAAGCAAAGTCTTTTTAATCCATGACAAAAAAGTTTTTTTGTGCTCATTCAAAATCCACATTTCTTTATTCTTTGGATGACATTGTTTCAACTCATTAATGTGCAACGTGATATATGGTTGGGCATCAGCTATGTTCTTCAAGATGTATGATTCTAATTTCTTCATCTGTTCAGCTGACAATGATTTGACTTTCACGCCGCGAATCCCCTTTCCCTCATTATTAACTCGTTCATGGCGAGATGGAGGCAAACCTATGTGTTGCGCCGCAGCCAAGTAGCTCGTACAAAACTCTGATACCTCCTCAGAAATATACTTTTCAATAATGCAGGCTTCAGGTCGATATAGATTTTTAACATACCCCTTTAATATTTTCATATACCTTTCAAAAGGATACATCCAACGAAGATATACAGGTCTACAAAGCTTTATTTCTCGAACCAGATGAATCATTAAATGCACCAATATATCAAAAAAATTTGGAGGAAAATACATTTCCAATTGACAAAGTATTAAAATTGCATCCTTTTCCAAAATGTTCAAATCATTCACATCAATCGCCTTGTTACAAATTGAATTGAAAAAATAACACAACTTCATTATAGTCTTTCTGACACGAATGGGCAATATTCCACGCAATGCAACTGGTAGAATTTGTTGCATCATGACGTGACAATCATGTGATTTCATACCTATCAACTTCAAGTCCTTCATTGAGACAAAATTTTTTACATTAGAAGAATAACCTTGAGGCACTTTGGTATCATGAAGACACTGACAGAAGCTAATTTTATCCCTCTTCGATAATGTATGACAAGCCGGGGGAAGAAATGTTCGTCTTCCTTTAGGTGTGGGAGCTAACTCCAAACGTATTCCCATTGATATTAAGTCTAATCTTGCATTCAACCCATCTTTAGTCTTTCCTTTAATGTCTAACAATGTTCCAATCAAAGAATCACAGATATTCTTCTCCACATTCATGACATCAATATTATGTTTAACTTCATGATACCTCCAATATGGTAGCTCAAAAAATATTGACCTCTTATTCCAAATATGTCTATCATTACCAGATTTCTGTGTCTTTCCCAATGTCACGTCAAGGTTTTTCACCCTCTCAAAATACAGATCATGGGATAAAGGTTTTAGAGCAGTATCAAATTCTTGTGAGCCATTAAATTCCTTTTTTAGTCTTCTATAAGGGTGTTCCATAGGCAAAAACTTTCGATGACCCATGTACACTGTTTTCCACCCATGATGCAATTGACAATAAGACGTCTGTTGTTCGCAAATTGGACATGCCTTATTCCCTTTAACACTGTATCCAGACAAATTTCCATACGCTGGGAAGTCATTTATAGTGTACAGAAGCACTGCATGCAGTTGAAAATATTCCATTTTATAAGAATCATACACCCTAATACCATCAGCCCATAACAGTTTCAAATCATCAATCAACGGTGACAAGTAAACATCAATATCATTACTGGGTTGCTTTGGACTAGAGATCATTGTGCTCAACATGACGTATTTGCGCTTCATACAAACTTCAAGAGAGAGGTTGTAAATTACCAATAAAACAGGCCATGAACTATGTGTGCTACTGAGTGTTCGGTATGGATTCATTCCATCTGTGCACAACCCTAGTCTGAGATTTCTTATTTCATTTCCAAATGTAGAATACTGCGCATCAATTTTCTACCATTGTGGACAATCACCTGGATGACATATTCTTCCATCACATACCCACTCTTCGGCATGCCATCTTAACCTTTTCGCATCATGTGAATTAGCAAATAAACGTTTGAAACGATTAATTATAGGAAGATACCAAAATACCTTTAAAGGGAGCTTTGTAATCTCTACATCACCCTGTGATTTTTCTTTCACCTTATACCGTGATGTCCCACATTTTGGAAACTCTGACAGAAATTAATATTCCTTCCTATATATAATGCAGTCATTCGGACAGGCATGTATTTTCTTGTATCCCAATCCCATCGGGCATAATATTGTCTTGGCTTTGTAATGTGAATCTGGAAGATCGTTATCTTTTGGAAGAATGTATTTCATCAATTGTAGCAGCTCTGTAAAACTTATGTCACTCCATCCATGCTTCGCCTTTAGGTTAATCAATCTTAACAACGCCGACAGAACCGTAAAATCTGTACAACCGGGATATAATGGTTTTTCAGCATCACCATATAGACGTGCAACTGTCGATTCTATCTCAATTTTTTCTGCTACAATATCGCGAATCATTTCTTCAATTCCATCGGAGTTACCATCTTGCGAATCATCATCATCAGTGACATTCCGTCCAGTTTCACCATGCCAAATCCAAGGGCTGTAACTCGGATTAAAACCATGACATATCAGATGATCTTTTATCTCTCTACTTTTCAACTTCTTCATATTCAAACATTTCAGGCATGGACAGAAAAAAATGTCACTACTTGGAACATTTCGTTTTGCAAATTCCAAAAAGGCATCAACACCTTCCTCAAATTCATTGCTCATTCGATGTGCCGTAATCCAACTTCGACTCATTATTACCTATAACAAATATCAACAAAAATATATATTTTTAAGATAAGACAAAACATGTTTATATGAAAAAAAACATAATTTGAATGTAAAAAAATTTTAAATATAAAACAAATATTGAAAGTAGTAGTAGTTTTCATAAGTACCCAACACCAAATAGCTATACATCGTAAGTGTCATGTTAAAAATATGAATATAGACCATTTGTTTTATGTTTCATAATATTGTCATATTATCTGATCATTCTGATTATATATTAGAATTACTATATCCTTTTGATCCGATATATAATCTAAGGACATTAATATTTCTTTAGAAAAAGTAATGTTAATATCATGGTAATGTAAAAAAAAGTATATGTCGAACTATATATATGTAATACCAATAAAAAATACATATGTGTTTGGCCTGGGTTTCACACATAAATCAACTCATCTCACAGATTAAATTTTTGAATCATCCTACATAATACTTATTTTTATAACTTAGGGAATGAAAATAATAAAAGTTTTGATTTATGATACTCATTATGGGTAAACAAGATATATATAAATATAATATCTAATCTCATAAAAAGATATCCATGGGGGTATAAGAGCATGTATACACAAAGCACATGATCAAAAAGATAAGTGAAACAGTTCTATATAATCATAGATCATAAAACCTGAGTCCAAGTATAACAATTTTAGCATAACATAAGACATGAATTATATGATAGTGGGAACACGATTTAAAAAACCTTATTCACATGATCACAACATTGGTATGTGGAATAACATAAGAGTGTGGCACAAACATAATAACCATTTGCAATAAAAAAAATTCCACGAGATTCAAAAACGAACGAAAAGCACATCAAGAATCGAAACAAAATCGAATGAAATAAATTCGTGGAAGGCTTACTTGAATGTCGCGAGTTGAGATGATAGATCTGAGAGCAGTGAAGAAGATAAACAATGCAGCCAAAATGAGTGTAATGCAGGCGATCGACGAGCCGATTACGGTTTACCGCGCGAGAGAGAGACGAGCCGGCGACTGTCAATCGAAAAAATCGTAAATGACAGAACACGGGCATTAATTTTTTTTAAATGCTTTATAACGTCGGTTATATAATAACCGACGTTATAAACTATTTTTTAGCTTTTTTACGTCGGTTATTTGGAAACCAACGAAAAAAACCCCCGGGGCTTTGGTTTTTTACGTCGGTTTCAAAATAACCGACGTAAAAAAACTCGATATCTACGCGTTTTTTACGTCGGTTATAAAATAACCGACGTAGAAAACCCGATATTGATGCATTTTTTACGTAGGTTATCAAATAACCGACGTAAAAAACCCGATATTGACACATTTTTTACGTCGGTTATCAAATAACCGACGTAAAAAACCCCCCGCGCATTGGTTTTTTACGTCGGTTATTTGATAACCGACGTAAAAACCCAACAGGCGCGATTTGTAACGTCGGTTATTAAAATAACCAATGTAAAAAATCTACTCGCCGCATTGTTACGTCGGTTATATATAACCGACGTAAAAAATGGTGTCGTAAAAAACGATTTCTGCACTAGTGTCAAAAACTGAGTTACTTGAATTAGTGGTAAAAGATTCCCATGGAGACGTTTTTCCAAAAATTCTAGTGGTATAAACTGGTGGAAATGGATTCTTCCTCCCTAACCATTGCCTTAGTGAAGTTCTTCATGAGTTTTGTTGATACCACAAACCCATAATTTTAATTAATATATTTTTTCATTTTAATAGACATTTTTATTTAAAAATCTCATTTTCACCCTCTTCTTGTAGGAGAATACACACAAAACTAACCGGGTTTGTTGATTTCCTTTATCCCTGCACACTATTTCTTCTAAATTTTATTACTTTTTTACTATAATTTTCATTTAGAGGTATGTATTATTCAACATTACACTTATTTCATTGAATTCATAATTATTTAACATGTTCTATTTCAAATCAAAATGAATTTTAAAGGTTATTTCCCTTATCCTGTCTGAGGTGAATCTCTTCAATAATAATCAAGGACTAGGATTCTACAAAGTCATGGATGGTGGTTTTAAAATATTTTCATTAGAAAATATCATTTTTTATGTGTTGTATTATATATAGTTTCAAAAAATGTCTTTTGATAGATGAAAATCATTGGTATGTTTTTATATTCCCCATAATGTGTTTTTTGTGGGCGTTTTGTGTTTTGAGTGGTTATATATGCATTGTATATCAATTTCATTGTTGTTGATTCTCATTCGATTAAGAAAAACTGTGATCAGTGATTTACATAATACCCCTTCTTGTGTTCCTTAAGTAATATCATCTTTTTGTTGACCATAAGATGTGTCAATTAAAATTATTTTATTAGGAATTTTGAATTTAATAGGATATATTGAATCAGATTCTTATAGAGATAATGGGTTTAAATATATCAGATTTTCATCTATGTAAATGTATATTGTATTTATCCTCAATGTTCATTGAAATACGTGCTTTCAATGAGATTAATACTTGGCCATAAATTAAAAAAATTGGTTTTGTTATGTGAGATCCAATAATTTATTTATCATAATTGGATTTTCATGATATTCCAACCATGTTTTGATTTTTATTATTATTTTGATGTTTTTTAAGTTATGTTGGCTTTAATTATTTTCAATGAGCATGAAAATAGGTTAACTCACGATGGGTTATGGAATACTAGTTGAAAATTTTCAAAAAGTGATAAATTTTAATGAATTATTTGCAAATAATAAAAGAGAATCAACTATGATGATTATATTGAAAATTAAAATAAACCTAATTATTATTGAGCATTGCATCATATAAAATAAAAGTGTTTATGCATGGAGTTTCACTTTATATAACTTATTAATAACAGAGGAACTATTGTTATAGGATATTATCTCTAGATTTGGTTTTTGAAATATTATAATGATGTTTATAAATTGTTTAAAGCCAGAATATTTTTTTGGAAATATAAATCTAGACATTAGAGAAACCATCCATGGAGTACATAGAAAATTAGATATTATAACCATGAAAAAACTCTATAATATTGTAACACCCCAAGCTTCCATGGTACGCTCCTCTTTGAATAATATAGGAGTGTGTGTTGTACGCAACTTCGAGTTCTAACACACCGTGACCAATCAAATTAGCCGTTATGAATAGTAATATCCACCTTTTGAAATTATATTAATTTTATAATTCAAAATGGACTTCATTTTTGTATTCGGAATATTTAAATTATCCTAAGATGAATTTTTTGTAATTTTCTAAGAACTTCTAATTTTCTATGAATAGTGAAAAATACTTAAAAACAAATTTTTTAATCAAAATAATTTATAGTGATAAATTATACTATTTAGTGGTTTTAAAGTATAATTAGAATATATTTTTACCATTTTATCCCATGGTGGTCATTAGAATTAATTTCACTTTGAAATTGGACATAAACAATTGTTAATCTTTTGATATATATTATTTCTTAAAAACACGCTATTTGTTGTGATAGTGGGAATTAATTATAAAATTAATTAATGAAAATTATATGATTGGAATTTTTTAAAATAGGCATCATTTTTGAATTCGGAATATCAATTATAGTTTAGGGTGAAATTTTGGCATTGTTCTGAAGAACTTCAATTCTCGATGAATAATGAAACCACTATGTGGTAGTTAAAAAACTAATTTTTCATTTAAATGAAACATTACCACTTCTGTGTATTGAATTTCAAAAATCTGACATACATGGTTGTCATTAGGAAGTAAAATTTGGTTCAATGGGATTCAAATAATTTTTTGTGAATAGTAACTTTTAAGTTCTATTAATCGCGATTAAAGGTAATTAGTGAAATTTAAGGTAAAAATGATATTATAAAAATATGAAAATATCTTTATATTGAGACCTCTGGAAGATTGTTGAAATTCTTCCTATGATTGATGTTTTAATAATCACAAATCATCAATTACTTAATCCGGTTGGATCTCTCATATACATAATCGCAATCTCTTAGTGAATCTGTGTATATTGGCTGGATCATATTTTTATCTCTTTGTTATTGATTTACAAGTATTCTGGAATTCATTCATATCAAAGGACAACAGTCGTACCGATCCATATCAAAGGACAATGGTCGCACCGATCCATATCAAAGAACAACAGTCGCACCGATCCATATCAGAGGACAACAGTTGCAACGATCCATATCAAAGGACAACGGTCACACCAATCCATATCAAAGGACAATGGTCGCAACGATGCTGATCAAATGAGTCACCGATCATGACACACCGATGCTGATCCAATGAGTCACCGAAGATGACACACCGATGCTGATCAAATGAGTCACCGATCATGGCACACCGATGCTGATCAAATGAGTCACCGAAAATGACACATCGTTGCTGATCATCTGAGTCACCGAAGATGTCTCACTGATGCTGATGCTGATGACCTATCGATCACTTGATACACCGATAGTCATAAACAGCTGTTTGAATTTCTTTATCTTTATTTAATCTAATCAATGGTCACATTAGGAATATTTTAATGCTCTGTCATTTATTTAATGAAGGTTGTTGGATGTCAGGGAACCGTACCTCGTGCTTGCAAAAAGAAATCATTTCATTTACTAGAGCTCGTTCCATAAATACAAGAAGCCCATGTTGGTGCATATTGATGGATACGAGAGTAACAACGACAAGATAGGAGAGCGCAAAGAGTGGTGGATGAGATAGTCGTAGAAAAACACAGAACCTCATACACACTCAAGCTTACTCAAGAAGAGTTCTGTACTTCAACGAGGACAATGAAGAACTTCATTCATTACATTTCTCACTATCTCTGAATCTGGATACCAAGCAGACGACGCTCTGTTTTTCAGAAAAAAATCATACGAGGACTCAGAATCATATCTGATCAAACTCAAGGAGTCCAAAGCTTCATTGCAATCACTAGATCCATTTGAAAACTCTACATCTCTGCTCTGCGATTCATTATTTTACATTTTGAGTAGTGTGTGTTATCTTCTACATTTAACAAACACAATGTCTCATATGCTTTAACTGGAGGATCTGTACATCCTCACTCAAACTCTTACATCTTCTATTTCCCACTGAGATAGTGGTAGAGGTCATGTGTGACCTGGAAAACTGGTTGCTGTTGTTCTGTTACCCACGAATAATAGTGGTAGAGGTCTTTGACCTGGACAGGTGTAAAACTGTTGTGAACCCCGATCCAGGGTGCGGATAAAATTTATACAAATTGTTGAGAGGACTAAGTCGCGGCTTGAGACTGAACCTCTTGGTTATATCTTCTGTGCTATATCTGTCAAAGTTATTCTTTTATTCCACTGCTAATTTCTTTAAAACCAATACTGTTTTAAAGTCACTTTGATAATTATATTCGCAAGTGTTTATATTAGTAGTAAATCAGTAAGTTGGTTTCAAAAGTTAATCAACCTTTCTGCTTTGATTAATTGGGAAATAATCAATCCCTTGAGAACCCAACCAAACCCTTACCTTGATATAAATTCACTAAAATTTAATTCAGTATTTTATTTGGGGGTTTTTAAGAAAAAGTTTTAAAACAGAAATTTTAATTGGAACTCAATTCACCCCCCTATTGAGTATCCACTCCGACCAACAATTGGTATCAGAGGAAGATTTAAATATTTTCTAAAAGTACTCTGTTTTCAACTGTGATTTTAGTTGTATTTTGAAGTTCTTAAAATTTCTTTTATTTCTAAATTTTTATCTCTTTAAAATATTTTCCTTAAGTAAGATATCATGTATAATAGACGTGAAGGTGTTGCTACCAATAGACCACCATTTTTCAATGGCACTAACTATGCTCAGTGCAAAATCAAGATGAAAATTCATTTAGAAAGAATGGGTTTTGATATTTGGACTGCTATAGAATCAGAATATAAAATTCCTACTATTGTTAGAACTACTTGGAATGAAGCTACTAAGGCTACCTACAACAATAACTGCAAAGTTATGAATGCATTGTACTATGATTTAGGAGATGAGGAATTTAACAGAATATCTACTTGTAAAACTGCTTATGAAATTTGGGATACCTTAGCTGTTTCTCATGAAGGAACAACTAATGTTAAGGAAATGAGATTGAACACTTATACTGTTAAGTATGATAATTTTATGATGAAGCCTGATGAACCCATTTCTGACATGTATCTCAGGTTCAATGAAATTGTCAACACAATGACTTCTCTGGGAAAGGATGTTCCATCAAAGGAACAAATTATGAGAATTATGAGATGTATACCTAAAATATGGAGGGGAAATTATGTCTCAATTAGAGAATCATGTGATATTGGTGAACTACCAGTCAAGGAACTAATTGGCAAGTTGATGATGTATGAAGAGGAACTCAATATAACGACCCACACTTTACATACATTGTTAATACTTCAAAATTGAATCACTCTTATTACAACATATGACAAAACCACAAAGGACCGTATAGGTATAGTGTCTTTAGAAACTGGGGAAACATAAACAACTGGTTCATAAATCTTCTACAGTGTCTCCCATTTATTTCATCATATCTAGGGTCCCTTTTAGCATATTCTACTTAATATCCATCTTCCTGACCTGGGGAAAAGAAAACATAAAAGGGTGAGCTCAAATGCTCAGCAAGGGCAAATAAAGGAAATAAAAATCATATCATATCTTTATGAAAATCAAAACCTGCAAAAGAGATCATAATATCTTAACATGGAATAAATCATAGAAGTGAAAATGAGATCCCCATAACATAAAACTTGAAACTTTGTGGCATGCACACATAATCATGGAAAATCATTTCTTGTTAGTCACGACTCATTGCCAAGACTATCTTAGTGGACAAAGTCCCTTTCTGAACCGAGTTCACTCCTCGTTTCAGTCCTGTATCACTGAACCGAAATAACCTTCCGTTCCAGCCATGTCTATCTCATGAGATATAAAATCATTACCCAATGCATTGGAGGGAGATATAGGTCCCACCCATCTTATAATGAATCCTTTCTTATGTGTGCCACATAATCATAAAACATACATCATCGCATAACACATATAACAAAAATGGGATTCTTGAAACATCATGACATCATAAATCAATTCATATATGATAAAGGAATTCATAAACATAATTCCATCACAACATAGTCAAACCAATGTAAAAATATGGATAGAAACAGAACCCTTTATTATCTTAGATGGAAAATAATTTTGATAAAACACTTGAATTGAATTCTTGAGGAAAATATCCTTTCTTCTTCAAAAACATTTTTCCTTTCATAACATGTCATACAACTTTAAAATAAAAGAAGTTGATTAAAAATAAACTTGAAAACTTGTAAAGGAAGATTCTTTGAAGTAATGTTTTAAAAATCCATTCATGCCGTATAAGTTAAAAAAAACATTCTTCGTACTTTTGTCGGAAAAGTCAAAAAGTACCTCGTACGGAAAAACGACAAAAGATTCCTTTCATATTCTTTACTAAAAACTCACCTAAGGGTAAAATTGGATTTAAACTATTTCAAGTGGATGGAAACAATATTACATATTGAGGGAACATGGATGTGGATGATAAAATACACCCCAGTAAATACTTACGAATAAACAATCTCGGATAAAAATGAGATTGTGATATTTCCCTTACCTTAGGTCCGATTTGCTTTGTTCGTGTCCGAAGCTCCTGTATAATGGTTTAAATAATGTTATTGACTTATTCCAGAATCATACATATTGATATGAGATCATATATGGTCATATTATTAGCTTCTTGTTAGTAATATTTCATTGTTACTTGTTACTCGGGTCTTTATAACTTTTTGTTCTTATGCGTGTTTTGTCGAATAAATTCTTATTCTTATCTTTAGGTTATAGATAATTAATTTCCAGAATGGTATTAGTGTAGTATATACCATATTCATTCATTCAATTCATTTATACAATCATTATGAAATGAAGATCATGTAGAACGAGTCGCATCACATCGTGGAGACGGTATTCCGTACGTACGCACGAGTGATGATATCGTTCCTATGATCGTGGAATTGTATTGGAGTATATATATATATTATTTCAGTATCAATATTACTTAATAATAATCATATATAGTTACTCATTACACCATTATACCCATCCTTGTAAGGTGATGGTGGAAAATAGATTACACCACGGCGTGGAGACGGTATTCCGTACGTACGCACGCGCGGTGATTTCATTTTTCCGTAGGATGGATAGAAGGTGAATTAGGGTTGTTTCATATTTATAATAACATATCAGTATGTAAGTAATACTGATGTTATTACTTTATCATGAAACAACTGAAGAAGAAGAAGTTGAAGAAGAAATAAATTGAAAAGATCGGTAATGGATATTACCTCTTCTTTGGAACGCCTTTTTGAATCCTCCACTTAAGGAACTAAGATTGGTCTTTGGAGAAGACCAGGACCTCTAGGATTATTCTAGGGAAGTGGAGAAGGGAAAATGGCAGGGTTTGGCCGAGCTTGAATGCTCAAATTGGTGTGAGGAGGAGGGGGAGGAGGTGCCCTTTTATAAGGGAGGAGAGGGGCACCTTAGGAATATCTCAAAATATTATTTTATATTAAAGTCAAAATCGGTTTATAATGGTTCCAAAGGGTCTTATTTCGAAGATAAAGTGGGGAAGGGTCGAAATCCTATCAACCAATAGGATTTAGACAAGTTTAGGGTATTATTTTAACCTTATCAATTAGATTTAACTCTAAGTTAATTAATTTAACTTTTACCGTGTCTTTTTGTTTTCTTTCACTATATGGTTAATAAACTTTCTATAACATGCCAAACGAACCCCAAATTGTTTATTATTAATATATATATCCTTATCTAAGTCATTTTGCCGAACCTTAGATTTTTAGGAATAAAATAACAATTAATAATATAATATTTGATTTAAAAACTATTTTGTGTCAATTTTGACACTATTTGATATATGATTTTTGTGAAAGTCATAACAGAATTATATGTTCGAACCAAGTTGATTAAATCAACACTAATATATCATAGTAACCTAGAAAATTAGTGGAATTCATAAAAAGTCTCAAATTACATTTATTTTGGTATTTATATTATCAATTTTGTCAATATTTCATTAATAAGATAATTACTGCATCATCTTTGTGTCATAAATAAATTAAACTATTTGATGTCTAAAAATTACAAATAAAATACCATCATGTAGGAAATCTATTTAGCTTTCTAATGAATATTTACAATCGAATTTATCTTATGTATAACCCTATATTAAAAATGATTTACTTGTTAAACTTTGATTTTAACTATTTTAACCCTTCTTTAAATAAATTAATAATAAATGTCCTAATCTAATCCAAGTGGGCCTAAATGGTCATATTTTATTCCTAAGTTTGTTTTTGGTCGAATTACACTTGTCCAATAGTATTAGGACATGTGTTAGGGTAATATTGATATCATATTTACCCTTAGTTACCCTATTTACTATTAACCGCGGTAAAAATAGTAAAAAGTTACTATTCACCAAAAAATTATTTTCATCTCATTGAACCACATTTTAGTCCTTGATATTAACCGTGTCTCTCGGATTTTTGAAATTCCATTCACAGAAGCGGTAAAATTAAGTTTTATGCAAAATTCAGTTTTTAACCTACCACTTAGTGGTTTCACTATTCATCAAAAATTGAAAGTTTTCAGAAAAATACCAAAATTTCACCCTAGGCTAATTTCGATATTCTGAGTCCAAAAATGAAGTCCATTTTGAAAAATAAAATTTATAAAATTTCAAAAAGTGGTTATTACTATTCATAACGGCTAGTTTTAATAGCATATTGTTGTTTAGTGAAACTCAGTATTGCGTACGACGCAAGCTATCGAGGAAGGTCGCGATTGCGTGTAAAGCAAGTCAAGCAAGTGTTGCGTAGAAAAAGATTCCTTTGATAATTTATATAACATAAAAGTCTCGGGTGTTACATTCTACCCCCCTTAAAAAGAATTTCGCCCTCGAAATTCGTCACTTTGTAACAAATAGATGAGGATACTTCTCCCTCATCATATCCTCAAGCTCCCATGTAGCTTCTTCAAGTTGGTGGTTCCTCCATAAAACTTTCACCAAGCGAGTGGTCTTGTTTCGTAGGACTTTTTCGCTACGATCCAGAATCTCTATCGGCTGTTCTTCATAAGAAAGATCTTGCTCCAGCGGTACAACTTCTGAGCTGAGTACATGTGAAGGATCTGGTATGTACTTTCTCAGGAGAGATACGTGGAACACATCGTGAACTTGAGAGAGATTCGGTGGAAGCGCCAATCGGTAAGCTACCTTCCCAACACGATCCAGTATTTCAAAAGGACCGATATATCTAGGGCTCAACTTCCCCTTCTTTCCAAATCTCATAACCCTCTTCCAGGGAGATATTCGTAATAACACTTTATCGCCCACTTCAAACTCTAGGTCTTTTCTTCGGTTGTCGGCATAACTTTTCTGTCGACTTTGAGCTGCTCTTATGTGTTGTTGAATAGATCTAACCTTTTCTGCCATTTCATCAACGAGATCAGGTCCTAATAGCTTTCTTTCCCCAACTTCATCCCAGCAAGTTGGAGTCCTGCATTTCTTTCCATAGAGAGCTTCATAAGGAGCCATCTGAATACTGGAGTGAAAGCTATTATTATAAGAAAATTCCACCAAAGGTAGGTGTTGATCCCAACCTCCTTTGAAATCCATAGAGCAAGATCTCAACATATCTTCTAGGGTTTGAATTGTTCTCTCAGACTGACCGTCTGTCTGGGGATGATAAGCAGTGCTGAAACTCAACTCTGTATCCAGAGTAAGCTGAAGACTTCGCCAGAACTTCGAGGTAAATCTCGGATCTCGATCAGATATAATAGAAAGTGGTACTCCATGCAATCTTACCACTTCCTTTACATATATCCTGGCAAGCTGATCTAGAGAGAAATCCTCTCTAATAGCAATGAAGTGTGCAGACTTTGTAAGACGATCAACTATGACCCAGATAGCATTATTGCCTTTGGATGTTTTAGGAAGTCCTGTGACAAAGTCCATAGTGATGTTTTCCCATTTCCATTCGGGTATGGGTAATGGTTGTAACATCCCCTTAGACTTCTGTCTCTCAGCTTTAACTTGTTGACAAACCAAGCATCGAGAGACATATTCAGCAACATCTCTTTTCATGCCATCCCACCAGAAGTACTCTTTCAGGTCCCTATACATCTTCGTGCTTCCAGGATGAATAGAAAATGATGAACTATGAGCCTCATCCAGCAGCTCATTCTTTAATTCGGGGATGGGAGGAACGCAAACACGATTCCTGAACTTTATTATCCCATCAAAATCAAGGTTGAATTCAGGAACATTTCTCACCTTCTTTTGTAACTCGACATCTTCTTTCTGTGCCTCTTTAATCTTCACATGTATAGATGGTTGAACATTCATTTGAGAAAGATAAGATTTTTCCCCTTCCATTATAATTCCAAGATCCATCCTTTGTAAATCCATAAATATTGGATCTTTTGTGATCCTCATCATGGATAAACTAGCATGGTCTTGTCGACTTAATGCATCTGCCACCTTGTTTGCTTTCCCAGGGTGGTAATGGATTGAGCAGTCATAATCCTTAATCAGATCCAACCATCTTCTTTGGCGCATATTCAACTCCTTTTGTGTGAAAATATACTTTAAACTTTTATGATCAGTATAAATATCACACCTTTCACCATAAAGGTAATGCCTCCAAATCTTTAATGCAAAGATTACCGCAGCCAACTCCAAATCATGTGTTGGGTAATTTTGCTCATGGATTTTCAACTGTCGTGAGGCATAAGCTATCACCATATCATTTTGCATAAGAACACACCCCAATCCCTTCTTGGATGCATCACTGTAGATCACAAACCTTTCTCCACTACAAGGCAGTGTGAGCACAGGTGCACTGGATAACCTTCTTTTCAACTCCTTGAAATTCTCTTCACATTCCTCTGTCCAGACAAACTTAACTCCTTTCCGAGTCAACTTGGTGAGTGGATTAGATAATCGTGAAAAATCTTTTACCAAACGTCGATAATATCCAGCCAAACCAAGAAAACTTCGGATCTCAGTTACTGTTGTTGGTCTTGACCATCTTTCGATAACCTCTGTTTTTGCTGGATCCACAGATATCCCCTCTTTTGAGATTATATGACCCAAAAATGCAACTTTTTGAATCCAAAATTCACACTTGGTAAATTTGGCATAAAGCTTCTCCTTTCTTAGGGTCTTCAATATAATTCTCAAGTGATCTTCATGTTCTTCCTTGCTCTTTGAATAGACAAGAATATCGTCTATAAAGACTACCACAAATTGATCAAGATAGTTTCTAAAGACTCTATTCATTAGATCCATGAAGATAGCAGGGGCATTAGTAAGACCAAATGGCATCACTATAAATTCATAGTGTCCATACCTTGTACGGAAAGCCGTCTTTGGTATATCCTCCCTTTTGTCCCTTAATTGATGATACCCTGAACGAAGATCAATCTTGGAAAAGTATTGAGCTCCGCGTAGTTGGTCAAATAAGTCATCAATGCGTGGGAGAGGATATTTGTTCTTGATAGTGATCTTGTTAAGTTCTCGATAATCAATGCAGAGTCTCATTGATCCATCTTTCTTCTTAACAAATAGAACAGGTGCTCCCCAAGGTGACGCACTAGGGCGTATGAATCCCTTATCAAGATTCTCTTGGAGTTGCTTCTTCAATTCCTGCAACTCAATTGGGGCCATTCTATAAGGTGTCTTTGAAATAGGCAAAGCAACCGGTACGAGTTCTATTGAAAACTCAACTTCACGATTTGGTGGAAGACCCGGCAATTCCTCCGGAAAGACATCATCAAACTCCCGTACAATGGGCATATTCTTAATCGTGAGTTTCTCACCAACCATTTGAGATAAATAACCTTCATTTAGTGGAATCAATACCCATAAGATGGAAGAAATTTCCACTGGAAGGTTATGTTCATCCTTGCATTGATAGACGATCGTAGGTTGATCTGGAATATGAAATGTGACTTCCCTTCTTTGGCAATTGATATGAGCTCCATGTAGAGAAAGCCAATCCATGCCAAGAATCACATCAAATTCCACTAAAGGAAGGATCACAAGATTTGCAGGAAGCACTTTCCCACAAACTTCGATCGGAGAAGAATTATAAACTTCTGATGCGATTGATGTGCCATTAGGTGTTGTCACAGCTAACTCAACATCTAATTGTTGAGGTAATACGGTGTTACCCTTAGAAAATTTTTCAGAAATAAAAGAGTGGGTGGATCCAGAATCAAATAAAACATTTGCTACTTTAGAGTGGATGGTAAGTGTACCTTTCACCACATCGTTATCGTACTCCACATCGCTGATAGAAATTGCATGTGACTTTCCTTTGTCTTTAGCCTTAAGAGTTTGTTGACGTCGACCATCATCATCAACCCTTGGATTTGGGCATTGATTGGCATAATGCCCCATCTCCTTGCACATGAAAAATTGAAGTGTAGCAGGTTCATTCTGTGTATCCCTTCCTTTGTTTGCATCATTAGACATCTTCTTCCCATTATCACGGCATTCAAATGCCCGATGGCCTTCCTTTCCACATTTAAAACATTTACTTGTCCCTTTAAGACAACTCCCTCCATGTTTCTTTCCACACTTTGAGCATAAGGGAAAGTTCATCTTCTTTTCCGTGTGCTCTTTAGATTTTTCTTTGAATTCCATCTTCCTCTTCTTATCAAACCCATGTGACTGATGGGTTACTCCAATCTCCATCTCGACTTTGAGAGCACATCGAACGATTTCCTCGTAGCTATTGAAGTCCCTTATGGCTAACGCCCTTCGAAGACTTGGTTTTAAGCCACTAAAGAATCGATCGATCTTACTCTCAGGTTGGATAATAATACCAGAAGCGTACCTTGCAAGTCTTGTAAAATTTGCTTCATAGGTACTAACAGATTCATCAGCCCTTTGCTTCAGTTCAAGGAACTCTTTCTCCATCTTTGTTCGGAGAATACGAGGGAAGTACTTATTGAAAAATAAGTTCTTGAACTCATCCCATTCCATAGACTCAATTTCATCCCTTTGCCTCGTATTCTTAACAAGATTCCACCATTGATCCGCATCTCCTTCCAAACGATACACTGCTAGGATGACTTTATCATGCTCAGAACATTGAAGAACTGAAAATATCTTTTCAGTAGTACTAATCCATTGTTCAGCAACTAATGGATCAGTAGACCCGCTGAAAGATGGTGGACGCTGCCTCATGAAGGATTCAACAGAATGTTGCTCCCTTCTTTGTTCGTTTGGAAATCCTTCATGATTCATAGCTTGAGAAAGTTGTGTGAGCATGGCTACAAGATTTTGCATTCCAGCTCCCATATCGTTTGGTTGCTCAGGGGGACAATCATTGCATTGCCCATCGCATTCCGCATTAACACGGTTCCTTCGGGTTCCAGCCATTGACTAAAACCAAGAAGAATAGTTTGAGCAACACTAATTATAATAGGAAACCACATAATTAAAGAATAAAATTTTCATGCTTAAGGTCTTATCCTAGGTTATTCAAGGCCATTTCTAAAACACTAAGATTGTGTTCTATGCTTAGACTTATCCTTAGGGTTCTTACTAAGGCTTTCACATCCTAGTTTCCAAAGGTTGACTATACCTTTCCTCTGATACCAACTATAACGACCCACACTTTACATACATTGTTAATACTTCAAAATTGAATCACTCTTATTACAACATATGACAAAACCACAAAGGACCGTATAGGTATAGTGTCTTTAGAAACTGGGGAAACATAAACAACTGGTTCATAAATCTTCTACAGTGTCTCCCATTTATTTCATCATATCTAGGGTCCCTTTTAGCATATTCTACTTAATATCCATCTTCCTGACCTGGGGAAAAGAAAACATAAAAGGGTGAGCTCAAATGCTCAGCAAGGGCAAATAAAGGAAATAAAAATCATATCATATCTTTATGAAAATCAAAACCTGCAAAAGAGATCATAATATCTTAACATGGAATAAATCATAGAAGTGAAAATGAGATCCCCATAACATAAAACTTGAAACTTTTTGGCATGCACACATAATCATGGAAAATCATTTCTTGTTAGTCATGACTCATTGCCAAGACTATCTTAGTGGACAAAGTCCCTTTCTGAACCGAGTTCACTCCTCGTTTCAGTCCTGTATCACTGAACCGAAATAACCTTCCGTTCCAGCCATGTCTATCTCATGAGATATAAAATCATTACCCAATGCATTGGAGGGAGATATAGGTCCCACCCATCTTATAATGAATCCTTTCTTATGTGTTCCACATAATCATAAAACATACATCATCGCATAACACATATAACAAAAATGGGATTCTTGAAACATCATGACATCATAAATCAATTCATATATGATAAAGGAATTCATAAACATAATTCCATCACAACATAGTCAAACCAATGTAAAAATATGGATAGAAACAGAACCCTTTATTATCTTAGATGGAAAATAATTTTGATAAAACACTTGAATTGAATTCTTGAGGAAAATATCCTTTCTTCTTCAAAAACATTTTTCCTTTCATAACATGTCATACAACTTTAAAATAAAAGAAGTTGATTAAAAATAAACTTGAAAACTTGTAAAGGAAGATTCTTTGAAGTAATGTTTTAAAAATCCATTCATGCCGTATAAGTTAAAAAAAACATTCTTCGTACTTTTGTCGGAAAAGTCAAAAAGTACCTCGTACGGAAAAACGACAAAAGATTCCTTTCATATTCTTTACTAAAAACTCACCTAAGGGTAAAATTGGATTTAAACTATTTCAAGTGGATGGAAACAATATTACATATTGAGGGAACATGGATGTGGATGATAAAATACACCCCAATAAATACTTACGAATAAACAATCTCGGATAAAAATGAGATTGTGATATTTCCCTTACCTTAGGTCCGATTTTCTTTGTTCGTGTCCGAAGCTCCTGTATAATGGTTTAAATAATGTTATTGACTTATTCCAGAATCATACATATTGATATGAGATCATATATGGTCATATTATTAGCTTCTTGTTAGTAATATTTCATTGTTACTTGTTACTCGGGTCTTTATAACTTTTTGTTCTTATGCGTGTTTTGTCGAATAAATTCTTATTCTTATCTTTAGGTTATAGATAATTAATTTCCAGAATGGTATTAGTGTAGTATATACCATATTAATTCATTCAATTCATTTATACAATCATTATGAAATGAAGATCATGTAGAACGAGTCGCATCACATCGTGGAGACGGTATTCCGTACGTACGCACGAGTGATGATATCGTTCCTATGATCGTGGAATTGTATTGGAGTATATATATATATTATTCCAGTATCAATATTACTTAATAATAATCATATATAGTTACTCATTACACCATTATACCCATCCTTGTAAGGTGATGGTGGAAAATAGATTACACCACGGCGTGGAGACGGTATTCCGTACGTACGCACGCGCGGTGATTTCATTTTTCCGTAGGATGGATAGAAGGTGAATTAGGGTTGTTTCATATTTATAATAACATATCAGTATGTAAGTAATACTGATGTTATTACTTTATCATGAAACAACTGAAGAAGAAGAAGTTGAAGAAGAAAGAAATTGAAAAGATCGGTAATGGATATTACCTCTTCTTTGGAACGCCTTTTTGAATCCTCCACTTAAGGAACTAAGATTGGTCTTTGGAGAAGACCAGGACCTCTAGGATTATTCTAGGGAAGTGGAGAAGGGAAAATGGCAGGGGTTGGCCGAGATTGAGTGCTCAAATTGGTGTGAGGAGGAGGGGGAGGAGGTGCCCTTTTATAAGGGAGGAGAGGGGCACCTTAGGAATATCTCAAAATATTATTTTATATTAAAGTCAAAATCGGTTTATAATGGTTCCAAAGGGTCTTATTTCGAAGATAAAGTGGGGAAGGGTCGAAATCCTATCAACCAATAGGATTTAGACAAGTTTAGGGTATTATTTTAACCTTATCAATTAGATTTAACTCTAAGTTAATTAATTTAACTTTTACCGTGTCTTTTTGTTTTCTTTCACTATATGGTTAATAAACTTTCTATAACATGCCAAACGAACCCCAAATTGTTTATTATTAATATATATATCCTTATCTAAGTCATTTGGCCGAACCTTAGATTTTTAGGAATAAAATAACAATTAATAATATAATATTTGATTTAAAAACTATTTTGTGTCAATTTTGACACTATTTGATATATGATTTTTGTGAAAGTCATAACAGAATTATATGTTCGAACCAAGTTGATTAAATCAACACTAATATATCATATTAACCTAGAAAATTAGTGTAATTCATAAAAAGTCTCAAATTACATTTATTTTGGTATTTATATTATCAATTTTGTCAATATTTCATTAATAAGATAATTACTGCATCATCTTTGTGTCATAAATAAATTAAACTATTTGATGTCTAAAAATTACAAATAAAATACCATCATGTAGGAAATCTTTTTAGCTTTCTAATGAATATTTACAATCGAATTTATCTTATGTATAACCCTATATTAAAAATGATTTACTTGTTAAACTTTGATTTTAACTATTTTAACCCTTCTTTAAATAAATTAATAATAAATGTCCTAATCTAATCCAAGTGGGCCTAAATGGTCATATTTTATTCCTAAGTTTGTTTTTGGTCGAATTACACTTGTCCAATAGTATTAGGACATGTGTTAGGATAATATTGATATCATATTTACCCTTAGTTACCCTATTTACTATTAACCGCGGTAAAAATAGTAAAAAGTTACTATTCACCAAAAAATTATTTTCATCTCATTGAACCACATTTTAGTCCTTGATATTAACCGTGTCTCTCGGATTTTTGAAATTCCATTCACAGAAGCGGTAAAATTAAGTTTTATGCAAAATTCAGTTTTTAACCTACCACTTAGTGGTTTCACTATTCATCAAAAATTGAAAGTTTTCAGAAAAATACCAAAATTTCACCCTAGGATAATTTCGATATTCTGAGTCCAAAAATGAAGTCCATTTTGAAAAATAAAATTTATAAAATTTCAAAAAGTGGTTATTACTATTCATAACGGCTAGTTTTAATAGCATATTGTTGTTTAGTGAAACTCGGTATTGCGTACGACGCAAGCTATCGAGGAAGGTCGCGATTGCGTGTAAAGCAAGTCAAGCAAGTGTTGCGTAGAAAAAGATTCCTTTGATAATTTATATAACATAAAAGTCTCGGGTGTTACACTCAAGGTTAAGAAAGAAGAATAAGATGAACCTAGAAGGAAGTCAGTTCCTTTCAAGACTTCAACTTCAATGAACAAGGATAAAGAGAAGCTTTATGCTATAAATGAGAGTTCAAGCTATGAAGACAGTGAAAGTGCTTCTGATAGTGATGTTGATATGGCTCACATTTCTAGAAGATTTAAAAAGTTTTATAAGAAGAAGAATTTTTTCAGAAAATCAAATTATAAAGGTAAGTATAACAGCAAGGGACATTTGAAAAAGAATTGGAAGCAATCTGACAAATCAGATGAAGTTGTCCGCTTTGAGTGAAAAAGAAAGGGACACATAAAAGCAGACTGTCCAAAGTTGAAATACAAGAAGAAATATGAATACAAGGACAATAAGTACAAAAAGGCTATGAAGGCTACATGGAGTGCTTCTGAGGATAGCTCCACTGAATCTGAAGTTTCTGAAACTAAGCACAGAAATAAGGCAAACATGTGTTTTATGACAAACACCTCTGAGGAAACCTGCTTAAAGAGGTTCTGGAGAAAGCCTTGGTATTTGGACAGTGGATGTTCAAGACATATTTCTGGAGACTTCTCATGCTTTAAAAGCTTAGTCAAAGTTGATGGAGGTTTTGTCACCTTTGGTGATAATTCTAAAGGGAAAATCATCGGCTTAGGCCAGATTGGTAACACTGACTCAGTAATAATTTCTAAAGATTTATTTTTTGATGGACTTAAATACAATTTGGTAAGTATTTATCAGTTATGTGATGATGTTTTTTATGTTAAATTTGAAAATTATTCTTGCAATGTTTTTAATTCTAAAAATGTTTTAGTGTTTGCTGCTTTGAGAAATGAAAATGTTTATGATGTTGATTTAATTTTTTTAGCTAAGAAAAATATTACTTGTTTAAATGCTTTTAATAATGAGTCTTGGCTTTGGCACAGAAGATTAGGACACTGCAATGTGCATTCACTTAGAAAACTTTCTAGGAAGAACATAGTTAGAGACCTACCCAAATTTGAATTTCCAGCAGACAAGGTTTGTAATCCCTGTCAAAAGGGAAAGCTACATAAAGTTTCATTTAAATCAAAGAAAGAAGTTTCAACTTCTCAACCTCTCGAGTTGGTTCGCATGGATTTATTTGGACCATCTAGAGTTTCTAGTTTATATGGGAAGCATTATGTCTATGTTCTTGTATATGACTTTTCTAGATATACTTGGGTATATTTTCTAGCTCACAAAAGTGAATCTTGTTCTTTCTTTGTAAAATAATCCAAGTCTGTAGAAAAACGTAGTGGACTTAAGATTAAAACTCTGAGAAGTGATCATGGATGTGAGTTTGAAAATCATAAGTTTTAATCTTACTGCTCACACAATGGCTATAGTCACAATTTCTCTGCCCCTAGGACACCTCAATAGAATGGTGTAGTAGAAAGGAGGAATAGAACCCTGCAAGAAATTGCTAGAACTATGCATAATGAGTATGACCTACCAGTTTATTTTTGGGCTGTAGCTGTAAATACAGCTTGTTATGTTATCAATAGAGTCTTGATCAGACCTGTTCTTAAGAGGGCCTGGTATGAGTTGTGGAACCATAGGAAACCTAAGCTAAACTACTTCAAAGTCTTTGGCTGTGAAGTCTTTATTCTTAATACTAAAGAGGATCTCAACAAATTTTCATCCAAGAGTGATGAAAGATTTTTTCAAGGTTACTCAACTTCTAGTAAAGCCTATAGAGTTTTCAATAAAAGAACCAAATGTGTGGAAAAATATGTTCACATCAAATTTGATGAAACTGATTCACATGAACCTAAGACCTCTCTTGAAAATCTTGAAGATGATCTATCTGTTTTGAACCTAAATGATAAAGTCAGTGGACCTGTAGTTAAAAAATCCAGTTCTGGAAATTTTCCAGACCCTGCTTCTGTTGAACCTCAACCTATAGATGAACCTGAAATCTCAAGCCCTACCTTTTCTAGATCAACTAGAATTCTGAAGAATCATCCATTAGATGTTGTTGTAGGAAATCTTGATAGAGGGACACAGACTAGAGCTTCTCTTAGAAATCAGGTTGAACATCAAGCCTTCTTGTCACAGCTAGAACCTAAAAATATCAATGATGCTATCAATGATGAATTTTAGGTAATGTTTATGCAAGAGGAACTAAATAAATTTGAAAGAAACAAAGTCTGGAAATTAGTAGAAAGACCTAAGGACACTATAACCATAGGCACAAAATGGGTGTTTAGAAACAAAGTTGATGAATCTGGAAACATCATTAGAAACAATGCTAGGATAGTTGCACAAGGTTATAATCAAGAAGAAGGAATTGACTATGAGGAAACCTTTGCACCTGTAGCTAGATTAGAGGCTATTAGGATCTTACTTGCCTATGCATCACATCTGAATTTCAAGTTATATCAAATGGATGTGAAACATGATTTTTTAAATGGTTTTATTGTTGAAGATGTTTTTGTTGAGCATCTACCTGGTTTCAAAAATCATCATTTTTAAAATCATGTCTTTAATCTTTCTAAAGCTTTATATGGTTTAAAACAAGCTCCAAGAGCTTGGTATGAAAGACTTTCAAACATTATTATTTCAAAAAAAAATTACAAAAGGAATAGTTGATCCCACTATTTTTATAAAAAGGATTTCAAAAGATTTTTTAATAGTACAAATCTATGTTCATGATATTATTTTTGTATCTTCTAAAAATTCTTTATGTACTGAATTTTCAAAGGTTATGCAAAATGAGTTTGAAATGAGCTTAATGGGAGAGCTTAAGTATTTTCTTGGATTTCAAATATTTCAAACTAAAGATGGTATTATTCTAAATCAAAGTAAATATACTAAGGATTTATTAAAACGTTTTGGTTTAGATAGTATTAATGAAAGTGATATACCTATGAGTACTACATGTATGTTGGATGTTGATGAAACTGGGAAACCAGTTGATCAAACTAATTACAGAGGTATGATTGGGAGTTTACTTTATCTTACTTCAAGATGACCAGATATTATGTTTAGTGTGTGTATGTGTGCTATATTTCAAGCTAATCCTAAATAATCACACTTACTGGCTGTTAAAATGATTTTTAAATATCTTAATTATACTGTGAATTTCAGTTTGTTTTATCCAAAAGGACAATCTTTTGACCTAACTAGTTATTCAGATGCTGACTTTGCTGGATGTAAGTTAGATAGGAAAAGCACATCTGGAACATGTCATTTACTTGGAAAGTCCCTAGTATCATGGTGTAGTAAGAAACCGAACTCATTTGCATTGTCTACTGCTGAAGCAGAATATATTGATGCTGGTAGTTGTTGTGCACATATTCTGTGGATGAAACACACATTATTGGACTGTGGATTTGATTTTAAACAGGTTTCAATTAACTGTGACAATACTAGTGCGGTCAACATATCTAAGAATCCTGTGTCTCACTCTAGGACTAAGCACATTGATATCAGACATCACTTTCTAAGAGATTAGTATCAGAAAGGTGATATTTATCTAGAATTTATGAGTTCTGAACATCAATTAGCTGATATTTTTACAAAGACTTTATGTTTTGAAAGAATGAATTTTATTAAACAAGAATTGTGTATGAGAGATCTGTGAAACTGATCTGTGAAACTGATCTGTGAAACTGATCTGTGAAACTGATCTGTGAAACGGATCTGTGAAACGGATCTGTGAAACGGATCTGTGAAACTGATCGGTGAAACTGATCTATGAAACCTATCTGTGAAACCGATCTGTAAAACCGATCAGTAAAACCGATATGTGAAACCGATCTGTGAAACTGATCTGCGAAACCGATCTGTGAAACCGATCTTTCTTTATATTACTTTTTTATTTTGTTGTGATTAATTAACTACTTTTATCTTTATTATGGGAACACTAAATGATGAAATAAATGATACATGACTATTTCTATTCCCCAAACCATCGACCTTTAATTTCTTTCCCACCAAACCTTATTTCCTCTCTTTTCCTCCACTTCAAACCTTCAATCTCCTGCATTCCCAAAATCATCAAATGGCTAAGCATAAGAGACCGAGAGAAGGATCAGAAAGTCAGGTACCTTCAAAGCGTGCTCGAGGCGAGTCGAGTAGTACCTCTCGAATATCAGTAAATCTCAACCTGGAAACTCGGATTGTTGCTGTAGAAAAGGAAGTCAGCTCCTCCTGGCTTTTGACAAGTAAGTCGCTGTTGTTACAAGTTTTAGATTCGCAAGGATGGAAAGCATGGTTCTCCGATAACACTCGTGTATACTACCCAAAGCTAGTGCATGAGTTTTATATAAATCTGCAAGTTAATTTAGATGGTGTCGAGGCTGCCAGAATTTATTCTGTAGTGAAAGGAAAGAAAATATCTTTTTCGTCTAAACAATGGGATGAATGTTTGAATGTAGCCCATGAGGGTCGGTATGACGATTATGCTGGAAACATTCCTCCAACCACTGAATACTTCTCTTATGAATTATCTTTAGAGCTTTTTACTGGAAACAAAGATTCAAGGATAATCATAGCCTCAGAGCTGGATGGTGAATATAGACTTCTCTTTATGTTTATTCAGCACCAAATTTTCCCCAGGAAAGGAGATTTTGTTGCTGTAAGATACCAGGATGTTTTTCTATTGTTTTTACTAAAGACACATTAGAAGATCAATTTGTGTAGATATCTAATGGTTCACATAGTTGGAATGGTGAAACTTTCTAAGAAAGCCACTGCCCTGTTCTATTCTAAAATTATCTCTGCTATGTTAAAGAATCTGGAATGTGTTGATGAATCTGATGAGATAGCCAAATCTGATTGTGCTTATTGTGTTAATAAAGAAATTTGTAAACAGATGAAAATAAACTGGAACCCATGGAAGAGATGCTCGGTTGCTGATGAGGACAAGTTGTATGAATCTTACAATCCCACTGACCATGGAAAGAGGCCGAAGGGTTTGAGAGACCCGGGTTTGAAATCAGATGAGGATCCAATTTATTCTGATGATGATGAAGAAGTAGATGTTGAAGGGAATAAAGAAACTGAAGAGTCTGGTAAAGAAGGGATGGAAGAAGTTGAAACAGAAGAAGGAAGTATGTCACCTCCTGATGATAAGAGTGATCATGATACTGTGAGCCTTAAGAGAAGAATAAACTTTTGATCTGCCGGTCCACCTTTACCCTTACCTGAATCAGAACTAGTACTTGGTGATGAAGAAGCTAGTGACACTGAAGTATCTGACAGTGAAATTTCTGTGAAGAATGGAAAAGATAATGGAGATGATGATGATGATTATGATAATGATGATGATGTTGATAACCGACCAGTGGATGGTCTTGTTGTACCTCCAACAGAAACACATCAAACTGTACCAGAAACAGATGCCAATGGAAAGAGAGAATCTCTTGAAATTAGTGGAAAATAAAGTTATGATAAACTAAAATATACTCTGTGTGCTGCTATCTAGGATGATTACCCTAGTTTTGTTGTTTTGGGTTTAGAGTATTCTGAAGAAGAAGAAGATGAATCAGAATATACTGCGGTTATGATGGAAAGCCAACCAGTTGAGGCAAGGTCTGCACATGCTGTTGATGCTGTAGGTGCTCATCTACCTTGTTATACTGTCTCTCAGTCTGATTTTGATAAGTTCAAAAGTGAGTTTCTTACTGCTGTGAGAGATACAGTTAGAGAAGAGATTTCAAATTCTATTAAACCAGACCATGCTAATACTGTTGAGTTTATTGGTAGCCACATAGCCTCTCTAAATCAGATTCTGAAGGATCTGCAATCTCAATTAGTTTCTTTATCCAACGAATTTATATCCACCATCTCTGGTATGATGAAAGTGTTGAGAAATCTGATTGAACATCTTAAGAAGTCTGATCTGAGAATGTTGAAAGCTGAGATAACTCAGATAGTTGCTCAAGCCATTACAGCAAAAGTAACCAAGATCACTACTCGTGAGCTAGAGGCTCTAAGGCAAATTGTGCATGATGAATTGGCCGCAATTAGGGATGTTCTTTATTTGGACTCATTGAGGAAGATGATGGAGCACAGTGATCACATTCATAAAATGGTAACAATATATTAAACAGATGTCACTAAAGCTCAGAGAGAGATCAAGGAAAAGGTTGATCACTACTTTTCAAAAATCTATACCAAGAATGAGATGACCGCGAATTTCAATGTGTTAGCTGACAATCTGAGACTACCTCCAGTCACTCAAGCCTTCAAGACTCAAGTTCGACAGTTGCATGATTTTACTCAAACCTTGGAACGGTTCATGGAGAATAAGGATGATTTTGAGAAGGCTATGCATTATGGTGCAAGAAGTCATTTAGAATTTCATAAATCTTTTGAAGCCTTATCGGAATGAACAAGCCACCGCCATTGTGCTTCCTACTGCTGACCCTCTCAGTGCCTCTGATGTTGCTCCAAATCAGATCTCCATTGCTCAAACTCTATCTCAACTCCGACCAGATCCTCAGCAATCTTCTCAACCAGCTCCTACAGCTCCACAACAAATCCCAGTGGCATCCTTTCCTCCAACCTCCAGAGTCATATTACCACCGCTTCAAATTCTTCCAATTCAACATGTCTCCATGCCTTCCAACTTACCAACCATTGATCCTTCTGACAAGGGAAAAGCCCCATAATTTCCCCAGAAATAGTTCTGCGTTGTTTTTGATAGGGTGAACCCTGTTGTGATTGTATTGTGATGTCTTATAAACTTTATTCTCTTTTCTTTTTATTCTCACTGATGCCTTCTTTTAATCTCTTCTTTATCTATTTTCCCTCCTTTTTTATTATCCCAAAGGGGGAGAAATTTGTATATCTATGCATCTATGGGGATATGGGGGAGATTTATCTCCTAAGGGGGAGCTTTATATCTTTTTATGGAAATGCTTGCATAAGTATTTAAAGGCATAAATTTAGGGGGAGATTTATATCTCATTATGTTTTTATTCTTATTATGCCTTATTATTGATTCTATATTATATTTATTTATAGCAAAGCTTTGTGATTGGCTAAGATTTGTGATTATCAAAAAGGGGGAGAGTGTTGAGCCCTTAGGAATATTTTTGAAATTATTTCTATGATTTCTGTTTTAATAATCACAAATCATCAATTACTTAATCCAGTTGGATATCTCATATACATAATCACAATCTCTTAGTGAATCTGTGTATATTGGCTGGATCATATTTTTATCTCTTTGTTATTGATTTAAAAGTATTCTGGAAGTCATTCATATCAAAGGACAATGGTCGCACTGATCCATATCAAAGGAAAACGGTCGCACCGATCCATATCAAAGGAAAATGGTCGCACTGATCCATATCTGAGGACAACGGTCACACCGATCCATATCAAAGGACAACGGTCGCACTGACCCATATCAGAGGACAACGGTCGCACCGATGCTGATCAAATGAGTCACCGATCATGACACACCGATGCTGATCATATGAGTCACCAAAGATGACACACCGATGTTGATCAAATGAGTCACCAATCATGACACACCTATGCTGATCAAATGAGTCACTGAAGATGACACACCGATGCTGATCATCTGAGTCACCAATGATGTCTCACTGATGCTGATGCTGATGATCTACCGATCACTTCACACACTGATAGTCATAAACAACTGTTTGAATTTCTTTATCTTTATTTAATCTAATAAACGGTCATATTAGGAATATTTTAATGCTCTTTCATTTATTTAATTAAGGTTGTTGGATGTCAGGGAATCGTACCTCATGCTTGCAAAAAGAAATCATTTCTTTTACTGGAGCTCATTCCATAAATACAAGAAGCCCATGCTGGTGCATAGTGATAGATACGCGAGTAACAACGATAAGATAGGAGAGTGCAAAGAGTAGTGGATGAGATAGTCATAGAAAAACACAGAACCTCATACACACTCAAGCTTACTCAAGAATAGTTATGTACTTCCACGAGGACTTTGATGAACATAATTCACTACATTTCTCACTATCTCTGAATCTGGATACCAAGCAGACGACACTCTGTTTTTCAGAAAAAAATCAGACGAGGACTCAGAATCGTCTCTGATCAAACTCAAGGAGTCCAAAGCTTCATTGCAATCACTAGAGCCATTTCAAAACTCTACATCTCTACTCTGTGATTCATTATTTTACATTTTGAGCAGTGTGTGTTATCTTCTGCATTTAACACACACACTGTCTCCTATGCTTTAATTGGGGGATCTGTAATTCCTCACTCAAACTCTTACATCTTCTATTTCCCACTGAGATAGTGGTAGAGGTTGTGTGTAACCTGGACAGCTGGTTGTTGTTGTTCTGTTTTCCATGAATAACAGTGGTAGAGGTCTTGGACCTGTACAGGTGTAAAACTGTTGTGAACCCCGATCCAGGGTGTGGATCAAATTTATACAAATTGTTGAGAGGAATAAGTCTCGGCTTGAGAATGAACCTCTTGGTTATATCTTCTGTGCTATATCTGTCAAATTTATTCTTTTATTCCGCTGCTAATTTCTTTAAAACCAAAACTGTTTTAAAGTCACTTTGATAATTAAATTCTCAAGTGTTTATATTAGTTGTAAATCAGTTAGTTGGTTTCTAAAGTTAATCAACCTTTCTTGCTTTGATTAACTGGGAAATAATCAATCCCTTGAGAACCCAACTGAACCCTTACCATGATATAAATTCACTATAGTTTAATTCAGAATTTTATTTGGGGGTTTTTAAGACAAAGTTTTAAAACAGAAATTTTAATTGGAACTCAATTCACCCCCCTCTTAAGTATCCACTCCGACCAATACTTTACACTTGTCCTACACTTATTGGATGATTCATGGTCGACCAAGACAATCCATGGGTCAACTTGGAGACCTCATGGAGCGCTTTGGGTAAGAATATGACATTAATAACCTTTTATTTAAAGTAAAAATAAAATTGACACAAACATGTGTTGTTTTACTAAAACAATTATTACATGGGGTTATATAAGTTGAAGTTTCGACTATAAATATTCATTGTAAATATAAAACAATTTCCAACATCATGGTAATTTTTTTTTAATATTTAGACATTATATAAATTAAATTTTTTATGACACAATGATGATGCATCGATTACCTCATTAGTTAACGATTTAAATAAAATGAAAAGATAATGTAGAATCTAAGACTTACACATGTAAAAAACCTATTGGGTGAGTAGATTTAGAACCCTTATCACATTATCTTATAAATATATAATTGTGGGACCTTTAAAATCTGAAAATAATTTCATAATAATGTAACATTTCATTACATTCCAAGAGTGCCCCTCCTCTCCTCTTATAAATGGCCCCCACCACTACCACCTTATTCACACCATCAAACCCATTTGGCATGGCCAGCATCTGCCCAAATACTCTCTCAACTTCCATCTCTTACTCCTAGAAGCCTCACTTTGGTCAGAAGTCTTCCCAAGGAAGCCTTTGGCTTAAATCAAAATAGTTACCCGATTTTAAGGTAATGTATTCTCTTATGTTATTTTGTTTTATTTTGCTTCTCCAACCCCTTAAACTCTTTTTATTCCTTTATCTTTTAGCAACACCAGTATCTTCAGTATACTAGGATGTTGTTATGAGAAGGATTTGATTTACACTTACACACACCAGTATCTTCAGTAACTTTTAAGTTCTATTAATCGCGATTAAAGGTAATATGTGAATGTTAAGGTAAAAATGATATTATAAAAATATGAAAATACCTTTACACTTGTTCTACACTTATTGTATGATTAATGGTCGACCAAGGCAATCCATGAGTCCACTTGGAGACTCCATGGAGCCAATTGGGTAAGGAAATGACATTAATAACCTTTCATTTAAAGTAAAAATAAAATTGTCACAAACATGTGGTGTTTTACAAAAACAATTATTACATGGGGTTATATGAGATAAATTTTCAACTATAAATATTCACAGGAAATATAAAATGATTTCCTACATCATGGTAATTTTTTTATAATATTTAGATATTATATAAATTTAATTTTTTATGACACAATGATGATGCGTCGATTACTTCATTAGTTAACGATTTAAATAAAATGAAAAGATAATGTAGAATATAAGACTTACACCTATAAATGTTTTATTGGGTGAGTATATTAAGAACCCTTATCAACTTATCTTCGAAATATATAATTTTTGGACCTTTAAAATCTGAAAATAATTTCATAATAATGTATCATTTCATTACATTCCAAGAGTGCCCCTTCTCTCCTCTTATAAAAGGCCCCCACCACTACCACATTATTCACACCATCAAAGCCATTTGGCTCAGAAAAACTCTGCCCAAATACTCTATCAACTTCCATATCTTACTCCTAGAAGCCTCACATTGGGCAGAAGTCTTCCCAAGGAAGCCTTTTGCTCAAATCAAATGTGTTACTTGATTTTAAGGTAAAGTCTTCTCTTATGATATTTTGTTTTATTTTGCTTCTCCAGCCACATAAACTATTTTTATTCCTTTATATTGTAACAACACCAGTATCTTTAATATACGAGGATTTTGTTATGAGAATTATTTTATTTAAACATACACACACCTTCGTCTAATGGTTAAATAACATACTGTTTCTCTGGTTGGAGAATTCTTGCCCCACGAAACGACGATTGTTCAATCTTCTTTTAACACTTATCATGGTGGCCATTAAGATGTAACTATATTTATATATTATATATATTATTTTTATGTTTTCCTTATGCTTATGTATTTCTCATTAATGGCATTCCATTATGATTGGGTAAACAAGATAATTTCATTTTAGGATGTGCGGACTACCGGCCACTCAAAGTGATTTAAATTGTTAATGCCATATGTGGGATGTATAAAGGATGGAGTAAATGATATTATATAAGGTATTATACTGGAATTATAATATACCTTTATATAATTATGATTTTATTCCATTAAATATGAAATAGAAATGAAAGTAGCGTCCATTCGTACGTACGGCTTACCGTCTCCATGAACAGTGCATTTCATTTCTAACCTCTAAATTTTATGTAAAATTATAAATTCATGTATATAATGGATATATATATGATATATATGATATATAAATTATGAATATAATTCTAGAAATAATGGTTATTTTACCACATGAACAACTTGTAATTATAAGAAGTTTATTTTTAACTCAAGTACCAATGATCGACAAAATGACCGTTATTAACATAAATAGATAAATAATGTTCATAACATGGTAATAAGTGATATAAAAGGAATAATGAACTTGAAAAATTTTCTTAAGCAAGTATAAATTAACTTTATTTTATTATTCAGGAGTTTAAAGAACGACTGAGTCATGTCGGACATGAGGTATGGGAACTTCTTAACCCAATTTATGTTCTTTGGTTTAATCTCCTACTTTCAAATTATGTCATGATATTATTATGTACTATCTTGTATTTATAATTTCTTTATGTGTAATTATAGTGAATACACATAATAGATCTATTTTATTTCAAAAAATGTTCTTTATAAGGAACTTCATCTCAATCTCCTTTCATTGAGGCATATTTTGTTTTATACACTAATTTCTTTTATACGGTGTATAAACCCATTGGACTTTTATGTTTATTAAAAAGGAATCTTTTTATATGAAGCATTTTACTAAACAAAAAAAAGGAATGTTTTTATTGTTGTACGTATGCGGCGACAATGAATTCTCCGCCGCCAAGACCATATTTGAGTTTCGGCTTCCTCTACAAGCCATTTCTTTTTTTAAATGAAAAATAAATACCATGTTTTATTTTTATTTTATTTTGGTATTGAAAATGTTTTTGATAATTCTGTTATTATATCAATGTGTTGTATTGATATCTTGTGATTGAAATGTGGAAATTTTATGTTTCCTTTATGAATTTTTTATGTGATACGATTATGTTATGGTTTATGATATATTTAAACCTGTTCATATAAGGAATGTATTGGACTAATAAGTGATGGGTGGAGCCCTCTATAGCTCCTCGATGCATCAGCAGGTCTCATTAGACAAACTAGTTTCTTGGCATGAGGCCTTGACAAAATATTATTTGTACTCTTGGCACGAGGCCTTTGCTACCTGGTTATGATAGTCTGGAATTATGCATTCCATCATTATGAAAGTGGTTAATGATATTGCATGTGATTATTCAACTAGTAGAATAACCATGTCAACAAGTAAATGGCATTATTTCATTTTACTTTTTCCATATTATGCTGAAGTTCATGTTTAAAAGGCTTTTTTAGTTATAAATTTCTTTAAATGTTTATGTTTATTTATGAAAGCATCCACTATATTGTTATCCTTACTGAGCATCTGAGCTCACCCCTTTCAATGCTTTAAATTTTTTTCCAGGATGTGAAGAAGTATTTTTTGAATGACCTGAAGGGATAATATGAGGGGATATAAAGACAACATGTTGTTGTAGTTTTGTAATAATTTATGATGTAAGGTAAAACTTATGAATGTATCTAGTGTTTCAAGGCTACTAAACTAGTCTGTCTTTCGAGACTTGATCTTTGTGATCATGCCAATGTTACGAAATAATGCACCGACTCTGGGTAACTGGGGTTGGGGGATTATCGTTGGTATCAGAGGCAGTTTAGTACTAACCTTGGAAGATAGATTTAGATAAACTCTGATTAGAGCACATAGGCCTAAGATAAAATTTGAGGATTAGTATAGACGAACTTCCTAGAATTTTTGTATTATAGATATTTTGTGAGTTTTCTGAGCAATACATCCCTGTCTGGATATGAGTAGGTAGAGGCGGCTCTGGTACAGATGCACCTAGGGGTAAAACCTGAAAACACCGCTTTGATCTAGACTCGAACAGGAACCGGTGCATGACAACGGGCCTTGTTGCACTCTTTGTTACGAATCTCCCAGGGGATATGCTTAGGATAATTATCATTTTCATTACAAACCACTATGAAGGTTTAAGAGTATATACTTCCTCAAAGAAAACATTTTTATGATTATGGATTACATCCATAAACCATTAAATTTATGTTAAGTATTTTACAAGTTTGGAATTATCCATTGTAATTCATAAACTAACCTAGTTTATGTCATTGTATTGAAATGGAGCCCTGTATAAGGAATGTGAACTCCAACAATATGTATGATCCAAAGAGTAAGAAGGATCGTATCATTCACAGTATTATGCCAACATTTAAAAGGGAAATAGTCTCCCATGTTTTCTCAACATATGAAGAAATAGTATCATGTGTTAATAAGATAAGTAAATAATTTTATGAGTCTTATGGATTTGAAGTTAAGTAAGAGAAGAAATGGATGGAAGATAGAATGATGGATAAAGGGACGAGGGGAAAGAAGAATTTTCCAATATGTGATAACTCTGGGAAGAAACACCTTGTAACTTTCCTGAATGGAATGGGATTTTGTTATAAGTGTGGAGAAAAATGACACCAAGTGCATGACTGCAAGGGTAAGAAAAATGTTTCAAATGTACAATTCTTTATCTGCAAGGAGTGGGGACACTACACAAACCAATGTCCAAATCATCAGAGTATGACCCAAATGATGTTATTGGATAATAATCAAGTTATGATAATACCACATATGAGGAGTAATGATTAGTGTTCTTATGTAGTTATTAAAGAATTATGTCATTTTAGTGTTGTATCAATGATGTACTGGTTATAATAATTGTGGAGTATATAAGGATTGTACTACATTACTATTTAATCAAGGACTTGAGATTGTGTGGAGCTAAGAAAAGTGACTCAATAGAAGGTTAAATTTTTGGAAAATATATGGTTGAGAGAAAGATAAACCATAATATGGTTCTGATACCGAGATAGTGATTTTGGAATAATACAATATTGATTTTGATAAATTATATTGGATATTCTTGAATTTCTTGAAACTGATTAATGATTTGCATACATTTTTTGGATAGAAGGAGTATATCTAGTATTTTATAAGGAATAAGGGATCATGAATATAATCAAAAAAGATTTCTGGTAATTTATGATGTTTCAGTGTTTTAAAATAATACATGATGAAGGTGTTCACATGTTATTACGCGGAAAAAAGGATCTTCATTGTGTTTACATTCCTTATAAAATTTTGACTGTGAGTTTGGACAAAAGTATTTTGGATAATTATAAAGGTTGGAATGGATTAAGTTGAACTTTGGATTGTATTATTTATGGTTAAAAAATTTCTGAATATTATTTTTTGTAATATTATAATACTATAGTTTTAGGAAAAGGACAACCTGCAGGTTGGGGGACAACCCGTCGCATCGGACAAAGCTGGAGGAATCGAACCCACAACCATAGTGAGACAGGAATTTATTACCTACCACTAGCCTACAGGAAGTCCCTAGTTATTACAAAATATTTTTCCTAATCTTAATGGTATGTGTTTATATTTTGAACCTTTTACGATTAGGATAAATATAATATTTTTGAGTTCTATAATCTTTTTGAGTGAAGGATGAGTTTGTGGTAGAAATTAGTTGAAGGTTGAAACTCTACTTGTCAAGCATATATATACCTATCTCTTATTCTATAAATAAATTAATTCTTAAACTTTAGGAAAGGGATATTAAAACAAAAAATGTAATATCCTAATACCTTATGTTTTGTTGAACTGATAATATTTTAAATCACCATAGATTGAAGGCTTTGAGGCCCTCAATTTTACACTTGTTTGTGATTCATGAACTCAATCACTCTCTAAATTTTTTTACATTTTTCCTCTAATTATATGTCTCTAATTTCCACCAATGTTCTCTAAATCGAGATCATAATTTGGTGGTGACTCTTTCTATTTCCCTTTCCCTCTTATTAAGGCTAAATTTTATTAACCTTATTTCCGATGTGGGTTTTCCACAAAGGTATTTTCTATTTTCAAACCTTTTATTTTCAAATAACAATTTCAAATTGTGAAGATGTAATTTATTGAAGGAGGGCAGAATGTAACACCCCAAGCTTCCATGGTAAGCTCGTCTTTGAATAATAGAGCAGCATGTGTTGTACGCAACTTCGAGTTCTAACACACCGGGACCAATCAAAGTAGCCGTTATGAATAGTAATACCCACCTTTTGAAATTATAGTAATTTTATAATTCAAAATGGACTTAATTTTTGTATTTTGAATAATGAAATTATCATATGTTGAATATTTTTAAATTTTCTGAGTACTTCCAGTTTTCTATAAATAGAGAAAAATACATAAAAACAACTTCTTTAATAAAAATAATTCATAGTGAAAAATTATAATATTGAGTGGTTTTAAAGTATAATTAGAATATATATTTACCATTTTATCCAATGGTGGTCATTAGAATTAATTTCACTTTGAAATTGGACATAAACAATTGTCAATCTTTTGATATATATTGTTTCTTAAAAACACGCTATTTGTTGTGAAAGCGGGAATTAATTAAAAAATTAATTAATAAAACTTATATTTTTTGAATTTTTTAAAATAGAAATCACTTTTTAATTATGAATACCAATTATATCTTAGGGTGAAATTTTGGCATTGTTCTGAAAAACTTCAATTTTTGATGAATAGTGAAACCACTAAGTGGTAGTTAAAAAACTGATTTTTCATTTAAATGAATCATTACCACTTCTATGTATTTAATTTCAAAAATCCAACATACATGGTTTCCATTAAGAAGTAAAATTTGGTTCAATAGGATTAAAATAATTTTTTGTGAATAGAAACTTTTATGTTTTATTTATCGCGATTAAAGGTAATTAGTGAAATTTAAGGTAAAAATGATATTATAAAAATATTAAAATACCTTTACACTTTTTCAACACTTATTGGATGAGTCATGGTCGACCAAGACAATCAATGGGTAAAATTGGAGACCCCATGGAGCCACTTGGGTAAGAAAATGACATTAATAACTTTTTATTTAAAGTAAAAATAAAATTGGCACAAACATGTGTTGTTTTACTAAAAAAATTATTACATGGGGTTATATAATGTACATTTTCGACTATAAATATTCATTGGAAATCTAAAAATATTTCCAACATCATGGTAATTTTTTTATAATTTTTAGACATTAATTAAATTAAATATTTTATGACACAATGATGATGCATCGATTACCTCATTAGTTGAAAATTTATATAAAATTAAAAGATAATGAAGAATATAAGACTTAAACTTGTCAAAAACCTATTGGGTGAGTATATTTAGAACCCTTATCACCTTATATTTTAAATATATAATTTTGGGACATTTAAAATCCGAAAAGAATTTCATAATAATGTAACATTTCATTACTTTCCAAGAGTGCCCCTCCTCTCCTCTTATAAAAGGCCCCCACCACTACCACCTTATTCACACCATCAAAGCCATTTGGATCGTCCAACCTCTTCCCAAATACTCTCTAAACTTTCCTCTCTTACTCCTAGAATCCTCACTTTGGGCAGAAGCCTTCCCAAGGAAGCCTTTGGCTCAAATCAAAAGAGTTACCTGATTTTAAGGTAATGTCTTCTCTTATGTTATTTTGTTTTATTTTGCTTCTCCAACCCCTTAAACTCTTTTTATTCCTTTATATTGTAACAAAACCAGTATATTTAATATAATAGTATGTTGTTATGAGAACGATTTTATTTTCACTTACACACACCTTCGTCTAATGGTTAAAGAACATATTGTTTCTGTGATTGGCGAATTTCTGCCTCCCGAAACGATGATTGTTCAATCTTTTTTTAACACCTCTCATGGTGGAAATTAAGATGTCACTATATTTATATATGATATATATTATGTTTATGTTTTCCTTATGCTTTTATATTTCTCATTTATGGAATAACTTTATGATTTCCATTATAGGTAAACACGATAATTTCATTTTAGGAAGTGCGGACTACCACCCCCTCAAAGTGATTTGAATCGTTAATGCCATATGTGGGATGTATAAAGGATGGAGTAAATAATATTATATATGGTATTATACTTGAATTATAATATACCTTTATATTATTATGATTTCATTCCATTAAATACCAAATAGAAATGAAAGTAGCGTTCATGCGTACGTACGGCTTGCCGTCTCCATGAACGGTGCATTTCATTTCTTACCTATAAATTTTATGTAATATTATAAATTCATGTATATAATGGATATATATGATATATAAGATATCTAAATCATTAATATAATTCTGGATATAATGGATATTTTACCACATGAACAACTTGTAATTATATGAAGTTTATTTTTAACTCTAGTACCAAAGATTGACAAAACGACCATTATTAACATAAACAAATACATAATGTTCATAACATGATAATAAGTGATATAAAAGTAATAATGAACTTGAAAAATGTTCTTAAGAAAGTATAAATGAACTCTATTTTATTATTCAGGAGTTTAAAGAACGATCGAGTCATGTCGGACACGAGGTAAGGGAACTTCTTAACCCAATTTCCATTCTTTGGGTTAATCTCCTACTCTCAAATTATGTCATGATATTATTATGTACTATATTTTATTTGTAATTTATTTTGGTGTACTTATAGTGAATACACATAATAAATCTATTTTATTTAAAAAACGTTCTTTGTAAGGAACTTTGTCTCAATCTCCTTTCATTGAGGCATATTTTGTTTTATACACAAATTTCTTTTAAATGGTGTATAAACCGCTTTGAATTTTACATTTATTCAAAAGGAATATTTTTATTCGTAGTGTTTTACTAAACAACAAAAATGAATGTTTTTTTTTTCGTACGTATGTGGTGAAAATGACTTCTCCTCCGCAGTGACCATTATTTGAGTTTCGGCTTCCTCTACAAGCCATAAGTTTTTTTAAATGAAAAATAAATACCAAGATTTAATTTTATTTTATGTTGGTATTGAAAAGGTTTTTGATAATGTTTTTATTATATCAATGTGTTGTATTGATATATTATGATTGAAATGTGGAAATTTTATGTTTCCTTTATGCATGTTTTATGTGATACAATTATGTTATGGTTTATTATATATTTAAAACTGTTCATGTGAGGAATGCATTGGACTTAATAAGTGACGGGTGGATCCTGCTATAGCTCCTCAATGCATCGGCAGGTAACATGAGACAAACTAGTGTCTTGGCATGAGGCCTTGACAAAATCTTATTTGTAGTCTTGGCACGAGACCTTGGCTATGTGGTTATGATAGTCTGGCATTATGCATTCCATCATTATGAAAGTGTTTATTGATATTGCATGTGATTATTCGACTAGTAGAATAACCATGTCAATAAGTAAATGGAATTATTTAATTTTAATTTTTCCATATTACACTGAAGTTCATGTTTAAAATGATTTTGTTTTAGTAATACATTGCCTTAAAGTTTTATGTTTATTTATGAAAGATTATGCTATATTGTTATCCTTACTGAGCATCTAAGCTCACCCCTTTCAATGTATTTTTTTTCCCAGGATATGAAGAAGTATTTTGTGAATGACCTGAAGGGATAATATGAGGGGATATGAAGACAAGATGTTGTTTTAGTTTTGTATTAATTTATGAGTTAATGTAAAACTTATGAATGTGTCTAGTGTTTCAAGGATACTAAACTAATCAGTCTTTCGAGACTTGATCTTTGTGATCATGCCAATGTTACGCAATAATGCACCGACTCTGGGTAACTGGGGTCGGGGCATTATAATGATGAATGATTTAGATAAATATTGTAACAAAATCATGTACTGGGGGATTTTTTTTATTTTCAAATACTCAAAATTATTGTTTTTGAGATGTAATAAGACTTAGAATCATAATGAGGGATTATGAAATAATTGTAAAAATTAACAAAATTATTTTGGGTAGTAATGAGGTGATTTGAATATTATGGGAAAGAATTTATTCTATTTGATGAATAAAACAATTTATTTAAGGATTTCAAATTTTATATAGTTATATTAATAAATTTCTAATTAATAGTAAGTTTTACATACAAAGACCATTATTTGACTTTTTCCCATGTAACCATTTCATCACACATGTGTAGCATAGTACAAGTAAGATGATATAATTTTCATATATGTTTTCCTTATAGCTCATATGGCTTTTATGAAGTGTATTTAGCTTTAGTGTTTCATGTGTAACAATTTATTGTTATTGGAATTATGGAAGCCTTAAAATCATTTTGTTAATGGTTTAAGTCTTCGATTTATCATGTGATTATCCCAAAAAAAATTATGACTTATTATTGGATGATATTATGAAACTTTTGTAATTTTTTATGAATTTATAAGATGGTTACTATTAGTTTTCTATTAGTGTATGACTTCAAAAATGGTAACTAATTCCCAGTTGTAGTGTATGAACTTTGAGTTTAAAAAATTCCTAAAATAGACAACAATATGGGATGATGCCCAATCTATTTGTTAATTTATGCAATATCACGAATCATATATAATCAATGATGAAATAATGTTTTAAACATTATGAATGAAAATGTTATTGAGGATATAATTGTTTCAATGATGATGTTCACTTAATCTATAAATATTTAAAACATAATAACATTTATTAAAATGGAATAGAAAAAGAAAAGTATTTATTGTAAATTGTTTTTAAGAATATCCAAAACACATTTATAATATATTCATGTTAATATAAAGAACTAGTAGAGATGAATTCATGGTTTGAAATAATTCAATTATGGGGATAAATATATTCTCTAATTTCATGAGATTAAAAAACTAGGAACCATGTTACATATGAATTGATTTGGAATATTTGTATACTAAAATAAATTAATTATTTTCATATACAACAATCATTTATATAGAGTTTAATATTTCAAGGAAATTATTAGATCTTAATAAGATTTAATTCGGATGGGTGTGAAAAATTAAAACTAAATAAAATAAGGGTATTTATATGATATACATTAAGACATTGATTTTAATAAATATTGTAGAAACATTGGACACATCCTTGTGTTGCAATTGGGCTAAATATGTGGAGATCATTGGGTAGTATTTTTTGTTCTTTTTCATTGATTTCTCTTTCTTCAATTCGGAAAAATATTTCTATCTTTTCTGAATATCTGAAACACAAAAAATAAAAGTGGGGTGTTGTGTGTGAAATTGCTTTCTCTATCCCTCTCAACGATTTTTGTTCTAATATTAAAAATATATAACTCTAAAGAATGAAAAAGTAGTTTAAAATAAATGAAAATATTTATTAGTGGAGAATAACTTGTAAATGAAGAATAATAGTTAAGTTTTACTATGCTAAGAAGATATTAGTCAAGGTATCAAAGAAAAAATGTGAATAATAGGAGAAGAGGGATGGTTCATAATGTATTTTAGGATATACTATGTGTTTTATAAGCCTCAGGGAATGAATAATAAAAAAGATACCTATAATGGTATTTTATATAGTATGTGAGAATATAATAAGAAGTTTTTACTCACTATGTAATTTTGTGGGTTATGGTTCTTTATGAATGATATAAGAGAATGCAAAAAATAGATTATATGAATGAACATTGAGCTGTATAGAATAAAAAGATTTAATTTTCTACTTTTTAATAATGAAATTTAAGAAACATCCTTTATGGATTCAATATCATCTACTCAACTCAAAAAAGGTAGTGAAACCCTTACCAACAATGAAAACCACTCTTGTTTGGCAATGTAATCCACTAGAACATCAATGATGGGAAGAGAAATGTGTTCTATTATTTATTCTTTATTGAGTAACGTCAATTCATAGACAAAAATTTCAACAAAAAAACATGATCTGATGAATAATTCCTATAAATCTCTTGCACAATGGATACATTTGACCTTTTCCCTATCACAAGATAATAATTGGATTTTTAGTTGTAGATTGTGGTAGTGAATACTGTTGTTCTATGGGGGGTTAAAGGAATTTATTTTGCAGAGATGATTTTTGTAGTTTTTTCTCACTAATAGTAATGTGTACCATTGGATAGTGGTCTTCATAGACCAGGAACTATATCCTCTCATGGTTTTCTAGTGTCGTTACATTCCTCTTCTACCATTTCATTTTAATTTTCCCAATCCCTTCCTGAAATTTTAATGAATCACATACCTCATTATCTATTTAAATCAAACACTAGAGATGAGACTCAATTGAAATTGGGGGGGAGAAAAACTTCTTCCTAACATCAATATAATGAACTAGATTCTCCATAAATAATGTCATTTTTTCCTCTTAAATCTATGAATAATCAATAGATTCTACCCTAGATGCAACTAGACATTGAATGGATAATTGAGAATATCATTCAATAAAACATATCACATCCTTACCAAGAATGTTTTTCCCACTTCCTTCATTCCGTATAAATATGATTATTTTATGGGGGTGTGTATTAGGATATTGTCGAGTAAAACTTTTAGGGGTTACAAAAAATTGGGATAGGGATTCAACCGAGAATCCTAGAGTCATTCCAACAAATTGATTGTTTATCCATGTTGTATAGCCTCCCCTCCCTCTTAGAAGAGTATTTACATTTCCCCAAGATAAGTCAACCACTATATGGGAAAGGGACGTAGATGGGATGGTGGAATATCACAATCATATATTTATCAAATTTATATCCCTTATGGTCCACCTCATATCGATTCCTTATATCTTTACTAGATAGTACTAATATTTTATTATTTTATATCCATCCTTCACCCTAATCATATAGGTTGTGTACCACTCTTCTGCATATGTATTTGATGATGAATTCATCAATGGTCCTAGTTGGATAGGTGCAGTGGTTGACTGGTCAATTTGTATAGGAATAATCATTCAAATGATGTGATTCTTTTGATGCAACGAATAGACATTATGAAGTCTTATTTTCCTAGATTTCTTATTAGGAATAGGAGTGCCTATTAATTAATGGAGGATTAGGGGTGAATTTTAGGACATGATGTGTGAGAAAATATATTTTTTTTATTCTTCCCCTTCCTCTCCTATTGATATTATTCCATTGATTGTGTCATCAAAAAACTCTTCATAAAAAAACATTATGATTCCTTTGATTTATAGTAGTTGGGTGAAAAAATTGGGTGTTTTGGTCAACCTATTGAAACCCAATAGCTCGACAGTTCTTCCTTAATTAAATATCGTCATTCTGAAACTATTTTCATTAATTTAACCACTACATACACTTTTGGTGAAGTGTGAACTGCAAACATAATTCATTATATTTGGATGGATTAGGGATTTATATTATATTGATTCAATTATAAAAAAAATCATATTTATATGAATCATCATTTATTATGGGAAAATGGGTTCTAACATTGGGAAAATTGTGAAAGGTCAAAATAGGGTTTTGAAAAAACCCTCTGAATGGAATCCTTGAGGTTGAAACTAGTCTTTGTCACTTGTTTTCTAGTTCTACACACAAAAATAATCTCATATAAAATAGTGTTAAATTCCTAGATAATGTTGACTTCCTATTACAACTAGTAGTAATTGAATATGTGTGCAAGAAACGAGGTAGATAATACCCCTTATTTTGAATCATTAGAACAAGATTCTTTTCTGAAAACATGGATAGTCCAACTACCAGAAAAACTGTAATATTATATCAAAAATTTCCATTAGGTTTAAAATGACCTACCTTCAGATTTAAATTTATCCCATTATCATAATAAAATTTAATTACGCTAGTGACCCCTTAGAGAGGGAGAGATTTTTTTTTTCAATCATAATATATTAAACTCAATGAACTAGACAACCAACAATAGATTATTGGAATAATGTGTTTGATAGGACATCTACTAGTTCCACTAATTTCCTAAGAAGGATAAGAGATGGATTAAACTCTTCAACTAAAAATAATGTGATCTAATTATAGGGAAATTTCATTTTCTTATATTACTATTATATCATTATAAAGATAAACAACATAATATTATTACATCGTCAGGATCCATTGGTTTAGTGTCTTGGGAAAACTATGAAATAGCATAACATTTACAACATCAAATATAAACATTTATTTAAATTATTCTTCTTAAGATTCAAATTGTCCCTTTATTACTCATTAGTACACATAATCACCTGAATATATAAATAAAAATGAGGTGATATAAACATCCATTAAGAGAATCGATAAGAAAAATACCACACAGGGGGTGAGTATAATCATAACATCATCATCAAAATCATTAGAGGAATCATTATATAAAAGAAAGGAATGTGGGAATGCATAAAAATGTAAAATCATGTCTTAGTGGTAAACTACCACACATAATTAAGAAAAATTATAGATTCATTTTCATGCATCATATCTCTTCATCGCAGGAGATTAATCACTTTACCCAATGCATTAGAGTGTTGTGTAATTATTGGCACACATGTCACAACAAAACATTCATATTGTGTTATATAATTTTAGGCGCACCTGTCACACCATAACTTTTATATTATCATGAATTCCACATAGAATATAATTCAAACATGAAAATAAAAAAACCCATTAAAATAAATGGATTTGAAGCCATAGGAAAAAAATTCATAAAAATTTCGTTCCAGAAATATAGAGGGAATAACCATTTTGACATAGAACTATATCAACGATAAATGAAGAAGAAATAGTCATTTAGAGCATTTTTATTTGAAAGAATATTTCTATTGGAAAACATTTGGTTTTCATGAACATATGAAGAAAATATGTTTTTCAAATAACATTTCTGATAATAATGAAAAAAATATTTTCAAGGAGTAACCATACCAAAAATGGAGTGAAAGAGGGAGAACTCGAAGAAAAGAATCTTGGGTTTGGGGATTTCCTCGTACCTTGTATTCGAACACATTCGTCACTTTATTTTTATATATAATGAAATTATATTAATTAAATAGCAATTAATGGGCCAATTATACATGAATATGGTTCATTAGGGTTTCATGAAGTTTTTAATGGGCATTCAACTAATTTATAAACTTTAAATCCATTGTTTGGGAGTGTTCTTTTTCTTAGTTTTGTTAAATGGATAACTTGTAAAAATTAATGGAATTTCATGTAGAAAATGGATAAACATCCAAAACTAATATTAAATTTTATTAATTATCATCCATAAGTTTAAATGATCTTATAATGAATTAAGTTTTCTACCAGGTGGATGAATCATTAGTTATTATTTAATGATGATTGTTTTAGGCTAATTTGGGCAGGTTTTTGATCAGAGAAAACTTGTTTCATTTTATCAATTAGTATTAAAAATAGATGTTTCTTCCAAAACATAAAAGGGGTTTCGAAATTTATAATAAAATATAGTTTCATCCATTTAATGTTTTTATATATATCCTTGAAATAGTTGAAGGAAAATTGAAATGAATTTCCCATGATGTAAGTAAATTTTCACATCATAGGCAATGATTTCATTTTTATAAACAATGATATTGAGGAAGGAGTAAAATGAATAATATTCCATTAGCACGATATCATACCATTATATCAATCCTAATGGATTTATCATGATGTTTTGATAATATATTTTTAGGATTATAGAAGAAAAGAAATACCATATGGAAAGAAATTTAATGAAAAGGGGGAGAGATTACCTCTTAAATATATCTACTTTGAGAGCCTCTTTAGTGAAGTGGTTTTGGTCTTTTTATTACACCAAAGGGTACTAGATGTGGGGGAGGTTCTAGGGAACTCATTTTGGTAGAATTTGAAAAGGATTGAAGCTTGAGATGTGTGAAGAAATGAGGTTTGTGAGGGTTGGTATTTATAGTTTAGGGGAGAAGGTTTTTCTAAATATTATTTGAATTAATTTATTATTTCCCCCACAAGGAAAGAAATATTGATGATTCCGAAACCAATAATTGTAATAAGTGTATGTGAGTTCGAACTAATCGAGCTTAAATCTATAGAAAATTATGCATGACACTATAAATAATGTATTTAACCTATTTTATAAATTATAGTATTTCACTATTAATCAAATATTCATGTATTTCAGAAAAATAAAAAAATAACCATAACCATTTTATGATGGGTAAAATCGAATAATGAAATCTATTTTTCAAAAATATTTTTCTAAATGTGGTTAATTCAATTTTTAATTAAAATAAAAATTTATATTAAAAAATATGTATTTTTCAATTAAAACTAATTTCATAATGAAACTGTGTATGTTAGATTTTTAAAATTCAAAATTGAAATGTTGAAACTTTTTGTTTAGAGGTCACATAGTAGATCAGTTATGATTTATGTGAACTTATGTTTCCTAATGTGATTGATTGTGAAATTAATACTAGAAGGGACAAATTTCATTGATAAAATTTTGGGACGTTACATTCTTCCCATATTTTGAAATATTCCCTTGAAATTTCATTTTACATAAACAGGTGGGGGTACTTCTCCTTCATCTTATCCTCTAGTTCCCAGGTTGATTCATTATACATGTGGTTCCAGCAAAACAAAATTACACTATGTGTTGTCTTGTTGTGTAGAACCATATCTATATGATTGAGAATAATTATTGTCTTCTCCTCAAAAGAGATATTATCTTTTATTTGTACCACATCGTGGTTCATTACATTCAATTAATCTAGTTTGTACTTTCTCAGGAGTGATACATGAAACACATCTCGAACATGAGCCATATTTTGTGGATGTCCAAGATAATAGTCCATGTCTCCTATGATTTCGTGTATCTCAAAATGGACAATGTACCTTGGACTTAGATTCCTTTTCTTCCAAAAAAGTATGACTCTTTTTCATGGTGATATTCAAAGGAAGGATTTATCTCCAACATCAAGCACTAAGTCCCTTCAACGGATGTCTTCGTAGCACTTTTTCCAAATCTAAGAAATTTTTATGTGTTTTTGGATTACTTTTTCCTTATCTATCATCTCTTGAATAATATCAGGTCCATGTATCTTTCTCTCTCCTTCTTAATCCCAATAGGTTGGATTTCTACAATGCCTTTCCATACAGAGATTCATAATGATCCATCTAAATATTCGAGTGGATGTTACTGTTGTATGATAACTCAACCATTGGGAGATGTTGATCCCATCCAAATTTGAATTCTAAAGAGTATGATATTACCATGTCTTCATGAATATGAATTTTTCTTTCAGATTGGACAACAATTTGAGGATGATAGGATGTGCTGAAATTTAATTCTATACACAAGAAATATTGATTAATCCTCCCAAATTTAGTTGTGAACCTTGGATCATGATCAATGATAATCAAGAATGGAACACCATGGAGTCTCACCACTTCCATCAGACATATCATTGCAAGATTTTCAATCGATAAAACATCCTGAATAGCGATAAAATGGGCAATCAATGTAAGTCGGTCAACCACAACCCATGTCACATTATTTCCTGTTAACATCTTCAGGAGACCTATGACAAAGCCCAAAATGAAATTATCCAATTTCAACATGATTATATGAAATGGTTGCATCATTCCTGGAAAACTTTTACTCTGCTTTAACTTACGGATATATCAATCACCATTAAATATACGCAGTAATGTTCATCTTCATGTTTTCCAACCATAAGATCTCTTGGAGATCACGATATATCATGGTAATCTGAGTATGGATAAATAATGTTATGCTATGTGCATTTTACAATAGATCCATTATTCTGAGTGATGACATCACACAAAGACATTTCCAAACCAAATCACACCATCATTATCTATATGAAACACTTGCTAAATCCCTTACATTAGTGAATTCGCCATCTTTTGTAACTATAGATCATCCCTTTTCTCCTCTTTAAACCTCTCTTGGATAGATGGTTGCACAACCATTTGGGAAAGGTATGATGTATACCTAGCCCATATTATTTCCATATTAATAAATTGTGTAACCAATAAGATAGGGTCCTTCCCAATCTGTAACATGGATATAGTAGTAGGTTATTCTCATTTTTGAGAAATAACTAAATTGTTCGCCATTAAAGGATGATAGGGAATACAGAAATAATAGTCCTTGATTAGCTCTAACCATTTCCATTGACTCATGTTTAGCTGAATTTGTAGGAATATGTACTTTAGGCTATTGTGGTCAATGTGTATGTCACACTTCCCACCATAATGTTATTGCATCCAGATTTTCAATTTAAAAATCACATATTCTAGCTATATATCATGGATAGGCTAGTTCCACTGATGGGTATTCAAATTTCCTAAGGCCTAGGATATCAAATTATCATTTTGAATGCGTAAACAACCCAAGATTGTATTTGACGATTCACTATATATCACAAAACATTCTTGACTTTTCGGTAATGTGAGTACCAGTACAGTGATCATCCTTTTCTTTAGCTCCAAGATGATTTTCTCACATTCATATGTCCAAAAATACCTTAAACATTTCCTTCTTAACAAAGTTATCAGTATTGAAAATTATGACAAATTTATAAAAAAACAGCGGTAGTTCCCAGCTAATCAAAGGAAACTACTCAATTTTTTGACACCAGAGGGTCAGGGCCCTTCCTCAGTCGCCTTTGTTTTTGATAGTTCCACAGAATTTCCCCCACTTGTCATCACATATCCAAAGAACATTACTTTCTTCATACAAAGGTCAAACTTGATGAACCAGGTATTTAACTTCTCCATTCTCAATGTTGATAAAACAAGTCTTACATATTCTCTATGTTCCTCCTTGCTCTTGATGTAAATGACAATATATTTGATAAACACTACCAAATATTTGTCAAGGTAATGTACATACACTATTCATCCAATCAATAATTATTTTAGGGGAATTAGTAAGTTCTCAAGGCATCCCTAGAAAATCATAGTGCATATACCATGTACTGATGGAATTCATCTAAATATCTTCCTTTTACACCTTTGTCTAATGATATCCAAAATGAATATACTCCATTGAGAATTATTGAGCTCCTCTTAACCGATTGAAAAATTCATCAATCCTTGGAAGTGGATACTTTTTCTTTATAGTGATCTTGTTGACCTTTCGATAATCAATACACAGCTGCATTGTTCAACCCTTATTCTTCTTCACAAAGAGCACTGGTGCACCACAATGTGATACACTACGACGTATGAAACCATTGTCCAAATTCTCTTTCACTTGCTTCTTTAAATCCTCCAGTTCGCTAGGATCAATCCAATAGGGAAACTTTGAGAAAGCAGTTGATCCGGGTATGAATTTTATGGGTAAAACTACTTCATGATCTGGGGGAAGCCTATGAAACTCTTTAGGAAATACATCACCTTTTTCATTCATGATGTTCATTTCTGCTAGTGTCACGACCCGCCCTCGGGGTCCGTGTCGTGACTACCCCAAGCCCGCCTTCTATAGGCCAGGGGCTGGCGACTAGCACCAAGGCGTAAATCCCCGTAAAAAGGGAAGGCATTGTCTTTGTAAAGTAAACAAACACCACAGAGTAAACAAGCGGAAAGTAAACACTAAACAAAAGCAGAGTACAACTGAAAGTGCGGAAAAGTAAATGGGCCAGTATACAAACCCAAACTGAAAGTAAAGTAAAAATCGAAAGGGAAAACAGCAACTGAAAGTAAAAGCCGCTACTCCGAGCTGTCCACAGGAAATCCCACCTGAAGGGTGGGTACAGATAGCTCCTCTGCTCCACGGGTCCCGCCGTCTGCTCCAAGCACGTCCCGCCCAGTGGTCCACCTCCGGGTACCGTCCCGCTCTGCAAGCCTCAGCTAAGGTCAACGCTGTCCGTCGTCTGCAACCAACACAACGTAGTGCGGGCAAAGCCCGTGCAGGGGTGAGTATAAGCTACTCAGTAGGGACCCTGAGACCCCTTAAGGTCTCTCAAATCCAAAAAGGATAAACCACGAAGAAAAGTAACAATCATGAAGTAATAACTGACACTGCTTAGGTATATGCCCATACATATACCTAAGTCATCAATTCAAATACGCTCTATCCTCCGAGCCCAAGTACAACTCAGTCCACACAGGAAAGTAAACGTATTTCACACAGGAAAGCAAAACGTAATCCACACAGGATTGCACAACACAATCCACACAGGAAAGCAACAGGATTCAGCTCACACAGGTATACTTCTTCAAAGGACGATAAAGATGATCACTGATCCATCTAAGTCGTCGGACCCACGAAGGATCGATAGGTAACTAACCCCCGCAATGACCCACACAGGATCGGGCCCACACATGACCTGTAGGCGCTGGCTCACACAGAACCGCTGAGTGCAAGGACCCACACAGGATCGGGCCCACACAGGACCTGTAGCACTGATCCATGTAGGATCGCTGAGTGCTGTAGTCGTCGTCGTCGAATCCACACAGGATCTCTGTACTGTCGTCGTCACGGTCACAGTAGCTGTCATAGCAGTAGTAGTCACAGTAACAGTCGCAGCCAGCACTAGGGTTCCCGCACACAGCAAGCTCGTTCGGAGGGTCCGCTCCACGAGCCGAGGGGCTGATACATCAACTGTCACAAAGACCAGAGTTGATGTATCCAAAAGTTCTGTATCGTCAACAGGAACTCAACGCAACAGACGGCGCGTCGATCGGACGCCCGGTCTGAGAGCTATTGGCATTTTCGTCTCCGGGGCCCGGTTGGTTTTTAAGGCAAAACCAACCCGACCGTACTCCACCTGCGTCCAAACCTCGGGTGGAGTATTCCAAAAGATCTGTCTCATATAGAGGAACACAACACGGCTGACGGCCCGTCAATCGGACGTCCGTAGCTCAAGATATGAGTGTTTCCGCTCCGAAGGCCCGGTTGGTTTCGTGAACGAACCAACCCGGCCGAACTCAAAGTAATTCGAAACCTTGAGTGCGATATATCGAAACGACCGCCTTGATCCAAGGATCGCGTTGCCGCAGACGGTTCGTCAATCAGAGGTCCGAGGCTCAAGTTATGGCCAAAAGACCGGAACTGGTTCGAAACGGGGGGGTCCGGGTCCGGGCCGACCCGGCCCGACCCCCCCCCCCCTGGGGCAGCGCGGTGGCGTGGCGGCGCGGCGGCGCAGGGAGCCGCGGCGGCTTGTCGCCGCGAGGAGGCTGCGCGGGGGGAATTTAATTCCCCCGCTAATTGGATGGCGGCACGGCCTTTGTGTCGCGCCATTTGCAAGGAAACGGCCCTCGCACGTGGGGGCCGGCTGGAAGTAAAACCGGAGGGCTGCTGCCCCCCCCCCCTCCTTTAAAGAACCGCCCCCTCATAAAGAGGGGGGTTTTTATGAGTTGGCCGGGGCATTAATTCCCCCGGTTTAATGCCTTCCGGCCGGCCAGCTGGCCGGCCGGTTTTCTCCAACGGGACCGGAAAATTCCGGTCCCCCCTTCGGCTTCCGACGCCGGCAGCCCGGCCGCCGGTCTTCTCTTCCCGCCGCGGCCCGGAACCGGCCGCGGTCTCCTCGTCCCGCCGCGGCCCGGAACCGGCCACGGTGTTCGTCGTCCGGCGCGGTGCGACGGCACCGCGCCCCTTCGCTGTGCCTTGATTCCTTTCAACGCGGCGCGACGACATCACGTTCTTGAAGATTCTTCCTCGGCGTGGCGCGACGGCGCCGCGTAAAATAATTGCACGATCATCCGCGTGGTGCGACGGCACCATGCCAATTTTCTTCCACCCGCAAGAATAAACAAGTACGATGGAGGGGGGTTCGACCGTGTTCGTGCGGTCCGGCCCCCTCACGTTAAATTAATAACGCAAATTTAAATAATTCAAAGCCACACGTTAGACTTGCTAAATTCACGATCAAGAATAAAATAATTAAACCAAAAAGAAATCAACAACCCCTACCTTGGTATAAGGTTCGAAGATTTGTCTACGTTCCGCGGAAGACGACGTCGCGGAGGTCGGGCGTCGCGGTCGTCGTTCGTCAAATCCGTTGACGAAGGGATGCGTCCGATGCGATACGTCGTTGGTGAAACTTCTCAAGTCGACGAAGGAAAACCGAGGAGGAAGCGGTGTCTCCCTTTCGTTGACGTGGAGAGAAGATATAACGGCGTGTCTGTGTTCTTCGCGTTCTTCAAGGAGGAAGATGAAGTTGTTCAAAGTGTAGAACTCTTCTTCTCTCAAATCTCCACACAACACAGCAACTCCCAAAATAAAATAAGATACACCTTATTTTATTTTTACCTTGCCAACCTTTCAAAATTCAAAAGTTGAATTCATTGCATTAATTAAAATCTAGAGTTGTCAAAAATTAAATGAAGAGAAAAGTTGGCAAGAATTAATGTAGGGGAGAGCCACATAATTTAAGAGGGGGTTTAGAGGGGTTAGGGAATTTGAAAAGGTGGGGGCTCGTGTGGGCCCCACCTCCCTCATAACCACACATGGGAAGTTGGGTGGTTGTGGGCCCCACCAACAACTTCCCATGAGAGAGTCTAACCACCACGAATAAAATAAAATTCACACACAATTTTATTTTACTTATCTTTTAATCCCCAAAACTAACTTTCAACCCGCAACGAACGCAACTTCCGAAAAGGTCTCTTTTAGCGAATTTCGGCGCTGCGAGTTCATCGGTGCCCTCGGATTTCAATTCCGAGCACCGGATCAAAAGTTAGGAATTCCCGCTCGTTCGTTCACTGAACGTACCCGAGCCAAACTTCGGAAATTGATTCCAGGCACTCCGGGCCTCGGAATCAGGTGCCGTCTGAAACCGCGCTCTTGTAAAATTATAAAGAAAATTCAGAAAAAAATTTTCCTTGAATTTTACGGGTCTTTACATTACTCCCACCTCAGGGCTTTACGTCCCCGTAAAGATACATCAAAAACTAGGGAAACAAATGAGGGTACTGAGCACGCATCTGAGCCTCCCGCTCCCATGTGCTCTCCCGGAGATTCCCGTGCTGCCATCTGATGCGCACAAGAGGAATCGATCACCCACGCAGGACCCGCTCCTTTCGATCCTCTATCTCCACCGGGACCTCCGTAAAAGTCACCCCATCGTCAACGACAAGCTCCCCATGATCAATGATGTGCGTCGGATCGTGCACGTATCTCCTCAGCTGGGATACGTGGAAGACGTCGTGCACCCGATGCAACTGAGGTGGTAGAGCCAGGCGATAAGCCACCTCACCAATCCTGCTGAGAATCTGGAAGGGTCCGATGAAGCGCGGAGATAACTTGCCGCCTCGGCCAAATCTCTGAATACCACGTCGAGGTGAGACTCGAAAGAAGACGTGGTCGCCATCCTCGAACTCTAGTGGCCTCCGCCTCCTGTCAGCATATCACTTATTCCGGCTCTGAGCTGTCCTCATCCGCTCCTGGATGACCTGGACCTTCTCTGTCGTGGCCTGGACCATCTCCTGTCCCACCAGTGCTGACTCTCCAGGGTCCGTCCAGCAAAAAGGAGATCTACAAGGTCGGTCGTACAACGCCTCGTACGGTTCCATCCCGATGGTGGAGTGGTAGCTGTTGTTGTACGCAAACTCCACCAAGGGTAGGTGGTCCTCCCAGCTACGACCAAAGTCGAGGACACATGCGCGGAGCATGTCCTCGAGTGTCTGAATGGTCCTCTCCGTCTGACCATCCGTCTAAGGGTGAAAAGCTGTGCTAAGACGTAGCTGCGTCCCGAACGCCTCCTGTAACCCCTTCCAAAGCTGGGAAGTAAAGCGGGCATCTCGATCGGAGACGATAGATGATGGCACGCCGTGGAGCCGCACAATCTCCTGAACGTAGAGACGTCCCAAGCTCTCTACTGAGCCCTGCTCTCTGATGGGTAAGAAGTGTGACGACTTGGTGAGTCGGTCAACAATCACCCAGATGGAGTCGTGACCTCTGGAAGTGCGTGGAAGACCAGTCACGAAGTCCATAGATATGCCGTCCCACTTCCACTCCGGAACCTCCAAGGGCTGTACCAAGCCCACTGGTACCTGATGCTCTGCCTTCACCTGCTGACAGGTGAGGCATCGAGAAACGAACTCTGCTACAGCCTTCTTCATGCCCGGCCACCAGTGCTGTCATCTGAGGTCCTGGTACATCTTCGCCACTCCAGGATGTACCGCCATCGGAGAAGTGTGAAACTCTTTCAGCGCTTCCTCTCGCAAGGCGACTGGTACCATGGTACGTCCTCTGAAAAGGATGTCGTGCTCTGCTCCAAGGGAGAAACCATCAGGTGCCTGCCCTGAGGATATTTGTGCATGCCGTGTCTCACAGTCAGCGTCCTCACGCTGTGCCTCCTTGACCTGCTGAAGTAGTGGAGGAGTGACTGTGAGAGACTGAAGAAAGACTGCTCCATCTCTATCCACGAAGGATATCTGCAAAGAGGCTAGCTGCTCCGTCGCCTCCTCAAGTAGCTGAATGCCCATCCCCCTGCTGAGGGCATCGGCTACTATGTTCCCCTTCCCAGGAGTATAGACTATCTCAAAGTCATAGTCCTGGAGGAACTCGAGCCATCGCCGCTGTCTCAGGTTCAGGTCCTTCTGCGAGAAGATATACCTGAGACTCTGATGATCGGAAAAGACTGTAAAGCGCTCGCCCATCAGATAGTGTCGCCATGTCTTCAGAGCGAAGACCACTGCGGCTAACTCCAGGTCATGGGTAGCGTAGTTCTGCTCATGTGGCCTCAACTGACGTGATCCATAGGCGATCACGGCCCGCTCCTGCATCAGAACACATCCGAGTCCGGTCCCTGATGCATCGCAGTAGACTACGTACCCTACTCCCTCCTCAGGCAACCTCAAGATAGGTGCGCTAGTCAATCTCTGTCTCAGCTCCTGGAAGCTCTGCTGACATCTGTCTGTCCATACGAAGGGTTTCCCCTTCTTCGTCAAAGCTGTGAGTGATTCCGCAACTCTAGAGAAGTCTGGCACGAATCTCCGATAGTATCTAGCTAGTCCCAAGAAACTCCGAACTTCAGTCACGCTCCTGGGTGGCTCCCAAGCTAACACATCCTCAATCTTCGCGGGATCCACTGCAACTCCCGCCTCAGAGATAACGTGTCCCAAAAAGTGGACCTCACGTATCCAGAACTGTCACTTCGAGAGCTTACCATAAAGCTGGTGCTCTCGCAGTGTGTCAAGAACAACTCGCAAGTGATAGGCGTGCTCCTCCTCTGTCGTAGAGTAAATCAGAATGTCGTCGATGAAGACCACGACGAACCGATCGAGGTATGGCTGAAAGATCCTGTTCATGAGATCCATGAACACTGCTGGAGCATTGGTTACACCGAAAGGCATAACCAAGAACTCATAGTGGCCATACCGACATCTGAAGGCCGTCTTCTGCACATCCTCGTCTCTGACTCTGAGCTGATGATAGCCTGACCTGAGGTCTATCTTCGAGAACCACCGTGCTCCCTTGAGCTGATCAAAGAGGTCATCAATCCTCGGTAGCGGATACTTGTTCCTCACTGTTACCTGGTTCAGGCGACGATAGTCAACACAAAGTCGCAAGCTCCCGTCCGCCTTATTGGCGAACAATATCGGGGAAGCCCAGGGTGAAACACTGGGTCGGATGAACCCCTTGCCCTGCAAGTCCTCCAACTGTACCCGTAGCTCTCGAAGCTCGGCGGGGGCCATCCGATATGCTGGAGTGGATATCGGGGCTGTCCCGGGGTACAAGTCAATATAAAAGTCTACCTCTCTGCGAGGAGGTAGCCCTGGAACGTCGTCGGGAAAAACGTCCGCAAACTGATCCACCACTGCAGGAAAACCAGGACTCCGCGCGTCAACTGCTCCAAAGATAAGACTATCCAACTGATGAGTAATGGGCTGTCCTCTCCTCCGCGGAAGTCCATCCTGTGCTGCTAAGGCTCCCTTCTCGCCGGTAAAGGTGAACCTGCTCCCGTCGGTGCGTACACATCGCACCTTGCGCCTAAAACAGTCAATCTGTGCATGGACCGTAGATAGCCAATCCATGCCCAAGATGATGTCGTAAGGCCTTGACGCTGCTACAAGAAGATCCCAGCCGAAGCTCTCGCCTCCTAGAGTAAGCTCACCCTGCCGGCACCAGTGCGTAATCGTCGAGTCTGCTCCCGTAGGAGTCTCTAGCCGTAAGGATCAAGCCAACGGCTCTGTCGGAATCTCCGAGCTTCGAACAAGGGCAGCGACTATGAAAGAGTGACTCGCTCCTGTGTCTATAAGAACTGCAGCAAGGGTGGAGTAGACACAGATAGTACCTCGAATCATATCGGGTGCGCCGTGGTTGTAGGCCTCTGCTGCCTGGAGCTGTGCCTGTCGCTGCCCGCCAGCTCCCTGTGGTCGGGGTGGACCTCCTGGTGGTGGTGGTGGTAGAGCCTCAAAGCGTCGGCCACCACCGACTGCTCGTCCAGCTCCTCTGCCTCGTCCGCCTCCTTCCTGCGGACCGCCACGGTCGACCCTCTGCCTCTGCCTCGGTGGTCCCTCAACCGTCTGCTGCTCCTCGGCACGGCGGGTCGGGCAGTCACGAGCCATGTGGCCCTGCCCGCCGCACGAGTAACACTGTCTGCCTCTCGTAAGACTGGCTCCGCACTGTGTGCCCCACACTGCTGAGCCAGTGCCCTGAGATCGTCTGCCCGAAGGTCTGGTCTGTCTGGACCCCTGAGTCATCCGTCGACTGCCTGCTGCAGATGACTCTGCCACGTGCCGCCCTGCGGTGGGTCTCTGTGCTGGTGTAGACTCAGCAAGGAAGCTCTCGATCAGAAGAGCCCGCTCCAGTACTCATGTCTGAGTCGGTATGCTGAGGGAGATCAGCGATGCCCTGATCTCGTGTCTCAAACCCTGCTCGAAGGTCCGGGCCCGGAAGAATGGGTCCCGTACCATGTCGGTCGAGTAGCGCGAGAGATCGGTAAATCTCGCCGAGTACTGAGCGACCGTCATGCTGCCCTGCCGCAGCTGAAGATGCTCCTGGATACGCACCGCACGAAGGGTGCCTGGGACGAACTCCAAGCGGAAGAGGCTCTCAAAGTCCGTCCAAAGTAGAGATGCCTCATCGTGCACCTGGAGCATCTGGCGCCACCATCGTCCTGCTGCTGCGTGTAGTAGGCTCGCAACGAGGATCACCATGAGGTCTGCTGGTGTCCTCACTAGCCTAAACACTCGAACCACTGCCTCCAGCCAGTCCTCTGCTGCCTGGGGATCCGTCTCCCCGCGAAACCTGGGCGGTCGCTGGCGCTGAAACTCATGCAGTGCGCTGAGGCGACGTGCATCGTCAGCGGCTGCTGTTGGAAGCATCGGGGGATCGGCGGGTAAAGCTACCGTCGGTGCCACTACTGGAAAAGGGCCCTGCACCGAGGCCTCGTCGCTCGGTGGGATGTCGTCACGCTCGACTCTCGGAACCCTAGCTGGCTGTCGTCGTGGGGCCATCCTGAAAAGGAAACAGGTGCGCCACGGTCAGAACAGTATACCTGGTGAGCTGATATAAGTAATCACAAAGAAAACTTTGAAACACACACGCAATCAATGTTTTCGTGCATTAAGTCGGAAATCAGAAGTCAGGGTCCTGGTGTACGGATACGTCGGCCGCCGCACCAACACTGGACTCCCTGGACTGATAACCACACTCAATACGCTAAACATTATTGCTTCACATAGAAAAGATCAGAGTTCGCGGTAGAACTGAACTCCTCTGATACCAATTTGTCACGACCCGCCCTCGGGGTCCGTGTCGTGACTACCCCAAGCCCGCCTTCCATAGTCCAGGGGCTGGCGACTAGCACCAAGGCGTAAATCCCCGTAAAAAGGGAAGGCATTGCCTTTGTAAAGTAAACAAACACCACAGAGTAAACAAGCGGAAAGTAAACACTAAACAAAAGCAGAGTACAACTGAAAGTGCGGAAAAGTAAATGGGCCAGTATACAAACCCAAACTGAAAGTAAAGTACAACTCGAAAGGGAAAACAGCAACTGAAAGTAAAAGACGCTACTCCGAGCTGTCCACAGGAAATCCCACCTGAAGGGTGGGTACAGATAGCTCCTCTGCTCCACGGGTCCCGCCGTCTGCTCCAAGCACGTCCCGCCCAGTGGTCCACCTCCGGGTACCGTCCCGCTCTGCAAGCCTCAGCTAAGGTCAACGCTGTCCGTCGTCTGCAACCAACACAACGTAGTGCGTGCAAAGCCCGTGCAGGGGTTAGTATAAGCTACTCAGTAGGGACCCCGAGACCCCTTAAGGTCTCTCAAATCCACAAAGGATAAACCACGAAGAAAAGTAACAATCATGAAGTAATAACTGACACTGCTTAGGTATATTCCCATACATATACCTAAGTCATCAATTCAAATACGCTCTATCCTCCGAGCCCAAGTACAACTCAGTCCACACAGGAAAGTAAACGTATTCCACACAGGAAAGCAAAACGTAATCCACAAAGGATTGCACAACACAATCCACACAGGAAAGCAACATGATTAAGCTCACACAGGTATACTTCTTCAAAGGATGATAAAGATGATCACTGATCCATCTAAGTCGTCGGACCCACGAAGGATCGATAGGTAACTAACCCCCACAATGACCCACACAGGATCGGGCCCACACAGGACCTGTAGGCGCTGGCTCACACAGAACCGCTGAGCGCAAGGACCCACACAGGATCGGGCCCACACGGGACCTGTAGCACTGATCCACGTAGGATCGCTGAGTGCTGTAGTCGTCGTCGTCGAATCCACACAGGATCTCTGTACTGACGTCGTCGCAGTCACAGTAGCTGTCGTAGCAGTAATAGTCACAGTAACAGTCGCAGCCAGCACTAGGGTTCCTGCACACAGCAAGCTCGTTCGGAGGGTCCGCTCCACGAGCGGAGGGGCTGATACATCAACTGTCACGAAGACCAGAGTTGATGTATCCAAAAGTTCCTTATCGTCAATAGGAACTCAACGCAACAGACGGCGCGTCGATCGGACTCCCGGTCTGAGAGTTATTGGCATTTTCGTCTCCGGGGCCCGGTTGGTTTTTAAGGCAAAACCAACCCGACCGTACTCCACCTGCGTCCAAACCTCGGGCGGAGTATGCCAAAAGATCCGTCTCATAAAGAGGAACACAACACGGCTGACGGCACGTCAATCGGACGTCCGTAGCTCAAGATATGAGCGTTTCCGCTCCGAAGGCCCGGTTGGTTTCGTGAACGAACCAACCCGGCCGAACTCAAAGTAATCCGAAACCTTGAGTGCGATATACCGAAACGACCGTCTTGATCCAAGGATCGCGTTTCCGTAGACAGTTCATCAATCGGAGGTCCGAGGCTCAAGTTATGGCCAAAAGACCGGAACTGGTTCGAAACGGGGGGGTCCGGGTCCGGGCCGACCCGGCCCGACCCCCCCCCCCCCCTGGGGCGGCGCGGCGGCGCGGGAAGCCGCGGCGGCTTGTCGCCACGAGGAGGCTGCGCGGGGGGAATTTAATTCCCCCGCTATTTGGATGGCGGCGCGGCCTTTGTGCCGCGCCATTTGCAAGGAAACGGCCCCCGCACGTGGGGGCCGGGTGGAAGTAAAACCGGGGGGCTGCTGCCCCCCCCCCCCTCCTTTAAAGAACCGCCCCCCTCATAAAGAGGGGGGGTTTTATGAGTTGGCCGGGGGATTAATTCCCCCGGTTTAATGCCTTCCAGCCGGCCAGCTGGCCGGCCGGTTTTCTCCAACGGGACCGGAAAATTCCGGTCCCCCCTTCGGCTTCCGACGCCGGCGGCCCGGCCGCCGGTCTTCTCTTCCCGCCGCGGCCCGGAACCGGCCGCGGTCTCCTCGTCCCGCCGCGGCCCGGAACCGGCCGCGGTGTTCGTCGTCCGGCGCGGTGCGACGGCACCGCGCCCCTTTGCCGTGCCTTGATTCCTTTCAACGCGGCGCAACGGCGTCACGTTCTTGAAGATTCTTCCTCGGCGTGGCGCGACGGCGCCGCGTAAAATAATTGCACGATCATCCGCGTGGTGCGACGGCACCACGCCACTTTGCTTCCACCCGCAAGAATAAACAAGTACGATGGAGGGGGGTTCGGCCGTGTTCGTGCGGTCCGGCCCCCTCACGTTAAAATAATAACGCAACTTTAAATAATTCAAAGCCACACGTTAGACTTGCTAAATTCACGATCAAGAATAAAATAATTAAACCAAAAAGAAATCAACAACCCCTACCTTGGTATAAGGTTCGAAGATTTGTCTACGTACCGCGGAAGACGACGTCGCGGAGGTCGGGCATCGCGGTCGTCGTTCGTCAAATCCGTTGACGAAGGGATGCGTCCGATGCGATACGTCGTTGGAGAAACTTCTCAAGTCGATGAAGGAAAACCGAGGAGGAAGCGGTGTCTCCCTTTCTTTGACGTGGAGAGAAGATAGAACGGCGTGTCGGTGTTCTTCGCGTTCTTCAAGGAGGAAGATGAAGTTCTTCAAAGTGTAGAACTCTTCTTCTCTCAAATCTCCACACAACACAGCAACTCCCAAAATAAAATAAGCTACACCTTATTTTATTTTTACCTTGCCAACCTTTCAAAATTCAAAAGTTGAATTCATTGCATTAATTAAAATCTAGAGTTGTCAAAAATTAAATGAAGAGATAAGTTGGCAAGAATTAATGTAGGGGAGAGCCACATAATTTAAGAGGGGGTTTAGAGGGGTTAGGGAATTTGAAAAGGTGGGGGCTCGTGTGGGCCCCACCTCCCTCATAACCACACATGGGAAGTTGGGTGGTTGTGGGCCCCACCAACAACTTCCCATGAGAGAGTCTAACCACCACGAATAAAATAAAATTCACACAAAATTTTATTTTACTTATCTTTTAATCCCCAAAACTAACTTTCAACCCGCAACAAACGCAACTTCCGAAAAGGCCTCTTTTAGTGAATTTCGGCGCTGCGAGTTCATCGGTGCCCTCAGATTTCAATTCCGAGCACCGGATCAAAAGTTAGGAATTCCCTCTCGTTCGTTCACTGAACGTACCCGAGCTAAACTTCGGAAATTGATTCCGGGCACTCCGGGCCTCGGAATCAGGTGCCGTCTTAAACCACGCTCTTGTGAAATTCTAAAGAAAATTAAGAAAAAATTTCCCTTGAATTTTACGGGTCTTTACAGCTAGGTTGACACATTACTTTGACTCAAACATATGAGCGAGGTATGCCTCTTCAGAGGGAATCAACAACCACACAATTGAAGGATTTTTCAAAGGAGATTCATGTTATTACATTAATTATTAAATTAGTGTGGGATGGTTCCGAATATGAAAAGATATTTTCCTTTCCCTATAGTTTATATGTTCTCTATTTAATGAGATCCAATGCATTACCATTGTACTGTCGAATTCCACCAAGGGATGCATTACAAGATTCACAGGAATAATCCTCCGACATACGCTAATAGGGGAAAGTAAAAACACATGGGTTGTAAGTATTTCACCACTGGGTCATTTTAATGATATCTCTACTTCAAAGTTTCAGGTCGTCGATTCTGTAGTTCTAGGAAACATGTTTGATATATTGGAATGCCTAGAACCAGAATCAAATAAGTATTTTTCCAATTTTGGGTGAATAAAAAGTGTACCTTGTATTATTTCATTATCTTTCTCCACCTCTACTATAGTGATGGAACAATCCATACCTTTCTCTATTGGGTTTTTTGGTTAATGATTCTGATTACCCTTGAGGAATCGGGGTTTAGTGCACTGGTTTTTGTAGTGACCTTTCTCCCTACAGTTGTAGCCTCAGACCATGGGTGGTGCTCTCCTTTTTCCACTACATTATCCAAACTTCTCATGTAATTTAAAAACTCTTGAGCATGGGGGAGTTCTCTCCCACACCTGAAGCATTTCCACATCCATTTTTTGTAGTTCACATGATGGATCATCCAAATTTTTTATCATGTGGGTGGTTGAGTTTTCATACTACCATTATATTTAGTTCATCAAGCATGAAAGTACATCATTTATTTCTTATCACCATAGCCATAATAACATTATCCAACTCTATCTCAACTTTGAGAACCAATCAAAAAACGTTTTCATTAAGCCCCAATTCTCGAATTTCATGATCCTTTTGAAGTTGTGGTTTAAATACACTAATGATTATATCAATTTTGTTATCTTTATTGATAACAAAACCCAAAGCATATCTTGTAGGCCTTGTGAAATTCACTTTGTATGTTGTGACCAATTATCCTTATTTTTTCTGGGGATCTATGAATTCTCTCTCTATATTTTTATGGAGATTTCATGGGAAATAATTTATAGCAATCAATATCTTAAACTCTTCCCATTACATTCCTTTAATTTCTTCTCCTGGGTTGGTGTTCTTAATAAATGTCGTCCATTTATCACCCTATCCCTCAAGATGATAAATGTGTAGTGTCACTATTACCATCTCAAAATATTGAGGCACATAATATATCCTTTCCATGGAGTTGACGTACTGTTCCATAAGTAGTGGATCAGAAGATCTACTAAACCGTTGTGGTCATTTCCACATAAAAAACTCAATATCCAATTTCTCCCACTTTAATGAAGGAGGATGTTCCTCATTATTCTGGTTGTTGTTAATAACCTAAGATTATTGGGTAAGAATCACCATGATGTTTTTAACTGCCCTTCCCAATGCATTGAGAATTTCATTCAGAAAATCGTTTCATTATCTCTCGCACTAGCTATTGGCATGATTTCTCCTGGTTCCCACCATTTTTGAAAATAAAAAAGGTCACAATAATACATACGTTAATGAGTCCTGAATAAATAACTTTTTTATTTTTTAAATTTACACTAAAAGAATATCATATGGGATCGCTATATACAGTAAATCTTCTTTTGTTCATGTTAGTACTTTGTCTCGTACAAGAGGTTTTCTCTGGGGTTCACTAGTCCTATTTCCAAAATTAACTAAACCTTGCCAATGATACCAACTATATCGACCCTAATTTTCTTAATTTAATATTAAGTCATTATAATGATAAAAAATAATAATATTACACCATGAGGATCTAGAGGTTTAGTGTCTTGCAAGATCTAGGACTAAACATATCATTTAACACATCAAGAATAATCATTTATTTAATTTAGTCTCCATCAGTATCTTATTGTCACTTGGAAACTCATTAGTACTCATAATCACCTAAGGATGTACATCAAAATGGCATGAGATAAATGACTAGTGAGGATATAGATAAGAAAAATATATTTTGGGGTGATTATAATCATAAAATCATTATCAAAATAATAATAGGAAACATTATAAAATGGCATGGAATGTGGAAGTTCAAAAAAATAAAACATCACGTCTTAGTGGTCAAATACCACACATAGTTAGGAACAATGATAGAATTTTGTTCATGAATACATTAAAATTATCTCATGAGATTCACCAATTTACCCAATTCATTGGAGCACTGTATAATTTCTGGCACACCCATCACATCAAAACAGTCATACGACACTATATAATTCCAGGCGCACCCGTCACACAATAACATTTACATTGTCTTGCATTCCACATATAAAATATGTCAAAATTGAACATAAAATAACCCGTGGAATAAATTTGTTTCACATAATGAGGAATACATTCATAAACATTTGGGTTCAAAAATATAGTGGGGATAACTTTCTTGACATAGAACAATCAACAATGAGTCAAGAAGAAAAAATATTTGAGAGTGTGTTTATTAGAAATAAGATTTACTTTTGGAAAAAATTGGTTCTTCTTGAACATATGAATCCACAATTTATATACTGAAAAAGGAAATATAGTTATGAAAAATGTGTTTTAAGGAGTAACCATACCAAAAATGTAATGAAAGAGGGAGAACAAGAAGAAAGAAAGTGGGGATCGAGAATTTCCTCCTACCTTGTATCTGAATACTTTATTCACATTATTATTCTTTATAATTATATTAAATTAATTTATTAGAAATTAAAGAACTTATTATACATGAATATGGATAATTTTGGTATCATTAATGTAACACCTCAAGCTTCCATGGTACGCTTCTCTTTGAATAATAGAGCAGCCTGTGTTGTACGCATCTTCGAGATTCTAACACACCACAACCAATCAATGTAGCCGTTCTGAATAGTAATACACAACTTTTGAAATTATATAAATTTAAATTTCAAAATATAAATCATTTTTATATTCTGAAAATCGAAATTAACCTAAGTTGAATTTTCTGTAATTTTCTGAGAACTTCCAATTTTCTATGAATAGTTAAAAATACATAAAAACTACTTTTTAATAAAAATAATTTATATTGGTAAATTATACTATTGAGTGTTTTTAAAGTGTAAATATAAAAAAAAATACCATTTTATCCAATGGTGTTCATTAAAATTAATTTCACATGGATATTGTACATAAACAATTGTCAATCTTTTGATATATATTGTTTCTTAAAAATACGCTGTTTGTTGTGATAGCGGGAAATAATTATAAAAGTAATTAATGAAACTTATATGTTTTTAATTTGTTTAAATAGACATCATTTTTTATTTTAGAATATCAAATATAGTTTAGGGTGAATTTTTGGTTTTTTTCTGAAAAACATTAATTTTTTATGAATAGTTAAACCACTAAGTGGTAGTTAAAAAACTAATTTTTCGTTTAAATAAAACTTTACCACTTCTATGAATTGAATTTCAATAATATCACATATATGGTTGTCATTATTAAGTAAAATTTTGTTCAATGGGACTAAAATAATTTTTTGTGAATAGTAACTTTTCTGTTTTATTAATCGTGATTAAAAAGTGTAATTTAAGGTAAATATAATGATATAATAATAGGAAAATAACATTAAACTTCTCCTAAACTTATTTGATGAGTCATTTCTGACGAAGACAATCCATGGGTCAACTTGGGGGCCCTATGGAACCACTTGGGTAATAAAATGACATTAATAACTTTTTATTTAAAGTAAAAATAAAAGTGTCACAAACATGTATTGTTTTACTAAAACAATTTTTACATGGGGTCATACAAGTCATATGTTTTACTATAAATATTTATTGGAAATATAAAAATATTTCCTACATCATGATATTTTTTTTATAATTTTTAGACATTAAATAATTTAAATTTATTATGACACCATGATGATGTAGCGATTACCTCATTAATTAACGATTTATATAAAATGAAAAGATAATGTATAATCTAAGACTTAAACTTGTCAAAACCAATTTTATGGGTTTATATCTAACCCTTAACACCTTATCCTAGAAATATATAATTTTGGGACCTTTGAAATCTGAAAATCACTTCATAATAATGTAACATTTCATGACTTTCCAAGAGTGCCCCTCCTCTCCTCCTATAAAAGGCCTCCACCTCTACCACCTTATTCACACCATCAAGCCATTTGGCTCGGATAAACTCTTCCCAAATACTCTCTCAACTTCCATCTATAACACCTAGAAGCCTCAATTTGGGATGAAGTCGTCCCAAGGAAGCATTTGGCTCAAATCAAAAAGAGTTATCTGATTTTAAGGTAATGTCTTCTCGTATGTTCTTTTGTTTTATTTTTCTTCTCCAACACCCTAAAATGTTTTTATTCATATATTTTGTAAAAAAACTAGTATATTCAATATACAAGGATGTTTTTATGAGATATATTTGATTTATAATTACACACACCTCTGACTAATGGTTAATGAACATACTGCTTCTGTGGTTGGTGAATTACTGTCTCACGAAACGATGATTGTTTAATCTTATTTTAACACCTTTCATGGTGGCCATTAATATGTAACTATATTTATATACGAGATATATTATGTTTATGTTTTCCTTATTATTCTGTATTTTTCATTTATGGCATATCTTTATGGTTTCTATTATGGGTAAACGTGATATCTTCATTTTAGGAATTGCGGACTATCACCCCCTCAAAATGATTTCATTAATTAATGCCATATGTGAGACGTATAAAGGATGGAGTTAATTATATTATATATGATATTATACTGTAATTATAATATTCCTTTATATAATTATTATTTCATTCCATTAAATACGAAACATAAATGAAAGTCGCGTTCATGCGTACATACGGCTTACCGTCTCCTTGAATGGTGCATTTCATTTCTTACCTCTAAATGTTATATAATATTATAAATGCATGTATCTACTTGATATATATGACATATATGATATCTAAATCATGAATATAATTCTGGAGATAGTGGATATTCTACCATGAAAACAACTTCTAATTATAAGAAGTTTATTGTTGACTCAAGTACCAAAGATCGAAAAAACGACCGTTATTAACATAAATGACTAAATAATGTTCATAACATGGTAATAAGTGATATAAAAGGATTAATTAACCTGAACAAGGTTCTTAATCGAGTATAAATTAACTCTAGTTTATGATTCAGGAGGTTTAAAAATGATCGAGTCAAGTCGGACATGAGGTAAGGGACTTTGTCTCAATCTCCTTTCATTGAGGCATCTTTTGTTTTATACACAACATTCCATTATATGGTGTATAACCCCTTTAAATATTACATTTATTCAAAAGAAATCTTTTTTATACAAATAGTTTTACTAAAAAACAAAAGGGAATGATTTTTTTGCCATATGTATGCGGTGACATCGACTTATTCGATGCCGTGACCATTATTTGAGTTTCAGATTTCTCTACAAGCCATAAATTTTTTTAAATGAAAAATAAATACCATGTTTTACTTTTATTTTATTTTGGTATTGAAAATGGTTTTATTATATCAATTTGTTGTATTGATATCATTTGATTTAAATGTGGAAATGTTATGTTTCATTTATGCATGTTTTATGTGATACGATTATGTTATGGTTTATGTTATGTTTAAACCTGTTCATATAAGGAATGCATTGGACTTAATAAGTGACGAGTGGAGCCCGCTATAGCTTCTCAATGCATCGGTAGGATTCATGAGAAAAACTAGTGTCTTGGAACGAGGCCTTGACAAAATATTATTTTTTGTCTTGGCATGAGGCCTTAGCTACGTGGTTATGATAGTCTGGTATTATGCATTCCATCATTATGAAAGTGGTTATTGATATTGCATGTGATTATTCGACTAGTAGAATATCTACGTGAATAAGTAAATGGAATTACTTCATTTTATTTTTTCCATATTATGCTTAATTTCATGTTTAAAAGGCTTTTGTTTTAGTTATACATTTCCTTAAATGTTTATCTTTATTTATGAAAGTTTCTGCTATATTGTTATCATTTCTGAGCATCTGTGCTCACCCCTTTCTATGTTTTATTTTTCCAAGGATGTGAATAAATATTTTATGACTGACCTGCAGGGATAGTATGAATAGGATATTAGTGTGGACTATGGAGACTATGTTATTTGGATTTTTCACTTTATGATGTAATGTAACATTTATGAATGTATCTAGGGTTTCCAAAGCTACTAAACTAATCGGTCGTTCGAGACTTGATCTTTTGTGATCAGCCCAATGTGACGTAATAATGCAGTGACTCTGGGTAACTAGGGTAAGGGTGTTACAGTTGGTATCAGTGGCAGTTTAGTACTAACCTTGGAAGATAGATTTAGATAAACACTGATTAGAGCACATATCCCTAAGATAGACATTGGGGATTAGTATAGAAGAACTTCCTTGATTTTTGTATTATAGAGATTTTGTGAGTTTTCTAAGTAATAAATCCCTTTCTGGATACGAACTGGTAGAGGTGGCTCTGGCATAGATGTACCTAGGGGTAAAACCTGAAAACACTGCTTTGAGCTAGACTCAAATGGGAACCGGTACACGACAACGGACCTTGCTGCACTCTTGGTTATGACACTCCCAGGGGATATGCTTAGGATAATTCTCATTTTCATTACAATCCATTCTGAAGGGTATACGAGTATATACTTCCTCAAAGAATTTTTTTTTTATTATGGATCATATCCATAAACTGTTCAATTTATGTTAAGTGTTTTACAAGTATGGAATTATATATTTTTGATTCATAAACTAATCAAGTTTATGACATTGTTTAGAAATGGTGCCTAGTGGAAGGAATGGAAAACATATCAATACACGCACTCCATGTAGGGATTTCCCTCCTGATCAAGATAATTATAGTGGAGATGGTGATACAATTGGTGCTAATCAGCTTATCACTATACTGGGACAACTCACTCAGATTATGAATAATAACCTTACTCATATGGAGAAACCTAATCCGCAATGTGGAGGATCAATGTTATATCTCTTCATGATGCAACAACTAGAAACATTCAATGGGAGTACAAATCCATTAGTAGTTAAAAAATGGATAAATTCCTTAGAGAAAATATTCTATGCCTTGGGGAGTAGTGAAAAGGAAAAGGTTATCATGGCAGTTTACCGCCTCACTGGAGATGCTGATCAATGGTGGTCATTGATTCAAAATACAAAGGAAGATGAAGAAGTATCAATTATGGAATGGAGAGAGTTTAAAGGGCTTTTTTTAGAAAAATACTTTCCTCGTGACCATCAAGCAGATATGGAAAGACAATTTCTGAGTCTGAGGAAAAAGGAGGATGAGAATGTCGCAAAGTATGAGTTAAACATTTGAAGGTTAGCGAGGCATGCTGCAGATTATATATGTAACCCAAGAAGGAAGATTGATCATTTCTTTTATGTGTTAAAACCATTTCTCCACCGAGCTTTAGTGTCACAATCTTTCTCAACGTACGAAGATATAGTCTCGTGTTCTATCAAGATAGAAAAGGAATTCTATAAATCTTTTGACAACAAAGTAAAGTAAGAGAATAAGATAACTGTGGAGAAAGAGACAGATAAAGGGAAAAAGGGAAAGAAAGATTTTCCATTATGTGATAATTGTGTGATGAATCACCTCGATACATGCCTAAAAGGAATGGTAGTTTGTTATAAATGCCGAGAGAAAGGTCACCAGGATCGTGATTGTAAGGGAAAGAAAGAGGCTATCAATGTTGAATGATATAATTGTAGGGAAATGGGGCATTATGCAAATGAATTTCCTATGCGTTAGGGAGACTTACATTAGAAAAGGCCAATGGATAAAGGCCAATCTTATTCTCTTACTATAGTTGAAGAGGAATAATTAATGTATTTGTGATCTTGGACTCAAGGATTATATTCTTGCTATAAGAATAATGTGATATATATAAGGATTGTAATGCATTACTTGTTGTTTTCATTAATGTTTTAATATGATGAAGGTAATCATATTTTTAGTATGCGAAAATAATATAATCTTTACTTTGTTTGGGGAATCTGATGTTACAATTGATTTTGGAATTTAGAGACCTTTTAGAGAATGTCTGGACAGAGGTATTTTCGATAACTATAAAGGTTAAAATGGAATAAGTTGAACTTTGGATAGTATTGTTTAAGGTTATGAAATTTTCTGAAGATTAATTTTGGAATATTATAATACTATAGTTTTAGGAAAAGGACAACCTACAGGTTGGGGATAACCTGTCACGTCGGACAAAGCTGCTGGAATCGAACCCACAACCATAGTGCGACAGGACATTATTACCTACCACTTGCATACAGGAAGTCCCTAGTTATTAATAAATAGTTTTCCTATTATAAATGGTATGTGTTAATATTTTTAACCTTGTACGATTAGGATAAATATAATATTTTTGAGTTCTATTATCTTTTGAGTGATAGATGATTTTGTGGTAGAAATTAGTTGATGGTTTAAACTCTACTTGTCAAGAATATATATACCTATCTCTTATTCTATGAATAAATTAATTCTTAAACTTTAAGAATGGGGTATTAAAAAAATTTGTTATCCTAATACCATATTTTTTGTTGAACTGATGATATTTTAAATCACCATAGATTGAAGGCTCTAAGGCCCTCAATTTTACACTTGTTTGTGATTGATGAACTCAATCACTCCCTAAAAATATTTACTTTTTTCTCCAATTATATGTCTCTAATTTTCACCAATGTTCTCCTAATTGAGATCATAATTTTGTGGTGACTTTTTTATTTACCTTTCCCTCTTATTAAGGCTAAATTTTATTAACCTTATTTATGATGAGGGTTTTCCACAGAGGTATTTTCTATTTTAAACCTTATATTTTCGAAGAACATTATTGAATTGCATGGATGAAATTTATTAAAGGATGGGACAGTGTAACAACCCAAGCTTCCATGGTACGCTTCTCTTTGAATAATAGAGCAGCGTGTGTTGTACGCAACTTTGAGATTCTAACACACCACGACCAATCAAAGTAGTCGTTATGAATAGTAATACCCACTTTTCGAAATTATATAAAATTTATATTTCAAAATGGACTTCATTTTTATCTTCATAATATCGAAAATATCCTATGGTGAATTTTATGTAATTTTCTGAGAACTTCCGATTTTCTATGAATAGTAAAAAATACTTAAAAACAGCTTTTTTAATCAAAATAATTTATAGTGATAAGTTATAATATTTAGTGGTCTTAAAATATAATTAAAATATATTTTTACCATTTTATCCAATGGTGGTCATTAGAATTAATTTCACTTTGCAATTGGACATAAACAATTGTCAATATTTTGATATATATTGTTTCTTAAAAATAGGATGGTTGTTGTGACAACGGAAATTAATAGTAAAATTAATTAATGAAACTTATATGTTTTGAATTTTGTAAAATAGACATCATTTTTTAATTCAGAATATCAAATATAGCTTCGGGTGAATGTTTGGTATTTTTCTGAAAAACATTAATTTTTGATGAATAGGGAAACCACTAAGTGGGAGTTAAAAAACTACTTTTTCGTTTAAATGAAAATTTACCACTTTTGTGAATTTAATTTCAAAAATCCGACATACATGGTTGTCATTAGTAAGTAAAATGTGGTTTAATGGGATTTAAATAAGTTTTGGTGAATAGTATCTTTTAAGTTTTATTAATCGTGATTAAAGGTAATTAGTGTAATTTAAGGTAAATATAATGATATAATAATATTAAATAACTTTTACACTTGACCTACACTTATTGGGTGAGTCATTGCCGGCCAAGAAAATCCATGGGTCAACATGGAGGCTCCATGGAGCCACTTGGGTAAGAAAATGACATTAATAAATTTTTATTTAAAGTAAAAAATAAAAGTGTCACAGACATGTATTGTTTTACTAAAACAATTTTTACATAGGGTTATACAAGTTATATTTTTGACTATAAATAGTCATTGGAAATCTAAAAATATTTCCTACATCATAATATATTTTTATAATTTCTAGAAATTAAATTATTTAAAATTATTATGACACCATGATGATGCAGCGATTACCTCATTAATTAACAATTTAAATAAAATGAAAAGATAATGTAAAATATAAGACAAAAACTTGTCAAAAACCTATTTTATGGGTGGATTTATAACCCTTATCGCCTTATAATTGAAATATATAATTCTAGTTCCTTTTAAATCCGAAAAGCACTTCATAATAATGTAACATTTCATGACTTTCCAAGAGTGCCCCTCCTCTCCTCTTTAAAATGCCCCCACCTCTACAACCTTATACACACCTTCAAGCAATTTTTATCGGCCAAACTCTACCCAAATACTCTATGAACATACCTCTCTTACACTTACAAGCCTCACATTTGTAAGACGTCTTCCCAATGAATACTTTGGCTCAAATAAAAAAGAGTTACCGAATTTTAAGGTAATGTCTTCTCTTATGTTCTTTTTTTTTATTTTACTTCTCCAACCCCCTAAACTCTTTTTATTCCTATATTTTGTAACAACAACTGTATCTTCAATATACTAGGATTTTTTTATGAGATGTATTTGATTTACAATTACACACACCTCTGTCTAATGATTAAATAACATACTGTTTATGTGGTTGGCGAATTATTGCCTCACGAAACGATGATTTTTCAATCTTCATTTAACACCTTTCATGGTGGACATTAAGATGTCAATATATTTATATATGATATATATTATGTTTATGTTTTCCTTATTATTCTGTATTTTTCATTAATGGCATATCTTTATGGTTCCCATTATGGGTAAACGTGATATCTTCATTTTAGGAAGTGCGGACTACCGCCCCCTAAAAGTGATTTGATTCGTTAATGCCATATGTAGGACATATAAAGGATGGAGTTAATGATATTATATATGATATTATACTGGAATTATAATATACCTTTATATCATTATGATTTAATTCCATTAATTACAAAATAGAAATTAAAGTAGTTTTCATGCGTACGTACGACTTACCGTCTCCATGAACAGTGCATTTCATTTCTTACCTCTAAATGTTATGTAATATTATAAATGCATGTATCTACTGGATATATATGATATATATTATATATAAATCATGAATATAATTTTGGAGATAATGGATATTCTACCACAAAACAACTTGTAATTATAAGATGTTTATAGTTGACTCAAGTACCAAAGATCAACAAAACGACCGTTATTAACATAAATGACTACATAATGTTCATAACATGGTAATAAGTGATATAAAAGGAATAATTAACTTGAAAAAGGTTCTTAAGAAAGTATAAATTAACTCTAGTTTATTAATCAAGAGGTTAAATAACGATCGAGTCAAGTCAGACACGAGGTAAGGGACTTCATCTCAATCTCCTTTCATTGAGGCATATTTTTTTTATACACAACATTCCTTTATATGGTGTATAAACAATTTTTACTTTTACGTTTATTCAAAAGGAATCTTTTTTATACGAAGAATTTTACAAAAGAACAAAAGGGAATGTTTTTTTACCGTACGTATGCGGCAACAACGACTTCTCATCTGCCGTGACCATTATTTGAGTTTTGGATTTCTCTACAAGCCATAACTTTTATTTAAAATGAAAAATAAATACCAAGTTTTACTTTACTTTTATTTTGGTATTGAAAATTATTTTATTATACCAATGTTTTGTATTGATATCTTTTGATTGAAATGTTGAAATGTTATGTTTCATATATGCATGTTTTATGTGATACGATTATGTTATGGTTTATGATATGTTTAAACCTGTTCATATGAGGAAAGCATTGGACTTAATAAGTGACGGGTGGAGCCCGCTATAGCTCCTAAATGCATCGGTAGGTCTCATGAGACAAACTAGTGTCTTTTCACAAGGCCTTGACAAAATCTTATTTTTATTCTTGGCACGAGGCCTTGGCTACATGGTTATGATAGTATGGCATTATGCATTCCATCATTATGAAGGTGGTTATTGATATTGCATGTGATTATTCGACTAGTAGAATATCCATGTGAATAAGTAAATGACATTACTTTATTTTCTTTTTCCCATATTATGCTGAAGTTCATGTTTAGAAGGAATTTGTTTTAGTTATACATTTCCTTAAATGTTTATTTTTATTTATGAAAGTTTCCACTATATTGTTATCCTTACTGAGCATCTGAGCTCAACCCTTTCTAAGTTTTATTTTTCCCAGGATGTGAAGAAAAACATTTTATGACTGACCTTAAGGGATAGTATGAAGGGGATATGAGTGTGGACTATGGAGACTATGTTATTGTGATTTTTTACTTTATGATGTAATGTAACATTTCTGAATGTAACTAGTGTTTCCAAGGCTACTAAACTAATCAGTCTTTCAAGACTTGATCTTTTGTGATCTGGCCAATGTTACATAATAATGCACCGAACTTGGGTAACTGGGGGCGGGGCATTACAATTAAGCTCTTTTACTGGCATTCATATGATTTATAGAGTTCAGATTTATTGGTCGGGAGTGTTCTTTTTCTTAGTTTTCATGAACACATCAGTTGTACACCTGAATGGAAGTTCATGTAGAAAGTGGATAAAAACCCAGAACTTATATTACATTTTATTAATGAACATACAAATGTTTATATTATATTATAATGATTTATTTTATATAAATAGTGGGTGAATATTTAATTATATTTTAATCATGATCATTTTGGGTTAATTTGTGATGTTTTTGGATCACAAATTTTTTTTTCATTGTTTCAATTAGTATTACAATAAAATGTTGTTTCCAGAACATAAAAGGGGTAGACACATACATAATAAAATCCTTTATCAAAGATTTAATGGTTTCATTGACAACCTTGAAATAATTTAAGGAAAATGGAAATGCAACGCCCATGATGTGTATAAATGACCACATCGCAGGCAATGATTTCATTTAAAAAAAAGAAAGGGATGGGGGATTATAATTAATATTTAATCATCAAAATGATATAATTATATTATATCAATCAAACTAGAGTTATCATGACATTTTTATGGGATATATTGAGGGTAATATAAGAATATAAATGAAATGTGAAAGAAAACAATAAGAAAAGAGAGAGAGATTACCACTTGAATATATATCCTTTGAGAGACTCTTTAGGGGAGAGGTTTTGGAATTTTTATCAGACCAAGGGAAAGAGGACGTGAGGGATGTGATAGAAAAGATATTTTGAATGAATATGAACAAAGTCTGAAGCTTCAGATGTGTGAATAAGTGAGGGTGTGAGTGGTGGTATTTATAGTAGAGGGGATATGGGTTTTTTAAATATTATATTCATTAATTTATTATGTCGGTAAAATACAAGAAACTGTAATGATTCCATGACCAAGAATATTAATAAGGAAATGTGATTTCTAACTAATTGGGCTTAAGTCATCAGAAAATCATCCATGATTCTATAATTAATATTTTTAGCATATTTTGTAAATTATAGTATTTCACAATTCAACAAAAAATTCAAGTATTTCAAAAACATCAAAAATATTCACTATAGCCATTGCTTGATGTGTATAATACAAAAATTAACTCCAATTTTCAATAAAAAATTTCTAAAAATGATTAATTTAATTTTTATAAAAAATAGGAATTTACTTGAAAAATACATATTTCAGAATTATAACTATTTTTCAAATGCATTCAAAAATTACATAAGCTCTTATAAAAATATCTGAAAACCAAAAAAATAGAATTTTTAATTTATGAAACTTTTTTAATAAAATACATTTTCTTGAAAATTAATTACTTAATTATAATTAATAATTTTTTGACATATAAAATACCAATACTTTTACTATGGTCATATATTCACATATAAGATGCCTAAATTTTATTTAATCATTCCTGGGTAAACTTAGTATTATTTTGGAAATTTACTATTCATATGTGTCATATTACAATTCATAAGGGTTTGCTACTATTCATAAAGGTGGGATACTATTAACAAAAATGTATGTTTGTCATATTGGACTCCAAATATCTCACTGATCAAAACTATGAATATCAGATTTTAAGAATTCAAAACACATAACTGGAAAATTTATGTTTAGAGGTCACATTGTAGTTCATTAAAGAATGATGTGGTTTTTTGTTTCCTAATGTGATTTATTGTTGCATTAATAAATTAAGGGAAATATTTCATCGATACAAGTTGGGTAGTAACACAAATGATCTTCCCCTATGAATAAAACTAGTCAAAGAAGTGGTTTTTTATAAAATGTAGGTACAAAAAGAGATATTATTGTTTAAAATATTTTTATCAGTCATGAGTAAATAATGAAAACATAAATTATAGTTGTGTGATAGGCCAGTAATATTAAAAATAAAAGTTCATCACATAGGATTGATGTGAAATATTTTTCTCTATTTTTATATAAATACGTAACCGATAAACCAAGTAGTGGAGTATTGATAAGAGGAAATCATGGTGAATGTATTAATTTGAAACATTCTGACCCTGAATTCAAAATTCCTAGTATAAAATCTAGTATAAGATTTGTGATATATTGAAAAATATCTATTCATGAAGCTAAAGATAAATATAATTGGATAATCATAATCCATCAATAATTAAAGGAGTAAGGAGTGTGTTATTGGGTCTGAAGAGAGGGAATAAAAGAAATTATATTCATTGAGGGGACTCAATGACAGTACACCACTTATACCCCGTCAATTTTTCCTTCATTTGTCATATTGTTTATAGTTTGGTTACCCTCCTTTGAAGGTGAGGCCCATTTGATGGTATGTATTGGTATTTGCGTTCATACATCAAAAGGGAAACAGAGGATTCAATGTTTATTAGAGAAGAATTCCCCTTTTGGTAGTGATAACCCAATCTCAGGGATGATGTATAGTATTTTCTATGGGAATATATGGATGTCAAATTCAATTAAACATTTTCACATTTCGATCTCGATATTGTTTACTATGATTTATGATATAGAGTTAGAATATAATTCCATTGTATCAGTTAAACATAATCAAATGATCATGGGTCAAGTGATGTTCAATAAAAAATAAAAAACTCTTGTACTATTTATTGATTTATCCAGTTTAGTTATAATATTTAATGGACTTTTCCCTACAATTTACATAAATGAAAAGTGGATTCACCTATATTTTATACGATAATGATTAATTTTTCCAAAAATGGAGAACATGAAAGAGATTTTTTTTGATCAGAGTAGATTATGTGAAGTAATCTCCCTTGATTTATTATTGAATTGACAACATTATTTTTTATAAAAAATAAATATAAATATATTTATAATGGAAGGAGTTCGCACCATGACTGAGAGGGATGATCGGAACCACTCAACCTAAATTACATAACATTGATAGAAAATTACATATTTAATATTCAAACAATGGAATCAGGTATGGTTGTTTTATAGCTCAAAATAATGAGTAAATTAGTTAACTCAATGGAAATAAAGATTATTCATATAGTATTAGCATAAGTAATCATTCAAAACACCTTATAGACAACCAGTTTAGAAAAAAACAATAATACTATTCGATTACTTGGATTCAGAACATCTGTTTAGGGATAGTTGAGTATAGATGAATATATTATGAGAATCACTATAAAGTTTATAACCACATTCTTCTTGGATGAGGAATTATTAGTTAGATCATTTCAATGTATTAAAAAATACCATTGTACAACTATCTCTGAAAGGCATATTCCATTATTAATATTTTTGTTCTGGTATCTCTCATTCAGTCATATCATATGTATAATTTTGGGATATAAATTAATACATGTTCAAAATTCACTCGTTCTACATTATGATAGTTGTTCCTTCTAGCATTAAAATCATTAGTTGGATTCCAACATGGAGGGGAATTTCATTCACGTACTTCAAAACACCCATGTTGTTTGTTGTGTGTTTCATATTTTTATTCATGATCGGTGGACTCACTGGAATAGTAGCAGCTATTTCAGTTCTTCACATCACACATCATGACACCTTTCATTAGGTAGAATATTTAGATTATCTTCAATAAATATGTTCAATTATATCATTATTTTTTGGATTTCACAATTATCTTGGTAAATTCACATGGAATGTGGACCCGAAACACTTACGGAAGCTCCATTTCTTATCTATATTTTAGTATTATAACCAATTAATTATGTACTCATATCGGGAATTATACATATCATTAATGGTTTTATTGATGCTTTTCATTGTTTTAATGACCTAATCTGCTTTAGAATATATACATATATATATATATATATATATATATATCTTGTTTGGATTTTTCATTTTATAGTGGTATTGAAGATCATACCTTCTAGGGAACGAACTCGATTTTTAAATCCAAATTTTTAAATTGAACAATCATTAAGAAAAACATAATGGATTATTTCATGTCTCCAATGAATTAATATGTTTAGTGAACTACCTTATATAATGGAGGCATGATTTATTGGCTCAATACGGTTTCCCACAATAATATAAAAAAAAAACTAGAGGTTGCCTAAAATAAAGGGGGTTTTCTAATATGATCAGTTCAATCATTGGGATTTTTGGATTCTAAAATTGAACTTGTATGCATTTGATAATGTTATGCACCATTCATGTTGTGGGTTATGTAATCTTAAACTGCTTATTAAAATCCATACACGCTTAATTAAAGATTTTGTTCTATATTCTATAACAATTTCAATGACATAACAATTTCATTCATCTCCACTTCCACAAGTAATATATTTTTGCACAATACCCTAGTAATATACACTAATAGTTACTGAAAATTTACTTAGACCCACAAAACATATTTCATTATTTAATTACACTGATCTTCCTTAAAAATCAAGATAATTCATCAAAATTATACACCAATTCGTTATTATTTTCCATATCTAATGAACCACACAATATGATTTTGTGCACTAAGGATCTAGTAAGAGCATTATAATCCATATAGAAATTGACTATGTGACCATTCCACTATTCAAATTCATCCCACTATGCTCATTCCAATCAATTAATAATTTCTATATTCACTTCCCTGGGCTAGTGCACTGTGTATTTCCAAACACAAACACTTAAGTCTCGTCTTTGTTGATTTACATCATATCCTTCCAAAAACCTTCAAACCATTTGATTAGAGATATTTTTTCCAAAATCATGACCTCATATTCTCGTGGAATATAATAATTATTGATTGATACTTTAATTGGATGGGTGGAATAACAGTGAGAATGTGACAAACTTTTGTTCAGTGACATTTAGTTTCCCTTCAATGTAGTACTACAAAACTAAAAAACCCATTATTGATCCGATTTGAAATTTAATAGAGTAATGTGTTGGATAAATTTCTACCACAGTCATTATAGTTTAGTTAGTCTTATTGATTGTATCCATAAAGTTTCTTTCTAGGGATTAGAGACCAAAATCCCATCCATGGTACAAAGATAGAAAAGATAAATTCGGGGTGAATTCTCACACAGAGGTAGTTCATTAATAAAACTCTTCCCCTTTAGTTTCTATTTTGAGGTCATGTTTGATTCCATGATGAAATTCAGAGACCATTTTTCGATAACCATTATCATTCATTCTCTATGTAACATTCTCTAGATTGTGTTCATTTGTTCATTATTTCAAGAAGGAATGAGCAGAATCTAGTTCTCTCTCCAATCGTGTTTTCATATGATGTTTGATCAGAATATCCAGTTCATATTTTTGATTTAATAAGATGTCTATGTATGAGATATAAATGTGGCCAATAATAGAGATAGATGTAGAATAGGGAATGTAGGTAGTTCCCCTATAGTGGGTGGTACTGTTTGATGTGTGGGTCACAACAATGAATAAGAATAAGATGTTGATGATGTAATGTTTCAATAGATCTACATTTTACTTACCTAACATTATTATTTGTTTGGTATTAAAGGATATCCCCATTTAGAATTATACATAATATCCATCATTGGGTTCATTTGTAAGTGATGATAGAAAGGGATATGTGGGTGGAGATCAAATTGGCTTCTAATCTCATCTCAAATAGTATGTAAGGATGACATAGAATGTTTCATACTCAGGAAAATAGGAGATCCTTTCCTGAGTTAAGAAAGAATATACATCATGATAAAGGGAGGTTTGTGAATGAGGAATTACATTTAATACTGTTAGAGTAAAGTACAGAAGGATAGTACCCCCATTTGTATCCATTCAGGCATCACATCACTATAATCTTACACAACATATTGTATCATCAATAGAAAAACTATCCCATATACATTATCATCATGATAGTTTCTTACTACAGTATACAAAAACACAGGATACATCTACTTAACCACCTTATGATGATGCAATGTTTATACCCAACCTTTCACTAGATCCATTGTAATATGACCTTGAAGAAGGCATGTCCTTTCTCCAAACACAATGAAAAATTTTGATGTTATCCCATATGTCTTGTTGTAAAACCATCAACATCCTCTAGTTAAACTACATTGAACATGTCCCATGGCCAGAATTTGATTATATCATCTGATGAAATTCCACGGGTAGGGTATCAAAACATCTGCAAATTAGAAAAAAAACCATTCTGATAAGATTAAATAAATAGTCATTGAATTTGGTGAATGGTGTATGATTATGATCATAGGTGTAGGATAGTATTAATCTTCCCTTATCCAACCAGAATCATTGCACTACTCTTATATTTGATATCACATAAAATTGAGAAAATTTTTTTTTGGAGGAAATGTAATCGAGAGAATATTGGAGGCCATCAGTGTTGGACTATTAGCACTAAAATTTTAGATTAATGAACTAATCAAAATATTTTTTTTATTTGGGGTAATGCTCGGAAAATATAAACTTCTAAAACAAGTCCAATGGTTTCTAAATATCATATTGATCTTATGGGAAGCATACGAATCTATGATACATTTGGATGTGAGATTGGATTTTTACTTAAATCTATTCTATACAATAATCAATGAAGATCTAGATATTAGAAGGATTATATTCCCCTCTCAGTCCAACTAGATTGGGGCATACATGATTTATAACCATTGATATAAATAGACCAAATGTGAAGAGTTAGATGCTTATGCATTACAATAAAATTATCTTAATACTTATAAGTGTGGAAAACTAACCTCAAACCATAATACTATCAGTAAACCACATATATCTCTCCCATCCACCTATGAACCACCACTACACACATCTATATTCTAATGATACAAGAATTCAATTTCTTTAACGCAACTGTAACGTCCCGGATCCGGGTGCCACTCAACGGGTGCCCCAAATCCGGTTGGTCACATGACCTCAAGCGCATTTCACAAAATTCAAGAGACTTCCGACTAGTAGCGTGGTCCTAGGTCTAATACTGGGGAAACTATGCCCTAATTTTTCTAAGTGTAGCACAGCGGAAAAGATAAATAACATGCAATATCAGGAGTAGTAGAAAATATACAACTGAAATGGACAACTAAAGTAAAGAGAATCAAATGTTATATATATTATGATGTAGCATGTCAATATTTCTCTAAAAGAATCTGAAACAGGATACACTGAAATATAGTACAATATAACTCAAATTAGAAGTACAGTCAAGCAAAACAAATCAGAGTAAACAAAAGGCAGCAGCCTCGCAAGCCAATGCTCGGTCCCATGCTCTCATACACCTCTGCTATAATAATTTACCTGTATACGGACCCTTTCCCATGTTGAAACCTACAACAATACAGTCTTTTTGGGCCCAAGACATGACCCAAAAATGGTGTGAGAAATAAATCCCAGTAGGCACCTACAAAAGGCCAGTTCCCAACTGTCAGTGAAAATATGCAACAGTAGTGTGCACAAGTAAAATACAGTAAACTAGTTAGAACTCAAATGTAACTATCACTATCAGTTCCATTAACATTTTAATTATTACTTATCACCTCCAAGCTTGTGCTTCTTCTTGGAAGGTACAACATCAAAAATCACCATGGTGAATATTTATGATAACACTATCCTCATACATACCATCCTTACCCTCGGGTAACCAGAATCAATACACGTAGGTGATTTCCCACAAAAAAAACAAATATTTCCCTCATAGGTATGAAGTGTCTCCCACGGGCACAAAATCTACAGCCCAATGGCATAACGAATATTTCCCCCAGGCTAAAATAAATACTACCCTCAGGCTAATCAAATCACTGCCCTAAGGCAAAGTAATTAACCGGGCCGATCCCAACACATAAGAAAGAAATTTATATAAAATTCCTCTCAAGGAAAAAGGAATTCACAATATAATTATGGCATACCCTCGGGTATCCTAGCCTAACAGCTAAATAGAGGAACACACCCCCTAGGTGGTCCTGGATCCATGCAGTGATCCCAAACTGTAGTTTTTTACATATCAAAAGTTTATATATGCAATTCAAGATAACATTCGGCAAAGGACACAGCCATATGACACCCCAAACATGTGATTTTAGTACAAAGGTACACAAAAACACATAGCAGTAGGAATTTAAACACTAGACCACCTACCTCGATCGTCTCTGATCGGCATATGTGAAGGACGCCTCCCGAAACAATTGAGAACAACACAGATATGAGGTGAACATAATCTAATTAAAACTCAAATAACCTTACCTTGGGAAATAATTTGTATGAAACCGATAAGGTGGATGAATAACTCACTCGTGCGGTTCTAATGAGATTGACTGCATAGGAATCTTGTTCCTGGTGTGTAGTCAGGAGATCATCCAAGCGTCGGCCATCTCTCCCGCTCTCCTATAGTGTTCTATGCTTCCTCTGTGAAAAGAGCAGGCTACTGCCCATTTTGTGTGAAAAAACAAACTACACGGCTTGTACTCTCAATTCCACGATGTGAACTTTTATCATTTAACTATTCCTCTGGCGGCTACCTTTTCACCGCTGAACTGTTCACTTGCCGATATGAGTACACAACATCTATTCACGATTACACGGCGTGTGCCGTTTCTCTGCAGGTGGCTGCCCCTACCACCTTACTATTCACCTGCCGAATTAATACATGACATGTAAATACCCTGTACATAGTGTTTAGTCAGTTTTTACACCCTTCATTGCCAACAGGCCTACATGCCCTATGTATCAATCACACACAGCCAAGGTACACGGTGTGTGGAAATGTACACGGTGTGTGGTAACAAAATTTGGGATTTTTCCCATTTTCCTTATTTTCTAAAAAACAATTAATGAAAAAGGAAATGAAGAATCCCATACATCATGAATAAGAACCATGTTCTTAAAAACTTCCTCCATTAAAGAAAATTCGTCCCTGAATTTCTCATCCAAGGGTGATGATGATAAATCTCAGAACAACTCTCTGGACACTGAGCATGTACGTCGGTCTCCCACTACCAGGTTTCATCCTGCAGTTGGTCATGCTACCATAGCACCCGTATGAGTGGAACTGACCGGACTCGGAGAACATTTGAGCTCCTATCAGAGATACGAATCAGATTCTCTTCCAAGGACACATCAATCTGAAGCTCAACCTCTTCGGGTAGAAATACATGAGACGAGTCTGAATGAAAATGGCCAAACTGAGTTACATGGAAGACATCATGCAAGTCCTGGTACCTCTATGGTAACTGAAACTGATAGGCAACCGGCTCTACTCTCTCCAGAATCTCAAATTGCCCCACATACCTTAGTGAAATCTTACCCTGCCTCACGATCTGCCTGTGTCCCAACCTCGGTGAAACAGACATGAAAACTTGATCCCCGAACACAAACTCTATGGGTCATCTGTGGTGATCACCATAATATTTATGATGAGACCATGTAGTAGCCATCCACTTCTGAATCAACTATACCTTCTTAGAAGTATCCTACATGAGACGTGGTCCTAGTAAAGCTACCTCACCTGTATCGTACGCTCTGACTGCCATCAGTCTGAGGGTGGAAAGATGAGCTCATAAGCACCTGTGTACATAGTGCCCTCTAAAAACTCTTCCAGAAACGGGACGTAAAGCGGGCATCCCTGTCTGAAATGATAGAACAAGGAACCCCATGAACCCATACTACATCTTAGATATACTAAATTCCAAGATCATCAACACCGAAGGTCTCCTTGATTGGGAAAAATTGATCCACCTTCATGAGTCTCTCCACAACAACCCACACGACATCATTGCCTCGAGGTGACCTCAAGAACCCTGTCATGAAATCCATAGTTACGTCATCCCATATATATTCTGGAATGGGTAATTGCTGTAATAGTCTAGCTGGCCTCTGATGCTCCACCTTCACCTGATGACAGGTGGAACATCTCGTATCAAAACCATACACTTCCATTTTCATACCCAGTCACCGATACTAAAGCCTCATGTCACGGTACATTTTGGTGACTACGAGATGAACTACCCAAGATGAAGCATGAAACTCTTACATCAACTCCTCGTGTATATCCCCTGGAACCCACACTCATCCATGGAAACACAATACCTCATCATCAACTATTGTCCAACAAAGAAGAGTGTCGTCACTTGCCACAGACTCCCGTAGAACTAGTCCTTCTGAATCAGATAGCTAACTCATCTTCACTCTATCCAGGAGGGTAGAAGTCACAGCTAAGGAATCAAGATAGGTTTTCACCTGACTCTCATGCACCTCCAAATGCATCTCAGAGAACAAATCCATAAGCTGCCACTCACCACTGGCCTCCTGCACTGCCTGTATCTGAGTCCTCCTGCTCAGTTCATCTGCTACTGCATTACCTTTACCAGGTGTATAGGAAAGCTCAAAGTCGAAGGACTATAGGCATTTAATCCCCCTTCGCTATCTCAGGTTCAATCCACACTGATTAAAGATGTATTTTAGACTTTTGTGGTCAGTGAAAACCAAAACATTCTCTACTAAGAGATAATGTCTCCAACAGCGCAACACATGAACAACTACATCCAAATCGAGATCAATTGTTGGGTAATTCATCACATGTGGCCTCAACTTCCAAGACCCGTACACAACAACTCGATGACCCTGCATCAACACTACTCCTAGAGCAATTCCTGATGCATCGCAGTATAATGTATAGCTCTTCCCTTGTTCTGGATGTATCAGCACTGGTGTTTATGGCAACCTTCCCTTCAGTTCCTAAAAGGCGATCTATCAAGCTTCTGACCAATGGAACTTCACACCCTTCTTAGTCAAACCTGTCAACGGAGTTTCTATGTGGGATAAGTCCTTTATAAAGCGCCTGTAGTAACCATCCAGCCCCAAGAAACTCTGTATCCCAAACACGTTCTTCGGATGCTCCTAGGAAACTATGGCTCCCACCTTCTCTGGTTCTACTGAAACTCTTTCCTCTAAGATAATATGACCTAGGAAGTGAATCTGGTCCATCCAAAAGTTTCACTTTGAGAGCATAGAATATAGATTATTCTCTCTTAGTGTACTCAGTGCGATCTCAAGATGGGTGGCATGGTCGTGTTGACTGCGAGAGTACACCAAGATGTCGTCGATGAAGAATACAACAAAATATTCCAGATAAGGGTGGAACACACGAATCATCAGATCCATGAAAACAACTTGTGCGTTCATGAGTCCGAACGGCATCACCAAGTACTCATATAGACCATACATTATCCTGAAGGTTGTGAGAGGTATATCAGATGGTCTTACACACAACTGATGATATTCGGTTCTCAAGTAAAAATTCAAGAACACTCAAGATCCCCAAAGTTGATCAATGAGATCATCGATCCTCAGCAAGGGATATAGGTTCTTAACTCTCAACTGGTTCAGCTTCTGATAATCCACACATAGTATGAGGGTATCGTTTTCCTTCTTTGCAAAGAGGACCAGCAAACCCCAAGGAGAATTACCTGATCATATAAAACCATTTGCCTGAACCCCCTCTAACTACCTCTTGTGATCCTGAAACTCAGGTGTAGCCATCCTATAAGAAGGAATAGTCACTGGTGCTACTACTGGTACAAGATCCATAGAAAAATCCACCACTCACTCTGGAGGTATACCTGAAATGTCATCCAAGAAGATATCCCCGAAACGATCAAATATTGGAGGGAAATCTTTCTAACATGATCCCTGGTCATCCAGATATAAACTCGCAATCTAGGCTATCACTCCACCTCACCGACGATGCTTAGGTCTAGCTCTGCTCGCCAAGACAGCCCACTCGACCTTGTATAGATACTCCCCGCCCTCTACTGATGTGAAACTCACACTATGACGATAGTAATCTAAAAAGGCTCAAAAGTGTACCAACCAGTCCATACCAAGAATGTGTCATAGCTCATCATCTCTAAGACATAGAGGTCCCATAGAAGGTGACACCCACCAACCTCTAGGGGCACTCCCTACACTGTTGTACACTAGCCGTTCTAGTCCCCAACAGAGTGTTTAGCGTCATAATATCCGAAGAAAAGTAAACAAAGAGCCCAATGATCTCCACAATGGGCATAGATATAAATATCTGTGTAGAACCCATATCAAAAAGTAAAAAAGACAAAACAGAAGCAACTAGAATAGTACTCTGACAGTGGAAGATCCGGGGTCCTGCTTATGTTTGGTCTGTTGTACTGCATATGCCTGACTAGTGTCGTAGCCCTGTGACACAACCTGGCTACCCTGAGCTGACCGGCCCTGCTGTCTCTGATATCCTGGTGTCTAGCTACAACATCAACGACCACCATCTCTGCCTACATGCCCTGACATATTCCAGTTTCCTAAATTGTAGTATGTAGCTGGTCCTGTTTCCTCACAAAGAGTCTGCACAGAACCCCTCTCACTAGCTACTGGTAGGATCTCCCTGCAGAAATGTTGCAGATGAACCATCTTGACTCAAGATAGGCACTCCACTAGATCACGTGGAAACTGCAGTCTCTAATTCCCCTCTCTGCCACACTGGTAGCAAATAACCTAGCCACCTGAAATATTCTTCTAGATATTACTTCCACTGTGAGAGAAGTCCACCTGTATCTTCCTCATACCGGTAGAAATAGTACCAGAAACTGGTTTTGAACCGCCCTGACCCACACCACTAACTTCCCATAGGTTCTTCTTAGTAATCAGTTCCAGGTTCACAATAGCATGCATTGTAGGCAACTTGAAAACGTTCACAAGGACTAAGATATCATACTGCATGCCATCCACAAACTGTCCATCCCTCAATGCCTCATCACCTACCAGAACGGGTGAAAAACACTGAATCTCAGTGAACTGAGAAGAATAATACATCACTGACATGGCGCTATGCTGCAGATTCATGAACTCTCGAGCTCGATCTTCCCTCAGTGTCTCCGGGGAGAAGAATTAATAGAATGTTTCTTGAAAATCTTCCCTTGCCATGTCACGGTGATGCTCGGTATGGGTGATAACATCCCACCACCTCGTGGAAGAATCACGAAACATGTATGTAGCAAGATTGACCCTCCACCCTGGAGGCATCTCCAGATACTCGAATATCGTCTGCATCGAACCCAACTAAGACTTCGCAGCCTATAGTCTTCCATCCCCTAAAAAAGTAGGCAGATGCTGCTGCTGGAATATACGAGTGAGATCTGCAATAGATGTGGTGGCCTGCGTTTCTCCCTGGAAGGTCTGCATGAACTGCATAAAGCCTTCACGGAACTGCACCTCTACTCTTGTGTCCGGTATAACGGATGGCACCAAATCTGGAACTGCTGGAGGATCCATTGGTAGCCCATGGCTTACTATCTATGGAGTATAATCATTGCTGCTCTCTTGGCGAACAACTGGTGGATGTCTTGGTGGCATGACTCTACAAGGTAAAATGCACACCTTAGGTCATGATTATCAAAGAAGGAAAACAAGGAGACCAAGAAGGGAACATGAGAAAGAAATAATTCATGATTTACAACACTTGACTACATGGTGTGTATAAATATTACACGGCGTGTTCTCAAAAGCCATTCACATGGGCGTTTACTCTAGCTTAAACTGGTCGTGTGACACCCCCAATACATGGACTTTTTTTCTAACTACATGGCATGAATGTGAATCCTTCTTCCCTACCTGAGTCCTTCTACATGGCTCAGCCACATGGATCACCTTTAAACAAGACTACACAGCATGTATAAGATCTACACGGTGTGTACTGGAAGAGCTTCACCGACCAGTGTTTTCCCTCACATGGATGGGTATATAGCTCAGACTACACAGCATACTCCAGAGAGACATAAAATGTACGATTTAAATTCCAAACACTCGTTTCGTTAAAGACACGACCGGATCGTCGGCTGACACTACACTGCGTGTTATACCCGCACATGGCGTGTACACAACTCCATCTTCCTAGCCACACGGTCAAGTCCACATGGTCTTTCCCCAGTCAAGACTACACAGCGTGTCCCATAGGTACACTATCTATTCAGGAAGAGGTAACACCAACCCGTGTTGTTAGTAACACGGCCGGGTACCTGAGTCAGACTACGCGGTGTGTGCAAGGTAGAAACTGCATATATGTCTTGTGGTTTCCTCTGTCCGGGTTGTTAGTTACACAGGCGAGCACTGGGTAAACACTACACGGCGTGTACAACCGGTACACTACGTGTATCCCCAAGGCGTTCCCTACCCCATGTCCCCTCCCACAAGGCCCATGACATGGGAAGAGACTACAAGGCGTGTACTGAAGGTACACGACGTATACTTAAAAAGTTTTCATTTCTTCCCAAACAAAAGAACACACAGTGTGTGTCCAAGGAACTACATGGAATGTATCCTGGGTTTTCCGGACAGTAAGTCTCAAAAACTACTCCGGAACCCAGAAAACACTAAAATAATCATCTAAGTTCCAAATTCCAATCCGTGAGGTCCCATACTCCCCGTGAATCAAAGCATGGCATCATACACATGTTATAACAAGTAAACACATTAATGATCCGCCAAATTCCTGTCATTGAGGGTTCATACTCCCTAAAAACCAATGTTTGGAATTCATTCTATCAAAATCTCAAACAACAATACCATATCATATAGTAGGTATTTATCAAAGAAGCAATCACAACAGCATGCTTTTCTAGCACAACAACTGGCACAACAACACGCAATTTCTAATGCATGTACATGGCATTGAAAGAATGCATGAAATGTTATTTCTAGCATGTCCATATATGATGCATGAGATGAAATACCCTCATCTCATTGGGTTTCAACTAAATAGAACCCATTTATAACATATAAACAGCACACTACAAGTGCATCACCCAACAATGAAAATCAATCAACTATAAAACTTGAAAATCATATTAAATGTAATGACGAGGTAGACTGGATTTTCCCTATATACAAGTTAGCTACTCCCGGGCATAGCTTATTACCAACTACCATTTCCATCCTATCCCTAACTAAGGCTCCAAATAGTAACTCAAAGAATAAAACCACCTTTGAAACCACTTTGTAACATCATAGATCCGGGTTCCACTCAATGGGTGCCCCGAACCCAGTTGGTCACATGACCTCAAACACATTTCCTCAAACGCCGGAGGCTACCAAATAGCAGCGAGGGACCATGTATGATAGTGTGGAAACTGTGCCATCATTTTTCAAAGTATAGTGTAGTAGAAAAGATAAATAAGATGCAATAGTGGAAGTAGTAGACAGTATACAACTGAAATGGACAACTAAAGTAAAGAGAATCAGCAGTTATATATATAATGATGCATCATGTCACTATTTCTATTAAATCATACAAAACCAGATACACTGCAATATAGTACAAAAAAACTCAAAGTACAGGTACAATCAAGAAAAAAAGATGAGTAAACAAAACGCAGAAGCATCGCAAGACAAAGTTCGGTCCCAAGCTCTCCTACTCCTCTGCTACAATCATGTACCTGTATAGGGACCCTTTCCCCTATCGACACTGGAATCAATATGGTCTGTTTGGGCCGAAGACATGACCCAAATAGGGTGTGAGAAAAAAAATCCCATTTGGCACCCACCAAAGGCCTGTGCCCAACTGTCTGTGAAAATATGCAACCGTATTATGCACATGTAAAATGCAGTAAACTAGTAAGTACTCAAAAGTCACTATCACTACTAGTTACATTTCCATTTTAATTATTACATATCACCTCCAAGCATGTGCTTCTACTCGGAAGGTACAACATCAAAAATCACCAGAGTGAATATTTATGATAACACTATACTCAGACATACCATCCTTACCCTCAGGTAACCAGAATCAAAACCCACAGGTGATTGCCCGTAGGCAAAACAAATATTCCCCTCAGGTGTACGAAGTGTCACCCATAGTAACAGAATCTACTACCCACATGCATAACGAATATTGTCCTCAGGCTAAAAGAACAACTACCCTCAGGCTAATCGAAACACTTCCCTCAGGATAAGAAAGTATTTGGGAAGATCCCTATACATAAGAAAGAAATTTATATTCAATTCCTCTCAAGGAAAATGCAATTTATAATATAAATATGGAATACCCTCGGGTATCCAGGCCAAACAGATATACAGAGGAACGCACCCCCAGGGTGGTCCTGGATCCAAGCACTGATCCCAAATAGCAGTTTTTGTACTTATCAAAAGATTATTTATGCAATTCTAGATAACATTCCATAAATTCCATAGCTATAAGACACCCCAAACATGGGCTCATAGAACAAAGGTACAAAAAAACAAATAGCAGTTTGAATTTAAACATCAGACCACCTACCTTGACCATCTCTGATCGGTATATGTGAATGACGCCTCCCAAAAAAAATGATAACAACACTAATATGAGGTGAACATAATCTTGTTCAATCTCAAATACATTTCCCTTAGGAATGAATTAGTAATAACCACACAAGGAGGAGGATGAAATCCCCCATGCGGTTCCATGGAGATCTACGGCATAGGAATCGGGTTCCCGTTGTGCGGTTGGGATATACTCCAAGCTCAGGCCGTCTCTCCTGCTCTCCTTTGGCATTCTATGTTTCCTTTTTAAACAGAGGAGGATACTACACATTTTTACCGAAAAAACAAAACACACGGCATGTAATCTCATGTACATGGTGTGTATTTTCTCATTTAACTGTTCCTCTGGCGACTACCTTTTCACCGCCGAACTGTTCACTTGTCGACATGAGTACACGATGTGTATTCCCGATTACATGGTATATACTGTCACTCTTCTGGTGGATACATCTACCTCCTTACTATTCACCTATCGACTGAATACACAGCTTGTAAATACCCTATACATGGCGTGTAGTCAGTTTTTACACCCTTCATTGCCCACTGGCCTACACACCCTATGTACCCATCCCACACGGCCAAAGTACTTGGCATGTGGAAAAGTACACGGTGTGTAGTCACAAATATTTTTATTTTCCCCATTTTCTTTATTTTCTAAAAAAACATAAGAAAAAAGGAAAATAAGAAACTCATACCTCAATAATAAGAATCGGGTTCTTACAGCAACCAAGAATGATGATGTTCCACTTTCATGCACGCCACTCACCTAATCTCTTTTGAATTTCATGAGGTATCATCTTCAGCCGATAGGTTCACAATCTTTAAGAAAACGTCCTATGTTCCAGCCTACCATAACTAAAATTTCTACCTTGTCTGGATCATATTCCATAATCTCCATGTACTAGAAGAACAAACTCTAAAAACTGATTTTTTAACTTTCTTCTGAATCAAATCATTCCTCTTACTCTTCATCGAACACACAAGTACATAAAAAATCTAAACTGGCTATATAAATCCACGATCTATTATATTCAATATCACATTTCCAGTACGATACATTTGTGTACATAGTCACTTACATTCCATCCAACCACATGAGCATTCTATTCCCAAAACCATATCTTTTCCAACCCCACCGCCTCCATGTCATTCAAAAAGTTCATGAACAACTGACAACCTAACCTAGACAAAATTTAGTACCCCCAAATCAATAAGAGTAGTAGGGGTTCCTTCATGAACAACCACTTCAACAATTGTATCATATAAAATAAACATATTGATCACCATCAACCCCATCTAGATTGTTGGGGTAGCAAGCCTAGAATTTCTGATCTCGTACCGCCTCCATTGGGGGGAGAGGATTCAAACATGTAGTCGTTAAGGTCATGAGCTTCATGATTTTACTTAATTTATATAACCCACTTTTTTAATTATTTCTTCATTTAAATATTTACAATTTATTTTCTAAACACCTTAGTGATTCTAGGTATCATCATTTTTATCAGCACCACAACAAATTCAATGCCAACTGCACAACATCTCCCAAAGAGATAGTAGGTAGTGATTGGTCATATGAAACTATAGATTCCATACCTTCCATAAACTACATAATTATGTCTAGGGTGATTCAGTAATCATATTTACAACACCTCTTCCATAATATAAACCCTTGTGTGACACCTATGATTCAATATTACTTAAAACATTCACTGAAATATCCTTCATCATATCGTGTTTCAGAATGCCATGGGTCTAATTTGTGATTCATGTACCCGTTGGACTTTAACTGCATAGTGGAAATCTATTGTAGTATAGTACTGAGGGGAAACTTGATCACATTTGTCTCACAATGAAATAATGTATAATCAATAGCATACCTACACCATCATTATATATGTGGTATTTGGTATGTTTCTACTATATGTGTTTGGGGTTGATGTGTCTTGTGAATTTTAGTGACCATAATGTTATCTAGGGATGCCCAATAGTATAATCTTGATTGGGGAGACTGAAAATATAATTTTGTGGGGAAATAGAGGAAAGAAGGCATCCATTTTTGAAGTGAAGTCAAAAAACAAAGCATCAATGGAATTCTAAATATATTATATGTAGTGGACTGTAAACTTTATAATTTTATTCCAAAAGATAATCAATATCCGATGGGGTTGTATAAAATTGTACATCATTTTTCTGGATGAAATTAGTAAGTTTTAGTATCAACTTGATTGGAATGATAATTTTTTAAAGAAAACACTACCACATGGGAATGATACTCTACCTAGATCCCAACCTCACAAATATGGTTCAAGTATTCTTCTAGTAAGGCACTTATGATGATCCTTGCCTATTTATTTCTAAAGTTATAATGAATGTACACCACCATATATATAGAATCAAATCATATCCCTTTGAAATGATTCATTATCATAAAAAATAGTGGGATTAAAGTGTAGATAGATCAAAAATGGTCTTTGAGTTGTAGGTGATATAGTCCCCATGGAAAAATATCCCATCATCCACCTGGATGATAATGAAGGGGGAGTGATTCGGTTCTGTGTGTATGGATGATATAATGTTAAATTCCAAAAATGTTATTATTACACTCTAATAAATATTTTAAATGGTTCATTTTTATGTTTTTTTTCGTTGTTGTGACTTTTAACCATGAATTTGACATAGGATGTATCTTGGAATCATGTGCATAGTGTAATCCCCCAAATGGTTCATCTTCTTTTGATCCTCCATTAGTTGGTAATCTGACTATAATCATAAATAAGGTATCTGTCCAATACTGATATAGAATCATATACATTTACTATATCCTATGGGAACCAAAAATTCCTCTCATCATATACCTTCACTATGGAAATGGTACATGGTATTATGATTGTCAAATAATGATATTTCATTCATCATATTCTATTTTCCATAAATAGAAGATTTCATTAATCTTAATTGGAACAATAGATAGTGTCATTATAACTCTAATTCACTTTATTATCATCCATGTTGGCTTATCACAAATATTTTGGACTTATTATATTTATTTATCATGTAACCATTACGTATGATTCATACCTATGACTATATGTATGATCATATCAATTAATTCATCTCTGAATATAATAGATAATGTTGTATATTCTCTCAGAGATACTAAGAAATAATTGGTCATTACCAATGTAGAAAGTAAGGATTCATGACTGAGGAAGAAGAAAACGTTTAGTTGGATCAGAAATATTTCAAGGAGGTGTATGTATGTATATTAGGATATATTGACTGGATTATGATAACAACTATCACTAACTAGTGGAATAAAATCATCGGATCCTATATTGAATCCATTTTAAATGGAAACTTACATATGATTTGAATTGGAATCTCGGATACTCAAAGTGAAGAATCAAGAGTTCAATCAACCCATAATAATAGGGACGTTCAAAACAATTATTAGTTTGAGGGGACAATACACGAGAAGACTGGGTCAATCATACCTTTATTTAAGTTTCTAGAGTTGTAAAACTACTCAACTAGCTAGGTTGTGATGTCTTACCAATTACTCTTATCATTCATTTAAGGGCGTGTAGAATAACTATTGAAGTTAGAATATTTGAAGAGAAATAATCCTATTCAAAATGACCTTATTATGTTTATGAAATTATCACCCATAAACTGGGAAATGAGACTGAGTATATCATAACAAAGAGTCTAAAGGAATATATTGTAGATAATTTCTAATACAAAAATATTCCTCTTTTGTATTAGAAATTATTGGGGATTAAAACTAATATTTTAATTTATTTTAAGAATGGATTTTCAGGAAATAAATAATATTTTAAAAAAAGAGATTGATTCAACGTCCTTTTAATTACCTAAATCCATATTCTCTTTATCCTATTTGAAACTCTAGTATTATCTGAAAATTGATACATGTAGAATGTTATGATGGAAATGTAGTTCATTTTATTAAAGCTGAGAGAGGTATTTGTATTGAATGAAGTCGGTTACCATGTATTGAATAAGACAAACCATCTATAATGAAGTGTAAAAAGTAGTGTATATATAATTCTGACTATTTGTGGATGAGAATTGAAATATTCATGACTAAAAGGTTCTATAACATGTCAACTAATATGAAAATAAATGAAAAATCCTATTTTCCTTCCATTTAATTGTGAAGTATATTCCAGGGAAATAAAATAATATCAATGGGTCTAACAGAGAATGTTTTTGATTGCCACATGGATTCAACTGCACATTAGAGATAATATACATCATAATTTTCAGATTGGGATGTATCTGATAGTCATTTTTTAGAGAAAAATATGATAATAAAAATTAATTGGGGAAATTCCTTATGTTAGGTATCATCATCAATAGGATTCACATATTATGATAGACCTACACCATCCATTGTTCCCGTGAGCTTAAATTTTTTATGTTTGGAAATGTGATGCATAACTATAATTCAAAAATGGACACATCCTCATTCATGTTCTCATCCATTTTCAAAAAGACATTTTTTTGTATAGTCGTTACATGATAGGGTAGATCATATAAGGATTGTATCTACTTGTAATGTACTCTTATATTATCATCCACATGAACTACCTCATTGATCGAAATCATGATTAATGGTAGGACCAAATTCTATTAATTACACTTATAGGACATTAAGAGTTCCACTAATACATTCACTTGAGATAAAGTCTTATTCGTTGAACTTCCACAATGGTGCATTGAGAAAGGGATGGAATCACATGTGAGATTCAGAATTACAAAGACATCTATTGGTCATAAGTAATAAATTTTGTAGTGAGATATTATTTTTGTGGATCTATATTGTAACTACATACTGACTGACCTAACTTAAGTTAATTTTAAAAATGAGAACTTATTTCCTATTAAAGCTACCACTAGATCCAACCGATGAGAACATTTTTCTATAAGATAGAATTAATAATTTATTGAATTTTTGATCTTATAATACATTATATATTATCAATATGTCATGGAGATGGTCCATGAATCTTCTGGTGTCATTCTAGTTGTGTAGATGTTATTCATATTCTTATAGGTCGACAACATCATGTTATATAGAAATAAATGCTTTTTGTTACATTATTTAAATCCTAAATATCATTCCTCTCCCACTGTAAACAACTAAATTCGTTTCCTCCATAACCATATAATGGTTTAAAAAGTAGAGATATGGTGAATTAATGGATTGAAGACAACCCTATCATTGATATTCTTCTTCAATTACCTAACATAATGGTCACTATCAATTATATACCATGACTGAAATGATAGAATTTTTTTGATTGATTATTCTTCCAAAATAGAGATATGAATGACCAAGTTTACAACACTGTTGGAAGTCATCAAAAAAATGTCTCCAACTTGACCATCCATTTCATCATTTTCTAAAAAAATCGACTTGTTAATGGAACTAGAATGAAACTAGGCCATGGGAAATCTTTCCAAAGGGAAACGTAATAATTAGTCTCATCTCTTTATGATCAACCCAACCATGATCATTATGTATCATACGAGCATAAAAGTTGTAAATGGACTATGGTCATGAATAGGGATCTCATTTAGCTAACAAAAAAACGGTTGTTTAGTTTGTGGTTGTCAACAAAAAGTATCCAAATTAAGGTATTCAGTTCCTTTATCGATGAGGGGAAATCCAATCACATAGGTTGTAACAAAAAATTTCTATTAGATAAGAAATAATTATTAGAATCCGACAACTGTTCATTTAATCTATTTTTTTGTTTTAGATTGATATTCAAAACAATGACTGGTGATGAAATGCTATAGATATCTATTAGCCATATTTATACAACCTACTAACACTACTATGATACACCATCCCAATGATAAACCTCACTCATGCTACTAGTCTATGAGAACTAGAAAAGTAACTGATTCAAAAATATTTATTAGGACCACATTATTTATATCAATGTATTTTGGTACAAAAGGAATAAATTCTTTTCTCATCAAGGTACTCATAATCTTAATACATTCAATGATGGAAGGGTGTGTAGTTGAATGGGAAAAAAGATAAGATTCATATTGGTGTGAATTTAATATCCATATGATATTTACTATTGAAATATGAGAAAATTCCCTATAATGAAATGTTGAATCCATAGAGGAAATCACAATGAGATTCCATATTTTAACATTCACTCTGATCACTTTAGCCCTTATATTCCATATATTTTATGTTAAATAGATACATGTCATTTCATTGGATTCCCTTGGTGTTTATGATATATTCCCCACCCATTCTTAATCTTTAACACTCCAAAATTCCCTTTATACCCACATTTTTGGATTCATTTGATTGATCCCCAACACTCTTAATGAAATAGATTCTTTTATGTAGTTACATCCGGAAACTAAGTAGTTAAAATACTCATCATCGTTAAAAATATGTCAAGTATACATAAATATTAATCTATATGTACCCATCCCATCCTACTCATTACTCTTCTATAATTAAGACTACATATATTACTATTTATTAGTCTTTATTTATTGATTCCACTATTAATTTTGTAGGAATAACTATGTAAAAAGCTCGAATCAGTAGCATTTCTATGTACTATGGGTAGAAAAGTTTTCTCACCACCACCCAAATATTTAGTATGTGCTATCCTTCAAAACTAGAGAATGAATCATGTTAAAAACAAAAGGAACCGCAGTTGGCCCAACTAGGATAGAGATTCTAGTGTAGTGACATACCTAAGTAGGTGAAATGGGGAATCCTTTGAATATTAGGAGCCTACATATGGTGATTAAAAGTTCAGTATTCTTCTGTACAATAGAAACCTTGGACATTTAACATGATACATGAATAGTGAATCCCAAGGAAGGACCAAGAAATCACAATCCAGGGAGATGATAGGAAATTAAATGAATGATAAAGTGTATGGATAAATCCTGAAACAATACTAAGGGTTTGATCAATGACCTCCTTCTCTCTTTGGTTAAGGATGTTGCATATGGAATGATGATATGGAATGGACACCAAAGACACTATGAAAGGTTTATATTAGACTAAGTTCATTGATTCATATATCTATAAAAAAAAATAACCCTTTAAATTCATGTTATTTCCTCTTCAAAGACACAACACCTGATACCTGAAACTACTCTCACTTATTGTAGTAGATCAATAGGGTGACATGTATCTATAGCCAGGTATATTAATTTCCTTAGACATGGTACTTAAACTGAGGAGGTCAGTGTGTGGGAATACTAATAGATATACTTATTGGTTTTTAGTGTTGTGTGTACTAGAATCTATTAGTATCACATAACAATTCAATATCAATATTTCATTGATACCTAGTGGTGTTGCATGAAATGGGACATCCGTTTTTTGGCTATAATGACATAGTCGTCGTATCGACTGGATCAGAAATATAATTTTGAGAATAATGTACTACTATATTTTCAATTCGATTCTCCCTAGTTTGTAACCTCATAATGATCAATCATGAATCATTTTAGTCATGATATTGTAATGTTTCTAGTCTTTTTACATGTTTGATTACCAAAATGGTACACCTCTATCTAATTTTTCTGAAATCAAATTCATCGGAAATGATTTTTTTTCATAACGAGTCTGAGAAATCAACCTATAGCTCAACTGGTTCCTCATGTATCCAATCCTTTCTTTTGTTACAAATTTGATCTCAATAAATCTTTAGTTACCTAGTAGAATACATAGATGATTCATCAATATAAGCATCTATTTTATATTGTGACTTGAAGTAGTAATTAATTGTAAGATATATGGGGTTGAGGAAAGATGAAAAGAGAAATGAATTTATAATGTGGGAGAGGATGTAGACCAGATGAATAAAGGAAGGTTTCATGGATTATATACAATTTATATTGTTCATATTTCCATATAATGAGCTAAGAGAGGCATTCGTTCATTTAATGGGGAATTCCATGAAAGGAAAATAAATTATAGATTCTTCAAAAATAAAATTGAAATGGAAAAACATTCTATATTATTACATATCCGCCTTTTATTATTTATATTTTTCTACTATAATTCATGAAATATGCACAGAGGCTACTATGAAAAGATGAAAAATAAATTTTTATCAGTGTTGCTGATGATCCATTTCTTAATACAACCATTGAGAGTGGTGATTCAAATATTATATTGAGGGATTACCTAATCATTTGTCTTTTTTATGAATTTTGTGGAAAAGAATAGTTAAGATCATATAGGGATAGTTTCATTTGATTATGAACATCACATTATGGTTGGTAAAGATACCATTATTTATTTAAATCCTTATCATAATGTTAGGTAGAAACTATATCAATCATAGTATTGGGTTTGGAGAAATATGGGAAAACACACCTGAAATCCATAGGATGAATAAAATTAGATAAAGGATGGGGTTTTCAATAGTAATGTGAGTAGAATTGGCCTATTCATCCTAATTATAATCATAATGTGTTAAAATAAACGATTATTCCCTTTTATTTAAATTATATTGAATCACACATGGAATACCTATGTCATCCAAATCGATTGGGTTTTCATAGAGAGACATCATTACCCCATGAATTAATAATCATGTCATGGGAATTAGGGACATTTATAAAAATTATTCCTAGGTTTCATTCTCATTTAACGTTAATTTAATTGGATTGAATGAAACAAGGTAAAATTCAAATAAATTCATTTGAGATGAATCAAATACCTAGAAGATCAAGGGAAGGGTGTATAAAACCTTGAATCATAATCACCTGAGGGAATGGAATTGAGAAATATTTTTGACTATGCATGGAACTAGTTTTAGAGTTCAGACTGACTCTTATATTTCACCTTGGGGATTGGGAAAAGGACGTGCATTGATAAAAAATTAGTGTTTATGTTTTAAAAAAATGACTACAACTTTTGAATGATATTCAATGTTAAAACCCTTGAATTTAATTGTTTTAATTATATTTGGTAATTTTTGATAACATGAATCAAAATGATTATAAGGAAGGTACAATGATGTCAGTTTTATATGTTGAATTTATATTGAAAATTTTCTTCTTGTTTAGAATTTTTCTAACTCATTCAATGATTTTTGTGTAAAAATAGGCCAAAAGGATCACCATAACCTCATGCATGCACTGCCACTCGCTACCACGACATGCATCCATCATTTCATTAAACTCACCTCCAACCCGTTCATGCACCATCGCTCACCACACTCCATGACCCCATTCATGCATCACCAATCATCACTGACTAACACCCATGCATGTTACCACCATATGCATTCTGCTATTATAGGCATGCAACCACTGCATGAAAGTAACCATATCATGCACCCACCACATGGCATTGACGATTCCACTTATAGACTTTTGTTTCACCTTCATCCATGCATTCCACCACCTTCACTCTCCACCTTTGTCGAGCACCACTTCATGCATGTAATACACAATGCCCCATAATTCTCCACATCTTGGCCGCCTCGATTATTATTTCCTTCCACATGGAATAACCCATGAAGAATATAATTCTTTTTTGATTCTTAAGACTCATAGGCCACTTCTGCTCACCCATAGACCACCTACATGACGAAACCACATCATTAAGTATGCATTAATTGATTCTTCCATAATGAATAACTATTAAACCAATTCCATTGACTGATTGTAGTCTTCAATAATTTCTCACAGCATATTCATGGGTTTTGGGGAAATTTAAATTCTCTAATAATTCCTCCTTGATTGTGGGGATATTTGAATTATATTTACTCAAAAACACTTCCCTTTCCTATATAAATGATCCTTTTATTCCATCCCATACCATCAGGAGTCAAAAAACCAATGTTTGGGATCCCACTAGAGGAGGAATCTCAGTCTCCCTACAACTCTTATCCCCCAAATTTTCCTTTGTTTTATTTTTTTATTATCATTTTTTTATTTTATATGTATACATTAAATTGAATTTTTGTTTTCATTTAATTAATATTTTTTTAAAACCATTAATTTATTCTTATTTAATAAAAATAATATGAAATTATTATTGTAAATATTATTCATATAAATATCATTACTAATATCATATTCTTAATTGTAAATTATTTAAACTTATTTTCTTCACCATGTTTTTAAAAAATTTATCATAATTAAATTATTATAAATAAATAATATTAATCATATTATTATTATTATTATTATTATTATTAGATTAATGTTCTTTATAAATTATATTTTGTTCTGTTATTTAATGTTTTTATTTTATCACAACACCCCTATCCTTATGTTGTCATCCACATCCTATCATATTTTTTTATTTCTTTCATCAACCATTATTTATATTTTACTTCATCCATTCTCTATTATTATTATCATCTTCCATACAGACCACCATTGTGAACTATTACTCTAGAAAATGATTGGTTGACAAAGATTCTTGGACCTCTGTAAGGACACAGTGCTCACCAATTTCTTTAATATTTATTTTTATTATTGTTGATACAATTTAGTAGGTATGAATGGGTGAGGCGAATGTCATCAATATGCTAACTTCCGCAATGAGATGAAAAAAAAATCTATCCATATTACTTAATTTAATCATTTTTACCACTTACTATTGGATAATTCTTCACTCATTGGAGTAGAGATAACCAACGGAAGAAAAAAAATTGATTAAGATGTTTCCAAGAAGATGACACCTCCTAGACAACAAATTTTCATCATCCTTGATTAAAGGAGAGTGGAATAAACAGTTATTAGGCATTCAATGGCATTTCACAGTTAAAAAATAAATAATGATGATTCAAACATGATAATTCAAGTTTGGACTATCAAGAAAATCAATCACAAAAAGGGTAATAATTATTAAATACAAGGATGAACAAAAGGCCATGTAAATTCATTCTTTAACAAATTTTTCTTAGTTCTCATGATAGTATAATTTAGAATTTCCATTTATACATGTAAGTTTTCCAAGACCCCAAAAATAATATAATTTTTCTCTTAATCTAATCAAGGCCAACAAAAGAGAAATATTATATGATTTAGATTATGAGAGAGAGACAATAAAAATGATAATCAAGTCAGACGACCCTTGTCATCCACTATGATGAACTAGTAAAAATTATAAATTTGTTTGGCCCTTCCCCATGACATGTGTGGGTCAAAACTAATGAAATCTCGAGTGAAACCATCGATATTTCAATTAATTTTTCTAGTTTCACGTTTTTGATATAATTAGATTTCATTAAAACAAAATAAAAATTTCATTCTTTAATGAATTAAAATGATCATTATTATGCATGGATTGATAATTACTCATATGATCTAGAACCTACAGTCAAAACCCTCCAGTCTATATAATAAAGTGTCTCATTATGGGATAGACAGATATGGGGATCCTAGAGAAAAATTTTAATAGTGGAGTAAATCAAGGACCTCTTCAAGAAGATCATAGAGACCCTGGAGAAAGCAGAGGTTAAACGAACATCCAGAGATCTTGTTGAATTATGGGAGTACATCCTAGTGTTTTTTTTAAAATAGTGGATGAGGGAAAAATAGTGCCCCTTTATTCTTCTGATTTTTTTTATAAAGTTCAACCAGAATATTTCCAGGGAATGTGAAAAAATATGTACTCAAGTATGATATTCAGGATCCTGATGAAAATTTGTATGATCTACAAGGAAAAATGGGTTGGAAATCATTATACTCCAAAGAATCATTTGAAAAACAAGAACCATAATATTAACCTAAAACTAAATATATGAAACATGTATTACCTAAGGAGGAAACGTAAGAAGAATTGACATATGATCTTCATGTGGGATATCAACAAGAACTAAGAGAATTTTCGAATGAATGTGTGGAACCAATTGATCTCCCCAAACCATGCTTGGATGATCTAACATTCATGAAGGAATATGCAACATAAGTGGATGAATTTGAAGTTAAAAGTGATGATCTTGACTATCTACCATCATCCACAAAGAATATACTTCAAGAGGAACATACCACTGATGCATTTGTTGAATCTTAACACACCTATGGAGTTGATCATATCTCATACTCTATATCTTCTAATTTTATTGAAACAGAAGTATAAAACACTCTAAAATATTTTGATTATTATTGATTTAGAAAATCATTTTTATTACTTTACAATGATGAAGAAACTAGTCATGCACCTGAGTAGTAACACATGGAGATCCTAATTTTATGAAAATACAATTGAGGATCCCCATCATAAAAATATCCATGTAGTCAAGCCTAAGGAAATAAAAAAAATTGATACTATATTTGAAGGGGGAAATTACTAGTTAAAAAATCAAATTATATTCTAGTAAAAATAATGATTGAATCCCTCTTTGATTATTTAAGTAAAGTAGTATATATTTATCCATCACTAAATGATAAGGATATTGCATGAGTAGAAACAAAGGATGATGATCCATACTTTATCCTACCCCTTCCTTGAATGTTTTACCTCATTTTTAAGGGGGATATAATGTACTCTATCTGTGGATCATTCCTCAGCATGATGGATGAAGAATAATATGGGAAAAAAACATGTGGTGGTTCAGATCAAAGACATTAAATCAACAATCTTTTTTTATCTATGACATGTAATTTCCATATTGAGGCATTAAAAATTAAAATCCATCACGAGGGATTATAACATGATTTATCAATACTTGATTTATTGAAATATATATTTCATTTTCATTTTTAAGAAAGTATTTCAGCATGCATCCCACTCCCTCTTATCTTTTTGATACATTAATGAGATGAACCTTCTTTTTAATTGGGTATTTTTCTTGTATATGATCATGATGGAAGAAGGATGCCTCCAAAAGTGAGGGGGAATGATGACGCGTGATGGGAAAAATATTTTACTATTTATTATCTTATAAAAACTCATCATTTTTCTCCAAAATAATGCTTTGAGATTTAATGAAGGGGTCACATTCTGAAACATCAATTTTTCATTAATTTAATTATATATGAAGCATGAGTTTTTTAGTAATTATGCGATTCAAGGTTTTATATTTCAAATGTTAATGAAATTGAATGCATAAAATGATAATTAGAGGACTAATGTGAATTATAGATATTAAAATGAGGACTCACGATTTAATGGAATTGAATTATTCATGGAAATGAAATTTACAAACCATTTTCATGCAATGATTTTGTAAAATTCAATGGAATTGATTTTTTTATTAATCATTCATTCTTTGATTTCACAATATCATATTTCCATTCCCAAAATAATTTCATAACCTTGAAATTCTTTTTTTTCTATAGAATACTTCTTGAGTTGCATTTGGATATTCCACCTCATAGAACCTGAATTTTAATTTTTCAACACTATGGGTGTGGAAAGACACATTTCAAATTATTATTAAATTATTGATAAACCACTTATCCAAAAATATGATGTTTACATAGGTCCTTCTTAATACCATAGAAACCAGGACTGACCTTGTTCTAAATGACCCATATTTCGAGCCATTTTATCAATTCCTTCCGTACTGTTAATATGTTAATGAAATAATTAAGAATAAGAGTGTGGTGAATGGAATTATTGTAAAAGGGATGAAATAATTTGTAATTAAAAAGCGTGGGGGTTCGTATTATGGGAATTAATAATGGTTTTTTATTTATTAAATGTACCTAATTTTTTTCATTCATGAAAAAATTAACAGAAAATAATTGATTATGACATAGAAGAATAAATATTCACCATCACTAGACCGATGATTTTTATCATATTTGGTTAGGTGGTATAAATGAGGTTCATTCTACGAACAATAATCAGAAAATATAAATAAAAGGGATAAAGCCTACACTGAAAAAGAAACAATAATATAAGTAGAGAAAATTTCAATAATGTGAACATCATTCATTATTATTTCATTATTCATGATATTTATTTGTTTTTTAGGTTATTTAAAGTTTCTATATTTTTGTGGAGAATTCCATTGAACATTATTTTTTGAATATCATTCCTTATGTTATAAGAGTTAAATGTCCTCATAATACCCTAAATTTTTAACATCATTTCCTTACAACAATAAGCTTCATAGATATTTGAACATAGATCTCATGTCAACATGATTTATGTACTTTTTTCTATAGGAAGTGGTGAATGTAGTATATTTACTATACTATTAATAAGGAAAATGTATTCATTATTTCATCATAAATATAAATGACTTTTTATCATGAGTGATGGGTGAAATGTACTAATAGATGGGTAAATTGTTATTCTGTAGGTTTAATATTAATGTATAGATGAACATAAATTAATGAAGTGAAAAATATCCTTCATTTCAAAATGGTGAAAAGTGAAATTATGAGTTGAATATTTCTTTTAAAACGGATAAATTAAATTTATTTTTTATGTGAATTTATGGAATTATATTTAAAATTGATAATCATTTGATTTTATTTCATTGAAATTTTAATGTTAATAAACACGGGGGGCCTCTTTAACTTTTTCGATTTATGCTTGAGGAAAATCCTGGTTTATGGTTTTTTTTATTTTACAGAACAAAATATTGTGAAATTTATTTTATAAATTTCCATCATTATTAGTTATTTTCAATTATAATCTCTACAATTTCAATGTTTTAATTAAATGTGGGAATTTATGATTATAGGAATCAAAATTATTAAATGAAAATTAAAAAGGATTAGGTTGAATATTTGTAATTTATTTTGACATATTTATTATGGTTTTGAATTTATCTATCTCTTTTAATGATTTTTTGTGTAAAAAATAGGTCAGTATGCTTGTATCCACCCCATGCATACACAACCACTTGTTTCTCGCCAGCACTCCATGCATGCATCGCCTCTCACCACTCCCCACCACCCCATGCATGCACCCCCTCTCACCACACACCCCCATCCCATTCATTCCACCACCAAATTCATGTTTCCTCCGTATGAAATATTTCACATCATTCACCCCACACATGGTGTCATCAGATGCCATAACCACAATGATGAATCACCTTAATCCATGCATGCTACCACCTCCACTCTCCAACTCGATCAAGAACCACTATAGGCATGATTTTACTAATTCCCCATCATTATATACATCTTCACAACCTCTATTGATACCAAACTCCGCATGGAATAGATCCAGACGAATTTCATTCTCTACCACGACTCGAGATCCACCAGCAACCACTGTTTACTCACTAACCACATGGTCCCCACTACCACCACACCAAGGATGCACGCATGGAGTATTCTATACTGATGAATGAATAACCCGGTTTTATCAGGTGATTTAAATCCTAATTCATTCCTCACATGATCTTTATTCCCCACATGTCTCGAGGTGATTTAAATTTCCCAAGATATCCTCCCTCATTTTAGGTATCTTCGAATTCAATTAATGCAGAACCCCTATCTATTTCATTTATAAATGGTTCTTGCTTAAATCATATACAATTGGGAGTGCACAAAGAAAGGTTGAGATTCCACCGAAGAAGGATGTTTTGTCTTTATGAATCTCTTCAACCCCTCCACATTTAGTTTATATTTTTTCTTTTAAGGATTGTTTTCTAAAACTTTAAATTTGAATTTGAACATTAGTTTTAAAAAAAATGCATTAATTTTATATACTTTTCACCACCATTAAATTCTTTTTTATAATTAAAATATTAATAATAATTAAATATTATTATTATTATTATAAACATTATTATTAGTATGACATTATTGATTTAAAATAATTTGAAAATTATTTTATTCTCCCAATTTTCAAAAATTATTTCCTATGTTATAATAAAAATTAATATTATTATTAATATTAATATTATTATAAATATTTTAACATTCATTGAAAATTATATATTTTCTTTTCTTTTCTTTTCCTTTCATTTCTTCATTTATTTTATCCCTCTATCTGTCTTCTCATCCCACTTCCTTCCCTTTTAATTTATTAATTTTAGCCGCCATTTATTTTATTTTATTTATTTTTTTCTCCATCCTTTTAATCTTATTTCATACACTCCACCATTGTGATCTCTTACTCCTGTAAATGAAGGGCTAACCCCTTGACATGGACTTGGAGGCAATCAAGGTGTTCATGCATTTTCAATAGAGTTTAATTTTATGATTGTAGATAAAATTCTAAACGCATACATGGGAGTGGTGAATATCACCGGTAAGGTGACTTCCCCCAATGACATGGAACTCAATATATCCATATTTTTTTAGTTACCCATTTTTTCTTCTCTCCATTGGTTAGATATTCACACATCTGAGTTGAGGTAATCAGTAGATAAAACATCATTAATTGATATACATCCTCAAAGATGACACCTCCAAGACCAAGGATTGTAATAAACATTGTTTAAAGGGGAGTTTGAGTTAAGGGTGCATGGGAATTACATAATTTCCAACAATTTATAAATAAATAATAGTAATTCAAACCTAATATTTCATGTTTTTATTATTAAAATGAAATAAAAAACATAAAGGAGAATAACAATTGAATCCATATATGAACCCAATACCATGAACATTCCTTTCATAACCAATTCTATTTAGTTTTTATGTTATTATAAGTTAGAATTTCAATATTTTTATGTCCTTAATCAAAAACCAAAAAATATTTTAAATATTTTCATAAATAAAACCAAAACACAAAAATATATAGATTAGCTGATTTAGACTAAGTAAAGCAACTAAAATGATCTTCACGTGATATGACTCTAGTCATCTACTATGGTACACAATGAAAAATAATAATTGCTTTTGACTATGAATGATGAAAGTTGTGAGTCATACAATCACATGGGTGAATGTGATTGATCATTTTCATTTTTGTTGGATTGAACCTATCAAAACTCATCTATAGTTTACTCTTGTTGACATTGTACTATTAAATGAGACTTGAACTGTATCATCTATGGATCTCCCATTGAGTAATATGTTTACCTTCTCTTTAATATATAATCACTACACTCATTAATAGTTTGTTAGACACTCCATCATCTTATAGAAGGAATATCAAATCAAGAACCATATCAATTTCATTGAAAGGGAATCCAATACGCTCCTAGTTAAAATATCTAGTAGAACTATGGGAAACTAAATATATGTTTTTGACAGAATCATTCCCTTTGAATTATATCTAACAAGAACATTTTATACCTATAGACTATTATGAATAATAGTAACCCTTCCCATTACTAATGGAAATTACTTTATCATTCAGTGTTTTCATTATGATTTGATTGTAGTTATTTATCATTATACTATACATATTCTCTCAAAAAACTCCATTAGAATAGAATCTTGATGTATAGTTAGGACCAATCCTAGGATACCATATTCTGATATCATAGTGAAGACATATGAGAACAATGGAAGGCCCAACCATGGATGACATGGGCATTACCACCTATTTAGGATAGTAAGAGGACATAGTGTGAAATGGAGTACATGGAGAACACTCCCTCTCCCATTTTACAAAATTAAATGTAAGATCGTTCTGCTCAAGTATACATCAATACCACTAATTCAATATCAAATCATCTCTAATGGGGAAAAATGTTGATGGAAATAGAACAATGAGGTTGGATTTTGATTGTGTTGCACAAAGAATTGGCCTCCAAAAGGCCAAATCTAATGTTCAAATTCAATTTTCCTTAAACCTTATTTAAATAAAACACTACATCTATCCTGAATTCCAAATAAATAATTAATTTATTGAATATAATGTTATTTCACTACCATAACATCATTCCATTTTCTACCTTGGATTAAAATGTTTTTTTGTTCATTTACAAATTCAAATCCCCCAAAATATGAGTAAACACATCCATTATATTTATTAATGTTAATAATAGGATAATACTATTGGATGAATATGTTTATTTTGTAAAATAATATGAACATATGGTATAATACATTCTTTTAGGGTGGATATTTTTATAATCTTGTCCTATTATAGTTTAAATTGTCAATGTGTTTAGTAAAATGTATAATCTAATTAAATTGAACCCTTGTTGTAATTGAGAGACCCATTTAATTTTATAGCTTTGGGGAAATTTATAAATTATGTATTTCACATTTATATAACAATACCTTCCTTTTTATTCTCTCACAGCCTCAAAATTTCAATCTAATGACATTTCACTAGTGCCTCAAAACACTTCTAGAATATTACCAGTGTTCGTACGAAGACCAAGACAAACACCATAGAAAACATGTGATATTTAATACAATAGATATTGATTCAATATTCATGTATTTTTTTACATCCATCACCTATATAAAAAAATGGAAAACCATCGGTATAATATAGGTAGTAGGGATAGTTTGGAAAACTATCACACACAACCCCATTATCTAGCTCGGCCACAACTATCCTTAAACCCTATACTCTAGAAAACCATTTCAACTCACATAAATAGATTTTCACAATGTAACTTATTATTTTTATATCCTATGATAGATTATGATCATGAAACCCCCACATCTGAATTCATGCATCACATGAAAGAAAATAGAATAACATGTATCACTTATCTCACGTGAAAAATTTCAACGAGGAACCTTTTGATATTATCTTAGTAGGTAATTGAGAAATGGGATCCACAATAATGGAATGGTTGAGTTTAGAAAACTACAAAAAATAGAGTAAACAATTTGTATTTTGAGATTTCCATGTACTACAATGAAAAACCTAGTTCTCTCTATGCTTTGGTTAGCCAATGGTCAAACAGTTGGGTGACTGTGAATCGAAATCGGTAATCCAATAGGTGGGTCTCGATAAAAAAGCCAGATCACATATCTATTTTCTAATATCCCAATGAAATGGTATCATGTATATAAACTTTGGAGAAAACACTTCATTGGATTTCCTTGAAAAAACTTTTCCACTATAGGTAGTTCCGTGGAAAATGCAATGGGACTTATATTGACCCATCACTATAGTTTATGGTTGAGAAATGTTCCAATTGATATATGGTTCAGAAATTTTCCTACTGGACTATGGTAATTTTTGATTCATGGTATCTCAAATCTCTATATTGGGTTTGGAAAAAAATTATAGGACCATATGATTGTTAAGGGTCTAGAAAAAGAATACACTACTCATTTTAGTATTTGATTCTCTAGTGACCAATCGATTGTGAACACAATGAGAGAATACTCAATTCACTCTTTTGTTTTTTAGATCTAGTTTAATAGGTAATATATTAATGATCTAAATTATATATAAAATATTGTTGCTGAGGCATTTTATTCTTCCCAATGTCTCTATACAGAAGCTACACATCTGCATCTAAAAAATCATTTAGACCCTTCCACTCTTGAAGGACATGGGGGTTTATGATTCTTAATAAGTACACCATGGAAGGAATACATATTTCCCTAATATCCATTGTAATTTTTATTTGATTTTAAACTTATATGAAGAAATTTTAACCTGATAATTTATAGGAATTTATGTGAATTTATTTACTAGAATACTAATAAAGACCAATAAATTCTTAAAAATTCCAATAAAATCACAGGATTTAAAATTCTTCCAAGAGAAAAAGTTAGTTCTGATTGTAGATAATGGGTTTAATCAGATGAACATGGCATGGACATTAAATAAAATTACTTATTGGTGTTCATATTTCCTACACCTCAATTTCAGTAAACTACTATAATACTGTCAGTGTGATGGAGCTAGTTGAGTTTGTGGTGGGCAACCTAGGAATGACCTAGAAGAGATGTCATATTCATAGAGTTATGATTGAGTTGATTTGGACTGTTGGTGGGTGGGGGATTGATTAATGGGATAACATGATAATCACTATGTACTATAAAAGTGATTGATATAGGTGGTTGGATAAAGTCATGTTTTCATGTCGTAGTGCTCTAGTCAATACATGTTCTACTAGTAGTGGTCCCTGACAATATGATTCATGGATGATCAGGTTGGGCATGCCAATTTAGGGGAAAAGATGATTCCAAAATATTTTTTTTGTAATGATCTCTACAATTAGGAAAATTAATTTGAATCATTATGGATCAAAAATCATCATGCCACAATGAATATATATCAAGGACCTCTATACACATCATATAGAACCGCTTTGATGGTCATAACATGACACATCGATTCACACATATGACTTTATTCTTGATTAATGGGTTGATTTTATATTTACTAATCCCAAAATGATGGTTGTTAATTGGATAATTCCTGTAAATTTTCATGATCCAGGTCATGATTAATTACATATATTAACCCGATCATTTTTGAATTGGTTGAAGTCATAACAATTACCCATATGGGAACATGCTGTTGTATTAGGTCGACTATACTACTATGATGCCACTGATCGAAACTATATTGTTCTTCCATGCATCCTTATATTTGGATAATTAGTTAAAATATTAGGTAATTTAATTCGAGAGCATGGTTCATCCATGTGCATCTCGACATCGTATCATGGAACCACTATGATGGCATGGGACATTGGATCCACTCTATCCTCCCATGACTGCAAGGTCTATGTGGACCATGACATTCGATGGTCGATTGATTCTAGAAACCCTGGTACCCATTACTACAAAATATTATGTTATGTATGGAAAAGTTATGTTTAATTGAATCTAGCTTGAATATTATTGAATTGGGAAATGACATGGGGAGTGAAAGGGACTTGGGGTACATTTCTTTTTACTATAAAAACAACACCCAATGTATTTATTATTTATCAGTATAAACATAGCTAAATTGATCCCACTTGTAATGGTCCTTGATTCTTGGTTATTTGTGTAGAATGAGGGAATTAGAATGATTTTGTTCAGAGATATTCTAGATTTATGGAAATAGAGTCAATCATGCAGTAAAGTGTCATATGGGGTTTGATTGGTTAATTAATGTATAAATTGGGTGAACGGTATTGGGTTTAGGTTTCCTTCATATCATCAATCCACTATAATTCTGAAGGTGACTTTTTCCATTTAGATGATATACATAGCAATTAATTGTTCCCCATATCAAGGGAAAGGAAGACGTTTTGTCCCAAGAGTGGGTCAATATTGAAGAAAACCACCACCAATGCCACCACATACTACCATAACGCACCTTTCAATGAAAAGTAAATTAAAATATATCAAATTCAAATAGTCACATAGTTAATCAATGGTACTATTAATTCACTAATGTGTATTAATGAATATAATGTCAATTTGAGGGGATAGATGGTCGTGGGGTTTGATGTTGAGGTGTGTTATTCATGGTTGTCAAAATGGATAAAAGAATATGTTCCTATTGGAATCATAATTCCAATGATCCACCAAAATGGATAGAACTTGTGGTGATAAATAATTTCCAAACCATTTAGTGTACCAGCAATGAGTTAACTACCATTTTTACCTCAACATGTACACAGTTAACTACTCTGTTATTTTATTCTGGGTCTTCCATATTCAAACCTATCATGTTCATTTCATGGTGCTCATTTACTAGGGCACAAATCTACTTGGTGGACAAGGATACACCCACGCACGAACACCATATCAATGAAAATGGAAATGCATACCCTTGGATGTCATATAATTTACTAGTACCTACATAATTATGTTGTTGAATATATGTCAAAAAAAAATTAGTTTGATTCCAACTCAACTAATAATATGAATTTGATAGAATAGAGCACTAATAATTTGTAATATAGATAATAGAGGGTGTTATTGTGATTACCAACAGCATATACTACATAATATTGGGGCTAAATAGATTCTGAATATAGAAAAAGTTGAGAGAGTTCATGAATATGTTGTATACCTTGTGTGTGGGACCATGTGACAACTATTAAACTAACAAGACTTCAATATTGAAGGGGTTGTACTGGTGGGAAGGTGAGTAGTCGGTAAAACCAATCTATTCCAAATTAACTTTACAAATTTTCAATGGATTACAACACTGGATCAATATTATTTGACTTAATGAGCACCCTTCTAATTAAAATAGAACCTCTAACAAATTTTTCATTGTAAATAATAGAACCGGTAGTGTTAAATTAGGTATATTGGTAGAGAGAGATTGGCAGGGTGGATGATCCACATGGTAATGAAAAATTGTATTTGAATGGTTTTCTAGGATGATTGGAAGATCCACCTACCCCATAATTTATAATTGGTGTTGTATATAAATATTTTTCAAGAATAATAATGAGTGGATGTGGACTAATTGAATTCATGGTGTCATAAGAAATGTGGGAATTGAGGTGTTTTTTACTCCTCATGGGGCTGAAAACAAATTGGTTCACCCTTGCAATTTTTTTGGGATATTGGAACAATCATATATGGACATATTTCGGATGAAAGATTATCTAATCATGAAAAACTATTTATTATATTATTTATCGCTCCCCAATATCTCTGAGAATTTTTTCAAGCCCAAGCATTATAAACCCATCGGACCAATATGTTACACGACCAATTCTCGTTGCCATCCTCATTTCCACAAGCACTCACTAGGATACATCATGTATCTGAGTAAGTTAATGGGGAGTTTTCTAGATAGTAAATTTCTATGATTAGTATAACTAGTCAATGGGTTCAATGAATTTTCAACATTGAAATGTTAAAAATATCTCTATTGTTCCTTATGACCCTAAATCACCGTCATGATTTGACTTCGTAGTTCTGTGTGGTCCTGAGTCACCAATCGAGTATCCAACATGCTATTATAGATTATGGTTGCATTAGATTTTTTATTTTTCTTATTATTAGATCATAATTTCCCCAATATTCCCAAACTCCATGACCAACATTCCATCGTCCATAGCCCACATACATTATGAATGATTCAAAAAGGGTATAATAATAGGACCTGTAAAATTATTCTACCTAATAAAGTCATTCATTGGGCCTACTATAAATTGATTCTATGCACTAGTGTATCGACATAAATCTTAGTACATTAACCTATGGTGATAATCCCAAGAATTAATTTACTCCACAAACCATTCTAATATATAATTAACTTAGTAGTTAAACCAATGGGGTGATTTAGTACATTTTGACTTCAAATATTTCCACCACTATTAGAGTATAGTACATAAAATGAGAAGGGGGAATGTAGCCTCGTGACATCCTTCACTAAATATGCTTACATGGAATGAATTAAAAGTAGAAGTACTTATTTTTGAGGTCACATACAATTATCCAAAATACTCTCTATCTACTTTGTTGAAGAGACTGAATTACTTATTTTGGTAAATATGATGCCCTATATATGTCCATCTTATTGATATTTGACAATATCCTACTGAATTTTTCAATGTAATGAGAACACGAACACCCATGACTCGTGAATTGATCATCCATTCACATATATATTTCATTGAGGATATAAATTTAATTCACTCTTAAAATAGTTTACATAAATTCATGAGACTCTATATCTTCCAATTCCCTTTTATTTCACAACCCTAAGAATACACGAAGTAAATTAATAGTTTTTCTGATACTGAACCTTCATGAACACAAAAATATTTCTATATATTGTAGTTATTAATTTATGTCTTGATTTAAGACGGTATAAGGATGAAAAAAGACAAATGATACTAGATGGATGGGGCAGTAAAACGTAGAAAGATTGTGGTATCAATTCAGCCCAATTTAATGCTTTCGGTTAAGGGAAGGTCACTTATGAAAGGATCTGAGTGATAATGAGGACGAGAGAATGGTAAGGGATAAATGGTGGTGATACTGTGGAGGAAAGGCCATACCAACTCTTCTTCCAATGGTGGATAGAGAATAATAGTTTGTCTTTATTATTTAAAGGATTAAGAGATGTAGAACCTTTTCATAGTGTGTAGAGGAGGTTTTGAAACTCTATCTTTTGATCTAAACATAGATGTACCATCCCACCTTTGCATCATATCTTTTGGTTGTCATCTGACTCAATGTTTTTCATATATGAGGAATTATTTTGATGTGAAAATTAGGTTTCCAGTATGTAGGAACAATCTCTCATATTATTCATCATGTTATAGTATGTATTCTATCATGTAATGTATCAATCCATTTAATATATATATATATATATATTACATGTTATAGTTAGAACTAGTTATTGAAATTTATTCTATCCTCACCCATGCCTACTGCGAAGCAACTATTTCAAATAGTACTCTTCATCCTTTCCTTTTCTCATGACCACAACTGATGAGGTATATTGCATCCTACTTCGAATATCAACTGGGAATCCACCAACTACCATTGCCTCTACCTTATTGTTTGTTAGATGAATTAGGAATGTATAAGGGAAATAATGATATGGGAGAGTCTTTTTAATTACCTTATGATAAAGAAAAATGAAAAATGTATGTCTTAAATAGTACAACATCATTGGGAGAAAAAAATCAACATGTCTTGTCGTCACTGTGACCAGAGTGAGTATAATGAAATTCAATCAAACATAAAGACATTATTATTTCTTAGTTGAAGGTCCAAAGGATACGTAACCTATTTTCCTAGAATTTCCCATTTTTTATCTGTCCTGTTCATTTCCTAGTACTCAATGACCAGGGAATAGAGCAACTCAAAGTACCATGAGGATCCATATATGGCCATGTCTTGGTTCTTTAAAAAAAATTGTTAAGTAGATTCATTCCATGACATGGTATGTATCACCACAATAATTTACAAATATATTTAATAATGAATGAATGAAACACTAACTATCTATGTAGAAAAATTTTATTAGAACCTTTCCAATGAACATAATATTCCCACCTTTGAGATTTGAATTTAGAAAAATAAAGATACATGGTTGTGATTATTAAGATATTTTGAGTCGGATGAGATAAACATATATTTTTTATGAATAATAACTTGATCCTTATGAATAGTAATGTACAATTATGAATAGTAATTTGACCCTTATGAATAGAATACTCACCCATGTAACTATAAATAAATTATAGTCCCCTTATAAATGAGAGATAATATTTTTAAAAAATAATATTTTAGTGTGTTTATTATTGTGAGTAATAAATATTTAATTAAAATTTTAAATAAATAAATTGATTTAAAATATAATTAATTTTAATAAAATTTATTCTAAAATAAATATTTCGTTAACATAATATTTTAGGACAACTTTATGACTCATTAGTTAAATTTTTAATGTATTATAAAATCAGTTTTAAATTTGAAATCTATACATTTTCATGTAAATGATTATTTTATTCTAAAATTAATTTTCACATATATAGAAAATTATATTTAAAAAATGGAGTCCATTTTTTTATTCTACACATTAAATAATGGTTCAGGTGAATTTTTTTGATTTTCTTGAAATAGTGGATGTTTTTTGAAAAGTAAAATACAACAATTTACGTTATAAATACATTATCAGATAAATAAACTATTCCCTTCATCATGGATGATGTAAGAACACTTTTCTAGAATTAAAAATCATTAATACAATTTTTTTTCATAATAATAAACTCTGTTACCTATCTTGAGAAAAATAAAAAAATAATGATTGAGATATTTGAAAATCACTCATCTCCCCCACTATAAAAGCAACCCATCATTCCCACTTCAATTCACTCCTCTAAGCCATTAAGATTCTCAAAATACTTCCAAAACACTCTTTCCTTTCCCTTCCAAGGTATAGGATCCCTTGGTCTTTCCAAAAGATCAAAAACCTTTCTCATAAGGAGGTTCTCAAGGGGGTTGTTTCCATAGGTAAATATTCTTCCTTTTTCATTTAATTTCAGTTCAATTTATCAGATTTTCATATTATATCCAAAATTAATATGTTAAATTGATCATGAATACTATAATATCATCTATATGCTATAATTTATCATGTTAATGTAATATATATTATCTATATCTTTATTGTCTCAATTTTATTTTATAAGGAAAATCATCGTCTTGGTGGTTCCAATTTACAACCTTTGTGGACGACGAAGTTTCATTTTTCAAATAATTTTTGAAATATGTTCATGAAACCATTATAATGGTTTATACATATTTTAAAACCTATAATATAACCCTTTTTATTTTTTGGACGTAACATATTTACATAAAACTAAATGATAAAAAAAGAGATCGTTATTATAAATAACGACCGTAATAATCTAAACAATTTTAAATAAGGTATTATCTAATGATTCATACTCATAATAAGTTACTGAATTATATATATAACCATTTACAACTATTTTTTTCTCATTAACCACATGCCAAAACAACTATATATAATTATATGAATTTTAAATGATCTCCATTACATATAATAAACAGAACTGATCATGAAATCAAAGAAATGAACACTATGGAATGATAAAATTAAATCGTATAACTTGTAAAAAAGTACCTAAATAAAACTAATAAGATTATAGTGAATCAATTAAATATTGATAAGGTTATGAATTAATTAATTACTAGGATTCATTTTATTATCATGGATGTTAATTTTATGTGCATAACATGTTCGGACATAAGGTAAGGTTTTTCTACCCGAACCACCATTTTCATTGGAGTTACTCTTATTCTATACTCAATTAAATGAAATTTTAAATTATTATAATATACTAATAATTTATTCTGACTCGTAGATTTATATATTTATACCAATCATAATTATTCATTCTTTTATGGGGAGTTACAAGTTTTAGATAGATTATTCAAAAATTCTTCCGGATAAAGAAGCTTTTGTCAGAGGATCTCCTTGAATTGTTACCTATATCCAAATGAAATCTATAATATGATTGTTCCTAGAATTATATTTATAAAATAACTCATTTTATTATGAACAATTTACACTAATTAATCTCTAGTTTTATTCAAATATTTTTTCAAAAGAACTATTCTTTTCCAAGTGAAAGAGTATTTGTATTATGAATTACTTGATGATTTTATATGAGTATTTTCATATATTTCAACACTATCATTAATTAAAATGTTTAATTGGTACTTATATTTCAAGTTAACGTCTACCATATTTTATTGAATATTATATGATTAGTTTTACTATGGATGTGATATCTTGATACCATTAACCATATTACACCAAATAGTTAGTGTTTATATTAAATAATTGGGAAAGTTATTTAAAAATCATATCTTAGTTTAAATATTAATTTATACGTTTTTATTGTTTATATACACTCATATGAGGGATGAATAGAAATTATTAAATGATGGGTGAGGCCCACTATTTCCCATATATTCATTAGTATGTCTCAAAACACAAACTATTTTGGGTTTTTACATGTTTATGTATGGTCTTGACATGAGGCCTTGAAAGAATAATTACGATGTCTGAAATTATTAATTCCATCATTATTAATATATAGATAGATAGTAGATTTGATTATTCTAATATTATAATATCCATTGTTTTGTTTTATATATTTATTTAATTAGTTTGTATTCTCACCATATTATTATCATGTTTGTTTACAAAGGCATGTATTTTTTCTTATTAATTATACCTAGTGTTTATGTTTATGATTACTTCTTCTATATTATTTACCCTTACTGATCATATGATATCACCCCTTTATTATGTTTTCTATTTCTCTAGGATGTAAATAAGTGTATTATAGATAACTTGTTGGGGTAATATTAGAGTTATGGGAGTTACTAATGGATCTTCTATATTGTATTTCATTTGAAGTTGTAATGTTTAAAATTTTGTATGTCTTTGGTTTTCCAATACTACTAAACTACCTATTACTTCGAGATAAAACATTATCTTATTCATTACAATGAAATAAATAATGCATCAACTCCGGTAAATTGGGGTCAGGGCATTACTGTTGGTTTCATAGGATGTTTAATAAAAAACATGGAAACTAGATTTATAAAATGTATATTAGAGAACAAATACCTATGATAGACTTTTAGGATAAACATATAAGAAAACTCTAGAATTTTGGTAAGGAAGTTATTATGTTGATTTTCATAAAAAATACTTCTCTGTCAGGATACCAAATGTGGACATAGTTCTTAAACATATTTACCTAGGTGAAAAACTCCAATAAGGTGTTTCAGTCTCGGACTTGGGTAAACTAGTACACAACAATAGGCCTTACAATGCACATGGTTTGAATCTTCAAAGGGATATGCTTTGGATAATTCAAATCATAATTAAAATCCACTATGAAGGATTTAAAATTAAATTTTTCCTCAATGAAACTATGTTTGTGAAAATGCGATTAGATATGAAAATTATTTAAATTTATATTATGTATTCATCTAGTTGAGGTTATATAATATGATTCATAACCTATTATAGTGAATGACATAATTTTTAAATGGCTCTAAGAGGTTAGAATGGAAACCACATGGATTCCTATATCACATGTAGGGATATCCCCCTATGCAAGATAATGATGATTGTTTTAGAGTTATGACCAATGCTGAGAAACATATAACTATACTAAGATAGCTCACCTAGGTTATGAACGATAACATTACACATATGGAGCACCATGAACCACAACATGGAGGATAAATTTTAGACTACTCTATGTGGTAAAAGCATCCATAATTTAATGAGACTACAACCCCATTCGTAGAAGGGCAGAGGATATGTTCCATACAAAAGACATTTCTCTCTTTCGGAGTTAAAAAAATGGGAAGTTTTCCCTATATTTTTTATCATATGTGGGGAGATATTGATAATGGGTTGTCACTAATTCAATAAAAGGTCTATGAAGATATTAAAAATATAGAATGGATTTATTTTAATTAAATATTCTTAGAAAAATTATTTCCCCGCGAACAATAAGTGGACATGGAAATGTAGTTTATGAATCTGGGAAAAAAGGATCATAATGTTGAAAATTATGATGTTAAATTAACAATTATATAATGGCATGTCTCTGACTACATACGCAAATCAAGGATAAATACTGATGAATTAATTTATGTTTTAAATCCATTCCTCTAAAGGGAACTATTCTCCCTAATTTTCTTTTCATATGAAGATACAATGTAATGTGTTATCAAGAAGGAAAAATAATTCTATAATAATTATTACTTTAACAGAATGGAAGAGAAGAAGTGAGTTGATGAAAACTCTAGAAATGAAAATAAGGAAAAGTTGAAGAAGGTAATAATTGATTCTATCCTATGCTAATTGAGGGATGAAAAAACTATGTACATGAATGAAAGGTATGAGTGCTTGTTACAGGTGTGGCTGAAAACACACCAATACCATGATTGTAAGGGAAAAAGAGAAGCCTCCAATGTTCAATTCTACAAATTCAATGATACAGGACATTATGAATGTTATTATACTATGTGTCATGCTTATAGTCCCCAAAGAATGCCAAGGGAGCAAGGACAATATTATGAAATCACAACTGATGAGGGTGATGTTCCAAATGATGTGGTGGAAGATACATAAATTATTTCGTCAAACATATGAAATTCACTCATCGATTAACAATCATTTCCTTCCTTTATATCTTTCCAGCATTCAGTGAACATTAGGAATTTGAAATTTTATTTAAAGAAGAGGGTTTTAGTCAAAACTTTTAAGGGATGTATCATAGAAACAAATCTGTATCAATCAATCCCCCTTTTGGAAAATAAACAGAATTTAGTTTCCAATATTATCATAATACCAATGATTTCCATTGACATAATACTATAAATGGATAAAAATTCAAAATAATATGGAAAAATATATTCCACGAAGAAGGAGGTTACAATTTGTTATAATGATATAGAATCTCTTATATTTAGTGAAGAAACATCATCATTTAGTTCAAATCCAGATCCACCGACAATTGCTCTGCTGAATGACATTATTGGGTAGAATAAAAACTGAGAATCTATGAATGAGGAATGGGGTTTTAAAATTGTGGATGTATGTATTCTAAAATAATATATTGACTTGTTTCTAGAGGATTTTAAGGAGCATATTCTGGAGTGGGAAGATGGGTTCATTGTTAACTTCAATCCTTGTTCATGACCTATATCAAAGAATACATATATAATGGACGCTATAGAGTTGGTAGAACTGAATAAATAACAAGAGGGATTGATTAATAAAGGATCTATTCACCCTAGTTTTTCTCCATGGGGAGACCCAATTCATTTCATCATGAAGAAGGAAGTACATATGTGGTTGTACATTGACTATAGGAATATCAATTCTATTATGATAGCGAATAAGTATTCTCTTCCTCACATTGAGGATTTTTTTGATCAATTTCATGGAGTCCAATATTTCTCAAATATTGACCTTTGATCTACATTTCATCAATTTCATGCGAGAACGGAAGATATTCTAAAAACACCATTTAAAACTAGGTGTGGGCATTATAGGTTTTCATTAATTCCTTTTGTACTGACTAATGCACTCTCTATTTTCATGAATCTAAATAATAGATTTTTTAAAGAGTACCTTAATGACCATTTTTTGTATTTATTTTTGATAACTCGGTATAATTCAAAATATATTAAGTTCATTAGTGTCCCTTGCACATTATTTTGTATACTCTTAGTAGAAATAAATTATATATGATGTTTAGAAAGTGTGAATTCTAGCTTCATGTTGTTTCTTTTTTGGGTCGTATTGTCTCTATGAATGGAATATTAGTGTATAATGTGAATAAAGAGGTAGATCAAGAATTCCCCACACTATCGGACATAGCTGAGGTATGTAGTTTTATTAGTTTAGTAGGTTATTTTCTTCATTTAGTTCCGAACATCACCCGTTTAGCTGATCCATTAACCAGTATTACTTCTATTGGGGACAAGATTGTATGAAAAAAATAATGTGAGGAATGTTTCGATGAATGGATGTGGATATTAGTGAGTTCTCTGATCTTGACTCTACCAACTGGATAGGTTATATTAGTGATCTATAGTGATTCATCATATAATGTACATATCTTTTTTTTTCGTGTATAATGATAGAGCTATTGACTATGCATCAGAGAAGTTAAAAAAATCATGACCAAAACTATACAACTCATGATCATTAGATATTATTTGTAATATTTTCTCTAGAAATAGGGATACACTACCTCTCTAGTGAAATATGTTGGATATATATGGATCACCAGATAATGAAATATGTCATATCTTAGATTGAACACAACATGAGGAAATGGAGATAGATCTCACTACTCATCGATTATGATATCTCCCACACTACCTACCAGTAAATGAAAATAAGGAATTTGATACATTGAGTAGGAAGGATCAAGTAGTTTAAAACAAAATGAGGATTTAAAGGGATCCTATATTCATTGATCTTTAAAATATGGATATTGAAATTATCAATGTAGGTGAAACATCATTACTTTTTCAATTGGGCTTCAAACCATATTTGTTGTAAATAATTAAATCTTGTCAGTATGATGATGATTATATTCAACTAAAAATTAGATGTGTGAATGATTGTATGTGGGTTGACATTATATATGAGGATGTAATTATAAAATTTGGAAATATTATTTGTGTGCCTCTATACCCAAGCTAAAAAGGGAGTTATTGGATGATTCTGATTGCTCAAATTTCTCTATACACCCTGGTAGAACTAAAATGTAACGATATTGTGAGGAACATGTCTATTGGATCAACCAGAAGTAAGAAATTTTCGATAATGTATCAAGATATTTAGTCTGTCAACAAGTAAATTTCATTCAAAAACATCCAACATATGTCATAAAACCACTACCAATTCCTACATGTAAATGTGATGATATCACCATGTATTTTGTCACTAGATTACACAAATATTGATGAAAGAATGACAAAATATGGGTAATTGTTTACCAACTTATGAAATATGCACAACTCATTACTATAAGGGAATGTTTTTAGTGCATATCATTGAAAGATAGTTTATCAATGATATTGTGAGAATTCTTGGAGAAACCCTCTCTATGGTGTCTGATCATTATCCGTGTTTCAAATAAATTTTTTGGAAATGTCTTCAAAAATATTTAGATACTGAGATTCTATTCAGTACTATTTATCACCCTCAAATGGATTGGCTATTATATATGATGATCCAAACATTAGAAGACATGATGGAGATCATGTTCAATTATCTTCCAAGGTTTTTCGGATAAGTATTTACATTTGGTGTATTTTTCCATCAACAATAATTTTCATTACAGTATTCATATGGTTCCATATGACACATTGTATGGAAAGATATTTAGTACACCAACATATTGGGATGGAGTTGCTGAAATGGAGATTGTGGGCCAAGATCTTGAGGATGATAAAACAGAGATGTTAAATACTATCCAACCCATATCAGTGACGCTTAATGAAGGGAAAATAAACATACCACTAATTAAAGGTTTTATATTGAATTTAAATACTAAGATCATGTTTTCTTGAATGTATCTCTATGGAAGGGTGTTATAAGATTTACAAATAAAGGGAAACTTATCCCATGTTAAATTGGCCCATTTGAAAATCCAGAGGGAATTGGAGTTCTGGATTATTATTTAAAAATTCCACCTAGCCATTCTAAGGTACACAATTTGTTCAATGTCCCATTTTTTAAAATGTCTATTGCAGACCAACTCATGTTTTCACTTCTAATGGTAGAAAATTAGATCCTGAAATATCGTAATATGAAGAGCTTATCATGATTCTGCACACTAAAGAATAGGTATTGTGGAATCGAATGACTCGACTGGTATTGGTACATTAGAAAAAACATATTATTAAAGAGGTATTGTGGTATCCTGATGAACACATGATGAAGAAATACCAATATATTTTTATGAGTTATCATTCTTGTAATTTTGAGGATGAAATTTTTATAAGGGATTAAGAATGTAGTATACAAAGAATTTAAAAAAAGATCTAATATTTAATTCATGAAACACTAAGTATCTATGAATAATCATTTTTTTATAACATTTCCCAAGGACATTATTTTTTTTCTTCTAGGATTGTAATTCTGAAAATGGATATACATAGTTGTGATAAGTTGGAAATTTAGAGTCTGATATGATCAACTTACAATTTTTTAGTGAATAGTAACCTGACCCTTATGAATAATAACATACACTTATGAATACTAATATAACCCTTATGTATATTAAACTCTCCCATGTATGTAGAAATTAATTTAGGAACCTTATAAATGAGGGTAAATATTATAAAAAATTTAAAATTAATTTTGGTAATTTTTTGTGTAATAAATTTTTAATTACAATATTAAATTAATAAATTGTTGAAAAATAATAATTTTGATAAATTCTTTCCAAAATAATTATGTTTTCTACCTAGTAATTTAAGACAATTTTACGATGCCCCATTCAATTTTTGAAAGTATTATACAATCACTTTTAAATTTGAAATATATTTTTTTCATGTAAATAATGAATTTATTTAAAAATTAATTATCAAATATTTGAATAATTATTTTGATAAAAATTAGCCTTTTTTTATTTCTACACAACAAAAAATGGGTGGGGTGAATTTTATATATTTTTCTGAAATACTGAAAATTTTAGATAGGAGTAAAATACGCTAATTTACTATATAAATACATTATAAGATAAATATACTATTCCATTCATCATGTATTATGTAATAACAAATGGTTCGAACTCACACAAACATATTATTGTTAATTTTTACTATATTATGAACTATTTATTTTCATGATAAAAATAATAAAAACAATGAATAAGATATTCCAAAATCCATCTTATCTTCCACAATAAAAGCATCCCCTCACTCACTCTTCTATATACTAAAATATGTGTTAATGCTTCTCAATTTTGTACCAAAATAAACATATCAAGTCTATCCCCACATCTTTGATCCTGTTTCCTTTCCAAAAGACAAAAACCCATTCCTTTAAAAAGGTTCTCAAAGACTTTTTCTAGAGAAAAATCCATTTCCTTTAACATTTTATTTTTTTCCAAATTATCATCTTTTCCTAATATATCCTAAACCTCATATATCCAATTGATCATGATATATTAATTATCATCAATATACTATAATTATATTATTTTAATTTTATAACCATTGTCAAAATCCTTACGCTCCTTCTTTTATTTTATAAATGTAATCATCGTCCGAGAGGTGCCAATTTAAAATCGTTGTGAAGGATAGAGTTTCGTTCATCAAATTTCTCTTAAGAGATCATTATGAAAAATTTTTAATTGTTTAGTAAGATTATAAAATTTATAATATAACCCTTTTCTATTCAATATGTATCATATTATTAAATGATAAATCAAGATGTGTTCGTTCTTATCAATAACTATAGAAATAATCTACACCATTATCTCTAAATATATTATCTAATGATTCATCCAAAATTTATAAAACCAAATGATATATATAACCATTTAAAATTAGTAATTCTAATTTATCACATTCAATTCCTATTTTGGAAAATTATACCAATTAAAAATGAAGTCCATTAATTTTAGTCACGTGATCCAATCATGAAATCAAGGGAACAGAGTCTCTAGAACAATGAAATTCAATCATATAACTTATCAATAAGGCCATAAATAAACATAATATAAATATAATTTTTCAAAAAAAAATTATAATGTTATGAATTAATTATTTATTTTATTAAATTATATTATTTATTATGTTATGGTCAAGTGTAAAACACGTTTGTATATATGGTAAGGGAATTCTACCCGAACATCCATTTTCTTTTGGGTTACTATTATTCCTTATGTAACGCAATGAAATTATAAATAATTTTTATGTAATATTAATAAATTATGTTTTAATGTTATAAATATTTGTACAAATCATTATCCTTCATTATTTTATGGGGAGTGACATGTCTTAAAATGACCTTCCAAAAACTCACCGGGATAAACAGGCCCGTTTCAATAGAACGTCTCATTTTATTTATTTTTTCAAATTCACTATATATGCTATTTCTATCCAACATTATTTTAATAAAATCACTATTTTGATTGTGAAAAAACCAAATAAATTCACTTATGGTTTTAAACAATGATTTTTCCAAAAAAATACTCTTCTTTTCAAAGTAAAATATAATATATCTTAAGAATTACACGATGATTTTATACGATTATTTTCAACTATTTCAAAAATAATATTTATTATTATGTTTTACAGGGATAAATAATGGTTGATACCATATACTATATTTAATTGAATTGTTTATGGGTAGTTTGACTATGGATGTGCTATCTTGATACCATTATCCATATTACTCTGAATGATTAGTGTTCATTTATAATGATTTGTAAATGTTATTTACATTTTATATGTTCGTTTCAATATTAATATATATTTTGGTAATTTATTCCTCATTCATATCAAGAATTCATTTAACTAATTAAATGATGGGTGGGTCCCTCTATACCCCCTTTATGCATCAGTAAGTCTCAAGAGAGAGATTTGTTTGGGATTTTACACGTTTATGTATAGTCTGGGCATAAGTCCTTGAAGAAATTATTATGATTTCCGACATTATGAATTCCCTCGTTATAAAAATAGATAGTTATAGCCCATGTTTATATTCCACTTATATAGTATCCATGGTAATCTTTTATGGCATTATTTAATCAGTTGTTTCCTTCCATATTATACTCAAATTTATTTTTAATGGCATGTAATTTTACTTATTCATCATGCCAAATGTTTATGTTTATGATTAAATCCACTTTATTATTTACCCTTTGTTATCATATGGACTCACCCCTTTTTTATGATATATATTTTCCCAATGAAGTGAAGATGTTTATTATGAATGACCAGCAGGGATAATTTGGGAGTTATGGGTGTAACTATTGGATCTAATATATAGTATTTAATTTACATTGTAATGGTGGGATAATGTATGTCTATTGTTTCTAAAACTACTAAACTACCTGGTCTTTTAGGATGCAACATTCTTGAAATAATGCAAATTTAATAAATAATCCATTTTCTCCAAGTAACTGGGGTCGGGGAATTACATGGTCGACCAGTTGGGTATTTATTTCAATCGGTACTCTACTCTAAAAATCCCAACACATTTCATTCCTAAGTAAATAATAAATAATATCAAAGGAAGGATCAAATTATATGCATTCCACATATGGGTCATCAGGGGTGCCACAATTTTTTTCATTTTACTGAATTTCCCGGCCATTGAATATTCATGGTGTTCCCTTGAGAATGTAAATGAATACCATGAGAGATTCATAAGTAGAAAGGGAAATGCTTGAAATTTTTTATCTTTAGTGATATGAAATTTTATATATTGGGAGCTACAATTGGAACTACCTATTGACCACCCTGAATGAATAATCTACTTAGAATGAGAACTCATATCATCATTGAGCTAAAGCAATATCTATACTCTATTTCACAGACTAGTAAATAAAGAAAATGTTTAATAATGAATTGGGAATAAATCTATATGATATGGTTACATTGAATTTAATGTTATGTTCTACTCCTACCTCCTATATTATCTACAGGCCTAGGAGTTTTTCCCGGAATATTTTTGTGGTACTCTTATTTTTTAGTAGTTCTTATTTGGCTTATAGATAGATATCCTTTGGTTTAGGAAAAATACGTGGATTCAATATAATTATATGAATCAAAAATTTCCTTCTTCTCCCAGTGTGCATGGCTGAATATTCATCCATGAATTTCTTAGAATGGATTAGATTGCTGATAGATAGTGAATGAATGGATTGAATTTAGACTCATATTTGAGATTCATCATCTAGTACCTACTGTAATAGTCTATTTTTTTACCTATAATGATGAAAATAGTAGTCTCATGTTGATTGACCCTTTTATCATATATTAATAGATTCATGGATTAATTGAGATCATGTTTGTAAATCATTTAAAAAACATTACCTGCTCAACCATCCCATTAAACAGTGCCCCATATAATCACCATTTTAGACTACAATGTAATTTGGCAAAAGAAAACATGAAAGGGAAAGGGATTCATTTGAATCATATTTTGGAAATTTAACCATCCATTATTGTTGGGTTTCCCACAATCCTCAAATTCAATAATAGAATATGTTCAAAATAGGACTCTCGTTTAACCCATAATAAGAAGCTGGCCAGGATATGGTATAAAATAGTAGGTAGCCTAATTCAGGTGTTTAATTTAATTATCCATGGTGGAGTATCTATTTAGTAGGGTCTAATAAAATTAAAATTCTCTTAGAAAAAAATCATGGAATCATATAACTGGTTAGGAAATCTATTTTCATGGATATCAATGGAAATGAACACTTTAGTTTAGAGATATAATTCTATTGATTTCATTTGGATAATTTGATAAAACCAACTATCTAGAATATGTTACACAAACCTATGAAGAATCTTTCCATTGGTACTAGTCTATGAGCACAAGCCATGTTGAATCTCCAAAACAATGTATCGAGACCAATTTATTTTGTCCAAATTTGATTGACCGACAAATTTTGTTTCCTAACATCTAATGACATTAGTCTAATGAAATTTCTTATCATTGAACTCATAATGTAAAGAAATTTCATTATTATATAGAGAAAATTATAAAAGGAATGAAGTAATGTTTCATATGTGGGTGAATGAAATCAGTGTTGGTGATTTCATATTCAGAGTAGAAAAATTCCATGTTCTAGAAAGTTCAACACATAGAGGTAATAACATTGAGATGTCCTCATCCTCTCATTCACTCTTTTTTTGTCCTTAAATTCTTGAATGATTTGGTGAAATAAATACATATAATTACATTTCATTCACTTTTTTTTCTTAGATAGTACCTGCTCGTGGATCCACTTCTTCAAAACTTTATTACCTCAATTTTTTTCACTTCAGATTTTCATCAGTGGTCTCATACACCATTAATGTAATATATTCTTTCATACAATTTTTCTAGGTAGCTATGTATTTGAAATACTCACCGTAGATATCCATCTATTAAACAGGAATATATACTAACGTGCATACGCCCGTTCCACCCTAATGATTTCTCATCTTTATGTATAGATATATAAATATATCATTACAATTAGACCTTCCAATTTTCTTGATTCCATTGAGATTGTTATAATATGTTCATAGTACCGTGTTCAAATAAAAATATGCATCTACAAATCTTGAGTAGTGACCATTCCACCGCACCACTGAATTATATATAATGAATCATCCTTTTAAACTAGTTGATGAATGAAAAAAAGATCCATATTCTCCAACCAATAAATAAATTTTTGGACAATTTCCTACCTGAGTAGGTAAGAAAGGAAGTTATGAGAATAAAGAGATATTAGATTGAGTGATTAAATGGATAGTTTTATTCAACTACAACCGACACCATATTCATCTACATGGATACATGAATCATTTAGACTAGGAAAGTACTAGGTTCAAACTAACTAGTGTGTAACTATATAATGAAATGATTCACTAAGAGTAATAATCATAACTGTCACTAAACTTAGGGTTTTATCTGCATCATCCTTATATGTTTTGTAATAGACCATATGTAATGAATAAATATTCAATGTGGACTCCAATACTCCTCTAGTTAGATTAACATTGTCAAAGAGAACTAATTATATGTTCTATTAAAGAAATTACCCTTCATGTGCAAGATATACCCACTTCAGGGACACAAAACTAGATACATGGAACAACTGGCACTTATGGTTGTAGATATACAGGGGGATATTTATCTATAGCCTAGTATAATTATTTCCATAAAATTGGGGAGGCTACTAAACATGGTAGCATGTGAGGATTTCACTCCGGATCTAGAAAAAATGAAACTATATCAAATCATTAACTGTCAATGGAACCCCTCGGGATACTTTTGATTCCCTCCCCCATATAATTTAAGATGCCTTGGGACTTAATTATATCTCTCATCTTGTCTTCATCAACTACACTTTAGGATATTGAAACTATATATTTTCAAGGAAATAAGGATTTAATGAAAGGTAAAATCAAATGATTATTTATACAATGAGTGATATATATCAATATAATATAAGTATAATAGTTTAGTATAATTGGAATATCCCAGATAAAACACTAATAGTTTTCATGTTGTCAATTTTATGGTATTCCCACCCCACCATTCGTGTAAAGATTATAGAAGACCAGGAGAGGTTATAACAATGAAGAACATGATCAAGGGTCAGTTGATCTAATATTTGTTTCCCTAGATTGATTCATTGTTTTGGTAATTCAACAGTCCTGATATGATCTTTGAGAAGTGGTGGCTATTTCCAAATCTTTGAGTTCTACCATTCATGAAAGCAGGTTATCATCATAGGATTGAAGGGATCTAAAATTTGCTTGGTTTTGTTAATATAACTTCCTAGTATATATCCTTCTTCATTCTATCGTTTAAAATGTCACGGACATAACCTCCACATAAACATGAGATGATAATCATGTCGTAAAATTGATATATTTTAAAACCGAAGTAGTTTGAAACATGTGTCTTATATTAGATAACCTTCTTAATTCTAGATCGAAGATTCATTCAAGGGAAGGATGAATCCCTTATCCTTGACCATGTAATAATTATAATCATTCATTATTAAACAATATTTTTATATTAAAATGATATGAAAAGATAAAATAGGGAGTAGCTGGGGAAAATTGATTGTCTTCAGATTGTGGATGACTCTTACACCGGTATAGGTTGTATCATATGTTAATTAAACATCATTTATGAAGACAAATGTACATGGGAAAAACTTATTATAGGCTAGATAATGGAAACGAGAGATCAATTCTCAGTACTGGTTGGAGTGTTTCTCCAGATATGGTACAATTAATTTACTGGGATAATTGAATTTCATGTTGAGGGTCTCATAATGTTCTCTATTAAGAAGGAAAGATCAGTGAAATTGAGTAAAATAATATTGCATCAATTTTCATATGTTGGGTGATTGGGTGAAGAGAATGTTATATGCTATGGAAAGTCGGGGGAGACCTGGTGATTCAATATAGATTAAATGGAATTATTTTTCAACCAAAAACAATAGTATAATATCTGTAGAATACATGTCCGCACATGTGGCTAGAAAAGGGATTAATGAATATTACAATTATTCGTGCAGGACCGGGAGGGAATATATGGAAAGAAAGTTAGAAACATGAATTAAAGTCAATAAATGTTCCATTTTGAGTTCATGGAAGTCCTTGTAAATTATAATGACCAACATCATATCCATTAGAAGATTGAAATCATAAAATATAACAAAAAAGGATTCTCCAATAATGGTGCCATTAGATATGCTTTTGACAAATCAAAAAGACTCTAACTCCATTATTAGATCTATATACATATTTTAATAGTTTTGGTAATGAATATACTATATTTATTTTCATTTTCCTTTCCCTATTTGGTTTAGGGGAGAACTACAGTCTGTGAGGTGTTCTCAATAAAAATGTTCTATAAAATTAATCATGATTCCATGTTAGTAACAATATATGCATATTTTTCTTTCTACATAAATCATTTCCATTAGTAATATTAATCAAACATAACCCTTACTAGGACATTATAATCTTTTATATCTATTCAAAGAATCCCTACATGCCATTTTGGATGATTCCAGAAATTCGGATAGAGAGTTGAGGGTCCTCACGTATGCTCGACCAAAAATTCCCAAGTATAATGGATGAGGTCCAAGAAATTTTATAATAATTATTTATTCATCATATAGTGATTGAAGAATGAATTAAAAATAAAAATAAAAAATATAAATTCACTCTCTCTCTCTCTCAGTAATTGGGCCTTTCATTCTAAATCATTGTTGATCATATTGACTATGAGATTTAGAGTCTTTTAGAAATATTGTGTGTCACATCTATATGAAAAACCTAAAACATTATTTCTATGTCATTTTAGGATATGAAAATAAGGTTTGTTTCCAAAATTTATTAAAGATCATCCTACACCATGGTATACCAAATTGTGTGGTGGTGAAAATATAGAAACAAATAAATTTGGATTAGAACCCCATCCAAATATAAATAATATTCATTAGAAGTGAAAAAAAAATTATAAATAAACAAATAAAGATTAATACTAATTTTTAATCTATAAACCAATATGTCACCATTAACTATTATTTTCTTTACACCAATCCTTGGTTACACCATCAGTGAGTGATAAGCTTTTTCTCCACCGTTCCACATAAAGAACTTACTAAATCTCCTTTTGAGAGTAGTAAACATTGCTATTGATAGTAAGTGTTGGGTAATCTACTCACTACGATGGAAACAAATGTTTTTTTTTTACTTTCATAGTTTCTAATAAGTGTCAATGAATTGGGTGGATAATTTTCCCCTCTTCAATGACCCATTTCGGAAATGAATGAAAGGAGATACTTTTCCATTTAATATTTTCCCACACCTATAGATACAATGTATTTTCATACTGATGTGAAAAATCTCACTTAATAGTTCTTACAATATTAATGAAAAAGAATATATGTTACTGATATTGAGACTTCCTAAGAGTTCTTGTGAGTCTAACTATACATTATTCAATAAAAAATATTCTTAATTACACATATTAAATATCAAACATAACTAATAAGGAAAATAGTAAAAAAAATTAATGGATTGAACATAGTATAGATCATAATAGAGAAATAATAGGAAATAAAGAATTAAAATAAGGGAAGAGTTCCTATAGTTTGACATGATATCATAGATTAATTACTGAGTGAATGAATTAATTCATAGAGGACCTATTATTGGAGAAATTTTGTGAAACAATTGAATTTATTGGATTGAAACAATATACTACCCCTATGAAACTAGTGGAGAATATAATAGGATATGATAATCTCCAAAATGAACTATCAATATCTTCTAGAGACATTTTTACTGAGTCTATATTAATATTTATATATTAATAGAAATAGAATATAATTTCTTATGCCTTATTACATTATCACCATTGGTATAGAAAAGATATGACACTACTAAAACCTTTCTTTTGGGATAGATTCTTTTCACTTACATATCAAGGACCAATGGATGGGACAAAATTTTACCACTAAATCTCAATTTTAATTGTTTCCAGAGAAATAGTTTTAACTTTTTTTAGGGAAAATAACGTATGAAATGCCAATTTCACATCTTTATCATTGACTCTACTATCATGTTTTTATTGTTTATTTATTTTAATCTATTTTATGAGTGATGTTTTAGGGATATTTCCTTTCATACAAGATACATTCAGTTGAACTTCCACTAGCCTATGGGTGCAGTGCAGTATGGGTGGAGTTCTTAGGAAGGACTCCAATCAATTGGATTCTTCCCACACAAGGAAAATGATGGCATTTAGACTTTGATATGGTAAATTATATCAATGTGAATGAAGTATCAAAATCATTATACCACAGAGCGAGAAATGATGAATGTGGGGGTGGAAGTTGTAATGTATAATGGTTATATGTAAATAGTTCTATTTTTCTAGTCAAATGGAAACTATGATTTATAGAACTATGATTCTATCTGGGGATACATAATCACAAGAGGAATCCTCTTGTTTTTTGGACACTTGATAAATAATGATTGATACCAGTGAATGATACAACATGTTGTCAGGAACTATAAATGTTTTTAGTTGTTGTAATATGTCACAAGGTCATCCCAAATATTCCATTTCACTCCATATGGTCATTATAGTGATGTTTATTTATGGTGTTCCATAGCATTTCTAAGCCATCCTACCTAGACACATGATTCCTCAAGGTGAGGTTGGGGTATAGTTCATCCAAAATAGCACTGATCATTTAACCCGATTATAGTAGGATCGACTCATCCAATATCGAAGCACATTAATATGAGTTTATTGTAATGATTTGGTCCATTCCCTCATTCTGATGTAGTAGTACACTCGAGTGGGGATGTTGTGACTTCAGCTCGCTCATCCCCATAAAAATATCATGTATGGAATTCAATATCATATCCCACACCAAACTATATATTTTCATGGTGGATAAGGTAATTCCAGTAATTCATATGTACAATAACTATCTATTTTTCTATGATTAGTTTATGGGCTAGTAGGGATCCTCCTAGTGATTTATCGGAACCAAAGGCATGTTTATGGGGTGCCAGTGGGAATGATTTGATATTGACTGGTTATGAATTATTCCCATTGAGCATCACTGGATTCCCATGTCTAATAAATTCACTATATATTAATATATTTACCGACTAGTATGATGAAGGGTACCAACAATCAAACAACACAACAGAATCGAAATGGTTCAACAAGGACCATAGTTGCTCAAAACCGTAGAGTGCTCGTAGGACTTCTAAAAACAATTGGTGTCAACTCAAACCACCACATCAATGATATATTTTATTCCTATATCAATCTAGTGTCAAAAAATTGATTGAAACATTATTAATACGAAAAAAATTTGGATCCTAGAGAGCTATCCAAAATGATTTCATAGTAGATCAAAAATTCCATCAACCACACCTTACATGGAATAAATAGAGGATTCAAGATTGTATATTAGAGTATAGTACTAATAAAATATATAAATGTACATTATTCATGACTTGACCCAATGCCTTGAACCACAATACCCCGATTTGACCATGAACTTACTGAAGGTTGTGGGGTACAATATCAAAGGTGGGAACTGTTAGACTAGAGTGTATAAGATTATTCTCATTCCATGGGTAGATGATCATCAAATACAAATACTTATACTGATACATAATTCATGAAATATGTGTGGTGGTTGGAATTTCATTCCCACAATATAGAATAGTCACTGGTTTATGAGATGAGTTGGTTCAATGGTCCCTCTATAGAAATAAAATTTCATTGGTCGGTAGGTTCGTATGGATGCCCTCAAAAAGCCCCTTTACATATTGTTTTCATAATTAACCAATGGATATTTATAAATTTATAATACATAATCCAGTACACCATACTATAATGATTCCAACATAAATTTGTTCATTGTGATTAAATTTCCTTCATATTATCAACTATACTAGGTTCCACCACGAACTCTCTTTTTGAATATGATAATATGAGTTTGAGACAAATGAAACCACACCAATTAGGGTAATAAATAACATGACCAAGTATATTTTAAATCCATCATGTTTTTTTACCAAACTACCATCATGATAGTTGGAACAATTCCTCTGACACTACATCATGTGATGCAACCCAAACTAAACTCAAAGTGGCATAATAGTCATTAAAATAGTATTAGGATGGATGGAAAAGGGTTTATTATCGCACATGAGGTGACCATTATAGTATTCATATATAAGTGATTTTATATATTTCATTCTAATGGTATAAGGCGGGTCGTAGAGTTTGTGTTATAGGTATAAAACCATTTTTAATCAGAAGAACTTGTGTGGAAAATATCCTATATGAAATATAGTTGATATACTCTAAACTCAACTTATCAACCTAAAATGAGAAAATAATTTTTTAAAATATATTATAAAATTATCAATATCTATATGAATGATATAATGTTTGAATTGAAGTGAGACTATAAGCACTACTAGACAATGAGTTAAAATTGGTGTAATGGACTAATACTAATAATCAGGATGTGATAGGAAACCTCTATAAATCACTTTTTTTCTTCAACCTATGAAGTCACATGTGGTATTCTAGTAAGAAAATCAATCAAGCAAAAATGGTTTTAAATGGTATGAAAATGTAAGAATCCAATAAAGAGGTTTACTATAAGGTTAGGGGGCATAGATCGGGCATTCTATGCTTCTCATATGTGATGAGGTGGTTCGAAAAGTGGATTGGAATATCATTTTTCTATTATCACTCAAGAAAAACTACATTTATGTTCATCAATATACTCTTATATTGGGAAATGAAAATTATTTTATATTTATAATCATTCTATTAGTGTTATACCATGAGGTGAGAGGCCATGGGAAAATCATCGCTTACGCAACTAGTATGACTCGAGTATCATGATAAAAATTTACACTAATGTAATATATTCTTATAGTCTATTATGACATCAACTCATGGATATACTGTCATGGGTTCATGGGTTAAATGTTCACCTGTAATGAAACCACTAATTCAAAACCATTATGTACATATCCTATAAGAGGCACCATTGGCCTAATAGAGAAACATCAGCTTCATTCCATGAGAAATCAACCTGATCTCCACATTGTAACTCTATCACAACCCAAGTCACTCACTAAGATACATGAATCTTTTATCCTATGTATAATATAGGTATCTTACTATCTATATTATACCAAGGTATATCCTACCCCATTCCTTATATGTAATCAATGGGATTCATGATTCAGGAATCCTATGACAGGTTAGACCTGCTCATACTTATGAATCCCTTAGATAACGGAATCAAGTGTCCCATTGAAGAATTGGGATACACCATTTATACCATTGAGTACAGGGTGAGTTATATCACTATGAAATAGAGTACCTGTACATGGATAACTACCACCTATGGATATGGTGAGTGAACACAATGAGGAATGAATAACATGGACCATGTGGTGTTTCTTGGGGAAACATAAGACCTCTTGTGTTTCCACATCAATATTCATGTAAAAAATGTTTGAATGTCCAATGGGAAGGTTCATTGGTGATATTAGAGTAGAAATTTCCAAGAAATCAAATATTGTAATGTGAAAAATCCATTGTTTCTAGTGCTTCTACTATTTCTTTAGTAGGGAAAACAATTAGTTTTGGAAATATGTTCAGTGCATTAATTCAATCCAAGGAACTAAATAAATTAATAGAAAACCCACCTTGAGGAATTCATTATTTTTTTGTTTTATTTGATATAATCTATAGAAAAATGTGTACTCTAAATTTCAACTACCATTATTATATCGAGAGTTCTTTCTACAGGTCTCCCCTCATTCATTCCATCCTTCAAGTATGATTCATTTTGATATAATTGTTCCCCTATATCCTCGAAGAATATTATCTTATGATTAATTGGACTTCCTTATAAAATCCATCAAACTAATGTCTAATTTTCATAGAAAAGTATTCCCAAACCTCTCTATATGATCTTAGTTATCTATCATATCATCCACTAACAAAAGAATGATAGTCCTCTTCAGAGCATTTTTTCAAAAGTGACATAGTCTTCCATCTAATTCTTCCTCCAAATGGTTTTCCCACTATATATGTGGTTTTTTCTTTCTTCTAATAGGTACTATATATTTATTTAGACCCCTTTTATGTTGATTGACTTTAAATATAGTACCCGAATATATATCTTGATTCATTTTCTATGTTCATTTGGTCCAATAAGGTCTTAAAATGTTTTCTATGTATAGTTGGCTCTTCATTATCAGGTGGCCATGGGATTACTTGGCCACATGGATAGGTTTCATGATTCCATCTTTTAATTATTTCCATTTTACTATTTTCCTTGGGATCTCATAGTTACCAAGAGTTTATTTCCAACTCCAATGTAGGAATTCAGATTTTTTTAAGGTAACATCATCAAAATCAATCAAAGAGGGAGGTGAAAACCAAAAGTATAGTATATTATATCTGATCTTAAGTTTTAGAATGTTATCATTACCTATATAAACATCACCCTATATCATTCTAGCTTATCAGAAACATTGAAATGAAAATATATAAATATTTGTTAATATTTCGAAATGAATAACCTATCAATCATAATATTTGAACATTATTTGGGTGGAATATGTCCCAATCTATGTATCCTAAACACAAAAAGGATACAAAATTAGGTAACATATGAGTAATTCCCTAAACACTCAAATAAACATTGGATATAAAATGTAATGAAAAATTCTATAAATAACTAGGGACCACCAATCTTTTATTTTGGTCAACAGTAGGTCAATAAATGATTATATTAGTTAAAATATATCACATTACAAACTCTTTATGCTTGTATCTTGGGATTGTCTCATGCATTAAAATTAGAAGATCACCCGGCATTATTGTGTTTTCAAATTATTTGAATCATCAAACAAATTCAATCCACCTATAGTCCTACTCAACAAGAGTATACATGATTACACTATGGTGGGATAACATGTGGAAAAAGATATAATGTACGATATATAATCAATTGTGTAGCTAAAAATGGGTATTTCGGTTAGAATGGAGTTCATATACATACTTGTTCATCAATTAATTGCAGGATTGTTCAAATCAAGTGGAAGAGGGTGAGTAACCAAAGATCCCAATTTGTGTAGGTGTGCATACAACAATAATATATAATAGTACTGGGCCAATAGGTGTAGTAGAATTTCTTGTATTGAGAACTATCTATTATGAGTTTTTCAATTGATTTGTTTGTAATTCCATCATAATATACATTTAATATATTTAAGGTTATTATATATCATCATCTTTGGCCACATTCATCTCCCATTCATCTTATGTACTTCCCCCTCTATCATATTAGATAAGTTGGGGGTATCATGAGATAGTAGGGGGAATCTTATATCATTTTTTGGTGTCGATTGTATTTTGAACATGGTTTCATAACTAATAACTTTACTATTAATATCTATTAATATAATTTAATTTCATTGGCCTTCCATGGGCACTGGGTAAACACGGATCAAAAAGCATCTAGATATTAACTCTGTTGGAGAGGTGGTTTAATTGTGAGCCTAAAATGATTAAATGGATAGTTTAAAATAGAAAACATACTCTTTCCATGATTTCCTCCATGATACCTTTGGTTATTGGGGTGACCAATTAGTCTATATTTTATAGGATAAATGATATCATGTGAAAATACCACTATATGCGTACATTAATGAGATCTCAGCTCATTTATTTGTGATGATTAAAATCACCAATCAAATTGCACTCTATTTTATTAGTATAAACCACTAGAGGTAATCTGATCATAATCAGTATCCATATTAGTGAAGGTCAACCATGTTTCATGAATTCCATGTTCCAAAATTTATTATTAGAAATGATAGTTTTCAAATATGTGGTATACGGTTACTATGAAGACAAATTTTCTTGTTCCAAATGATTCTAGTAGTTTTGTTTTAAAATACTGTAGAGTTCTAGTAAGATAGATTCATATGATTAATTTTTTTAGTCATAGGACATCATTCCATTCTAATTTTCATCAATTATTATTTATGTGTAGCACTTCAATGATCGATTTAGTAGGAATTTTGAAATATATGTAGTTTATCCTAATAAATAAGGCACAAATCCAACCAGGCATATTTGTGGAATTCCAGGACCCTTACCATTGCACCATCACTGTTAGAGTAGTGTTCTGATGTGGGTGAGGTAACAAAGGAATATGGATTTTTAGATATAATTCATATCGATTCATTGAGGTCACACAAGGGATGTGGAGTTGGGGTTATAATGTCATTGGAATTGGGGGGTGGAACTAAAAGGCCAAAGTAATAAGCTTGTAATTAAAACTTATGGTAATGGATAGAGTTGGGGTTCATATGTCATAGGTTTGGAAGATAACATACCCATCCAAAAATGTGGAATATAATTGGATGTGGTTAATTCTGAACAGCAGTGACTCATTATGGCTCATGGGGTTTTTTAACTAATGAATATTTTTTTTATTTCCAACCAATTGTGTTCTTAATATCATGGCCTAATTGTTTTTGTTCAAATGGGGGTTTTAGGTGTAATCTTATGTTTTTTTCATAGGGTTGATCTTTAAAAAATAATGAGCTAGATGGTGAATGAATGGTGAGGTTTTTGGGAGATCAGTGTCATCGGGGGGTACACACAACCTGCTTGTGTGTTGCATATTAGAGTTTTAGAACTACATTTTTTATATCATGATTTGATGGTTAGAATAATTGGAACATGATTTTAGATTATGAAGACTAAAGTCATTGATGTAAAGATACAGTATTATGATCAACATGAAGAAGGATTCCGATTTCAAAGGGAATCAAGCCTCTGTTTCATAAAAAGCAATCATATTCATTAGGGTTTGAAGGAAAATAGATCTACATGATGTATTTTAGTGTGTTTCATCATATAATCATTATATTCCTATTGTAATAGTATTTCTCATATGGATTGGAAATAGGGGACCTACTATCTGTCACCACCATGGTTTTATTTCTTCCAAAATCAATAGGAATAATATAATTAAGGTATTGGAGGGTAGTGGGAATCAAACACAATAAGCATGATAAGAGGTATGTGATTCCAGTGACCAGGAAAAACCTATCATGTTGGGAACTTCATGGGATGGCCATTGAAATATGAATCCTCTAATTTAATAGAATGTATTTGAAAAATATATTCTATCTAGATGAAATATAGTGGTCACTAAAACACTTTTAGAATTAGAGAAACAGTGTGCTGTGGAAAGATCATGGGAAATAATTTTTCATGTCACTTCACAATCACATCGACACTTCATAGGTGTAATATGTGGTTGGTATGATATGGATTTTTAATGTTTTGGTACTTTGGAAGGTCTAAAGTGTCGTCTACCTATGTCGAAAGGGAAAATACAAAATCCTTATAGTATTAGTTGTAGTGGGAAGATAGTCGAGAGAGAATGCTATGACTGAGAAAAAATTCCTTGATCTAGGTTTTTTCACATGTGTTACTCTACTCTAATTATGTGTAAAGATATTTAATGGTGAAAAGATGGGATACATCTAATTCAGTAGTGGATTTTGATATAAAATCCATCCTATCATACAAACATACTTGTGGGAAATATAGATTCAATTAATATCTTATTGGTTTGTTTGGAACCTGCCTAAATCTTCAATCCTATTTCCAAAGAGACGATATTGTGTATGGATAATACAAAATCAATAAGAATTGAGTAGTTGAAGGTGAACAACAAGGGATATATTTGGATCATACATAGTGGGATTTATCATGGAATCAGAGATCCTTAAGGTTCAACAATCGATATATGAAATCATGATACGGGAAACCCTCAAACATGAGTTCCCTATTGGAGTTATTATGGTGCGTTTGGACGGTGTACCTAATAAAAAATCGATGAAAATGTGAGTTTCTGAAATTGGTTTCTGAATGATCTTCAACATGATGAGAGAATTTTAGAAACAATTAATTATTAGTCATGATGGATTGGTTTTTCTATTATACCCAATAACCATACATGTACCACATGTATTTTCTAAAAAATCAAGTCACATATACATTGTTACAACCTTAATTTATATATAATTAGTGTAGAAAAACCTTTCTTGTTGATGTGCAGAGAATTTCAAAAGAATAAACACCATGAAAAGGAGAACATGAATTGATCCATATAGTATTGGGTCAACATGACAGTCAACTCATTGATAGTAATCAAAATAATATTATCTATTAGAAGAGTTTTTAGCAATTATTAGGTGTTTCATTATGTGACATGATGAATGGAAATATTGTTCCCGAACAAAACCACTCATTCCAAGGTCAATCTTCTGTGAATTTAGGATAGACTATATTGGTAGAATTGATGTAATGTATATTCAAATGTAATTGTTGAAGCTCCTTTTCGTCGCATTGTCTAAAAGAATGGAAAGGGAAATGACTTGGCACAAATTGATTCATCCTTTGAAGAAAACATCAAAAATCGAAAAAGGCATGAACAAGGCTTCAAATGGATAAGGGTCGTGCAAGTTCCATCACTATCACGCAAGTATACTTGCACGCCACCTAATGGTCGCGCAAGTGACTTGTGCGCCCTAAAGGATGATCGCCTGGGGTCTTCTCCAGCCTATAAATAGACCCTATGGGCCCCCCATTTAGAGGAGGAATTTTTCCGGAATTCATATACAGAGCTCGGAACGCCCAAGTCTCTTCTTCAGGTCTTCCGAACACTTCTACGGTAATTCATTACCTACAATGGAAGGTCTAAAAAAGAGGAGTAAGGTCTAAGTTATAGAATTCACTAATACTTGCGCGCCTAACGTGTTTTACCCTTAAGGGAAATGAAAATACTTGTGTGCCACCCTACTTCTTCACCAAAACATCTGCACCTCTCTTCTGGAAGTACCTAAGGATAATTCAAAAGGCTTTGGTCAAGGATCTCCCAAGTGTTACCCTACTGGTTGAAAATCGTGCAAGTACCCATGTGTCGCACAGGTATACCTACACGAACAGGACTTGCGCACCCATGCAGTACCTGCGCGCCTGCCAGGACTTGCGCGGCCCTATCTTTTTGGGTGCCTTCCATTCCCATTTAACCCCTCTAATACCATTCCACCTCTCCTATTCAAGATTCATTCTTCAAGACACTTTTCAAAACCATTTATGGCATGATTTCCTGATTTGACTTCCTTATCTGAAAGGAACTATGTGGAACATCTCTCAAAACCTACTGATTTACACTTCTTTATGTCACTAAATATTAATATTTATTTCATTAAACCTCATCCTTTATGATTAGAAAACCCCTTAACCTGGGCCTCCTTTTCATGAATAAGCCCCAGTCCTAATTCACATTAATTTTGAGCATCTTTATAGGGAGTAAGACACAAGTCCTCTAATCTGGGCATCCTTTTCAGGAGTAAGCCCCAATATTAAAATTCTTAAATATGGGAATCCCCTTTTGGAGTAATCACCAACCATAATTCTCTTAACCTGGGCTTCCTTTTCAGGAGTAATCCCGAGTCTCAAATATGGGCATCCTCTTCAGGAGTAAGACCCAAGTCACTTAACCTGGTCCTCCTTCTCAAGAGTAAGCCCTAGTCTTAATTTCTCTTAACCAGTCCTAATTTACTTTTTGATCAGGGTCTCCTTCTCACGAGTAAAACCCAATCACAAGTCCCCTCCTAATTTGGGCCTCCTTTTTCAGGATTAAGCCCCAAATTAGAGTATATAAATCTCCATAAAGTACATATACCTTTATGGACCATGTTCCTAGATTTCTTCCCTTGAGTAAAACCTAATATTCATATATTTGGGCTGTCATACACACATAAGCCCACATCATTGCATCTTTAGTGGCACAAATTGTCTGGTTTCACCAATACCTCTTGTTTCTCACACTGAACATGGCTCACGTGAGTTTAGAGTGTAAAAGTAATTTTGACATATTTCTTTGAGCCATCAATCATAAACATCATATTCCCTTACTCAAACTACGTGGGTTCTGATTCCTTTTCCTAAACAAATGATACGTAGTTAGCCCATCTGCGGGTACGATCCCAACTCTGAAATAATCCATGTCCTTCTGAATGAAAATAAACATCGAGTGCCCCACTGAGTGGCTTTAAAACTACTATGGTTATCACAATGACCAAGATAATTTTTAGGTTTTAAAGGATACCATTGACTAAGAATCTATAAAAAAATACAGATGATTCTCTATCGATGAAGAACCTCGAATACATATATAAGATTCTCTAAATTTCATATATATCATTCATTGATTTTCATATCTAAAGGAAAGCTCATTTTATACTTGGTAAGGTAATAAGGATTCATGAACATAACATAAATCTATTAAGAGTGTCCCAGAGTAGACAATAATTCCCCTCAAAAAGGTGTGATGAGTCCGACCTCCCATCCTCCCGACCAATGCAAATTCCTAAGCCTTATCAGTCTACAACTAATGAGCGCCTACCTTTGGAAAGTAGGATCAAATGGATATGGAATCATTGGATGTTTCCGGTTCTATGAACAAACCCGTTAGAAACTGCTTGGAATGTTTGAATCTTAAATCAATGAGGTCATCCCCCATTCCTGAGGGAAACAAAAAAGGCTGAACCCGATGTGAATCTTTAGCCATGTTAAAATGATGTTTTATTTATTTGATAGGCCCCTATTTAAAACTCAATGAGAGAGCCAAAAAAACAATCATTGATATATGTGCTCATCCAAAAGATGTAGTGGCTGAATTTATCTTGAATACGTCTGTTATATCAAATAGGCACTCTTTTCCAAGATTTTCTGCATTCTATGAAATGGCGTCTCTCAAGTTCACACCATTCAATACTGCTTCTATGAATACCACTACTGCAAATTCCACTGCTGCTACTCCTACTGGATCATCATCTTCTCTGAGGATAACATCACCTACTCAGCGTCTTCAATGCTGGGTATCAAACGCACTGGTTAAGGAGTACCATCAAAACAGTATTATTCCAACTCTGGAGGCTGCTCGACAAGCCCTCCAAGTGAACAATTCACCCTGGTTGTCCGGACACTGATGACCAGTGATCAAGAAGCATGTGGTGCTAACCACCAGCTCCAACTGTTTCAGGTTGTTATCCCCGGAACGCAATCACGATTCGCTCCCTTATTCTGGGGAGGTGAATGAGTAGGTCCTTCATGGCCTTAATTCAAGCATACTGGAGTTCTTCCCAAGAGCTCCTATCAACAATCGCCACCAGACTCATGCGGCAGTGTGCCATCAACATGATAAGGGTGATGAATCCAGGCGTTCGGCTCAGGTTCCTCCAACCCGAGCAGGCAAGAAGAATCGCCAAAGGCAAAATCTGGTCAACAGTGATCAGGTTCTCATCTCTGCCATCTTTGGAGAAGTCCACCAACCTAACATGGTGGCAAGCAATGAGAGGGAACATACACCCATCCATTTTAATTCTGTTGTCCAGCAGACTCGTCTGGCAGCATCATGCCAATCCCACTAGGGAATTCCGGCGGAGTACTGTAGGCAGGAACATACACCTGTTTATACATCATCAGCTAGTCATCATGCTCATCTGACTAAATATGATGGAGCTCATCAACCACATTTGGTGAAGTGAAATCAGTAGGCACATACACCTGCTAGTATTGATCAAGCCTTAAAAAAGTCTCACTTGGTAGCACACGGAGAAGTCATTTGGAAAGCTCCGGTGACAAACAGAAGGTAGACTCAACATTCTACCCCCACACTTGAGTACAGTCAGGATTCACTGACAGGAAAAGGAGGACATGATCAGGCACGTACACCTACTTCTAGCACGGAATGGACGTATATCCTCGTTCTGGTGGCTGAAGTCACAAAACATATTTTATCAATGGTGAAAGGGAAGAAGAAAATCCCTGCTCGTATTCTGCATGCTTGCCAGGATATTATAATTGGTTCAGAAGCATCTCAGGGAAAGACACATAAATCTATCCCTACACGTGGAGTGACACATAAAAATTTCACTCCAGAACAGACACACACGTCTATTCCAGTTCAAGATGGTTGTGGGGAGTACTCCCCCATATCATATAGACAACCAAGTCAGGCACATACACCTGATTTGAGTAGAGATCGTCAGCCTAACCTGGCCGTCTCTCCTGATCAGGCACATACACCTGCTCAGAGCAGCCACTTTCATCAACAGGTGGTTTCCAAGTCGAGTAAGAAGGCATCTAAGAAAAAGACCCACCCATCACAGTCAAGAGATCAAGAGCCAATCGGTATCAAGGACTTACTCAATGCTGGATTTATTAAATCCCTCAGACATTTATCTATTGTAATGAAAGATTCTACTCCCTCATTTCCCAATAGTGGGAACAGTAATTCCAAAGGTCTTCAACAGACACTTCCTCATGAAGTCTTGCTTCATGGAAATTTGGTCGATCTCGATGTTTCATCTTCAGATGAGGGCCACAGGAACCCTCTGTGTGGTCAGAAGACCAAGGAGCAAGAGATATCATCTTTTTCTGTAACCCACCTGGTGGTCCTCCCCATTATGATAAATTTCTCTACGAAAGTCCTCTCCGCAGTAGTGATGCACATTTCCCGAAAAATGGTCTACTGGACAATGTAGTGCCGAGAAAGCCCTCTTATCTTGAGGCACTTGAAAATGTGAAACCAGAAATTTCTGATGCTTCATCGCTAGCAGGTGAAATACATTCTCATTCGGAAGATAGCTCAGGGTGTAGGTCATTCTAAGAACCTCCCCTAAGTCATGCATCTTCTAGTTTTATCAGTGGTTTCTCTACCGATCTTGTTGAATCCGATGAAGCAACAAGGAAGCAGCAGGTCTGATCAAATCAAGTAGAAGAATCTTCATTGAATGATAAAGAGGAAATGATGAACATGAGAAAAAAACTAGTGAAGGGTGATGTGCCAGTCATGTTTGGCCTCTGGCTGACTCTCAGTATGACATTCCATAGATGTTGACGGAAGATGGAATTCATGATATTCGTCTCAACATATGGAAAACTCTTTGTTAGTTGAAAAAGAAAGTATTATATTATGATAAATATGCAAATCATTTTAAGATAATAGAAGGGTTACAACATCATATTGATTTGGCATATCAATCTGTCTCTCTATATCCAAAAGCTGAAAAGAAGCAGAGAGCCCTTCAGCGTTCATCCCTTGATGCATTAAGAAGATTGCGCCAGTTAATTTCCAATGACCCATATGGTATTCATATCATAGGATGGGGTGTTCCTGGAGAACTATATATCATTGTTCTCTCTAGTCAGAAAAGCCCATCAAAAATGGTCTCATGCAATGTTATTGCTCGTTTCCGGCCACAGTCAATGGGTTTTGTTTGTAATCAAAAGCTTCCCCAAGAACAGGCCTCAATTAGTTCCTATCAAAATCAAGAGTACAGAGAAAAAGTTGATGAATTACTCCTACATCAAGCAAACTAGAATATTGAACATGCCTCTCGTATGGAGCAAGCTCATCATCAAGTGACAGAAGTGTCGGAAATCATCCAACGGTCTTTCGAGCCAGGTGATAAAAGTGAATGTCGATTGATGCATCTAGCTAATTTCTAGACTAAGGGCTGCAAGATGAGGAGATTTTTTAAGAATGTCTCAGACATAGCATGTCAAGAGCCACCTCAGCTTTCCAGACTGGGGACTATTTTAATCCCACCCTCGGAATCAACCAATACGATTCGAGGAGTCGAGCAAAGACACTAGGAACAGCCCCAGTCCACCAGACTTGGGACTTCTTCAAATCACCAATCCCCTCCTTAGATAAAGTCTGTCTTTTCTCGATTGGGGAAGAATCCTCAAGAGGTACGAAGAGCCAAATTATCATGAGATTCCCTCCAAATTACGGTTCTTCAATAAGTTCTTGAGGGATTGAATAAACAAAAGGCAATGTCTCATCAATGACATGGAAGAAGGCAATATCATAGAAATGTTGATAGGAGGGATGTGATGCATTATGCATCAATTAATGTCATTACTGCCATTGTTTCTGATCCTCCAGAACATGAGGTTCACTCAGGGGACTTGAATGAAGAGTTTCATACTCAAGAAAATGTACGCACAGACACAAATGAAGAAGGTGTGCGTACACGAAATCAAAGGTTTACCCAAAATCTTGGTGTTCCTCCAAATAACCCACTTCCCCCTCTCTGAAAGGGATCAAACAAGGGGAAGGGAAAGAATAAGGTTACATATCCTTCCTCTGGAGAAGGCCAATTGCTCTCACTAGAGCAATGATTTGCGCAACAGGAGGATGAAATGAAGGAATTGAGGAGGATGAACGCAGAACTACTTCAGGGTAGTCTTCCTCCTAAGCGTGCTAGAGTCAGTCATCCAAGGGAGTTTGTTGCAGCTAATGAGATGGATCCTGAATATCCTCCTTTATCAGTACACCCTCACATGTCTAATCCTGCGGGTCATGTGAAACAACAATTGGCAGTGCTTCCATCGGTTGCAGTACCAGCGACCACATCTGTCCAAGCTCCAGTCATTGCACCTGCCCAAGTCGAAGTTCAACCGGATGTTTCTCAAAAGTTAATAACTACCATTGCATCATTAACAGATCAGTTAGAGACTGTAGAAGTGAAGCGTGCACATGCTCAACCAGAAAAGAGAGCTTACCCTGTTTGGGTAGATGCAATCCCTCTCCCATCATGTTTTGGGAACCCTGTATTCCCTATTTTTAATAAATCAGGCTACCCTAAATAGCATTTGATGCATTATGTGTCTGGTTGTGATCCAATGATGGGAACTCCGAAGAAGCAAGAAGCAGTGAAACTCGGATGCTTCATGCGAACTTTGCGAGGACCGGCCTTTGTCTAGTACAAAAGCTTGAAATCTCGGTCAATTACCAGATGGGAAGATCTCCATCAACGATTTATTCTTCAATTCAACTCAACATTACCAAAGACAATAGTTTTCAATATTTCAAACTATAAGCAAAGGGATAATGAAAGAGTATCTACATTCATTTCTCGTTTTAAGGGATTAACATATTCCCTGAGCTTATCACTCCCTCAAGAGGAACCGTTGGCAATCTGTGTGGAAAATCTACGTGACGAATTACGCACACCACTGATACCTGTAAAAAACACCGGAGAGTTTCGATACATTACTTCAATCGCTCAACAGATTGAAGATTCTCTTATATAGACTAAGGCTAAATCTCATATAATTCCATCATCTCCCGGATGGAGAATGGGTAAAGTAGACACTGCTACAGTTATGGTCAAACAAGCACCTATACCTGCTTCTACTTCAAAACCTTCATCTTCTCGAAGGGCTCCACCTCCTGAGCGCCAACAACAAAGGCCGTTTCATCAAGATGATCAAAGAGATCAAAAACAAAAAACAATTTGAGGATCTGAAAATAAAAACATACTCTTTCTGAAATGAACAAGTTCCTGGTTACTTCATTTTGGATTTGGAAAATAATTTGGTTCAGTTCCCAAGGCCCAAAAAGCCAAACAATGAAGGAGATGAAGATCGTCCCAATTATTTCCCATTTCATCAAATGTTGGGGCATCCTATCCAGGAGTGTTTTGTCTTCATAGACCTCCTTCAAAAGATGGTCGACTCGGGAAAAGTCAAACTAAAAGTCTCTTCAGCCCAGGTAGCATGTGTTACTGCTACAATTCCGAAGGAGGAAGGTGAGTGGCAAGAAGTTAAGAACAAAAATGCACAAAAATATGATGATTGGTTGGTCAGAAAGATTATCAACAAAACTCATGCTATTTTGCGAACAGAATTGGAGAAACCAACTGTTCCTTCTGCCATGAATGCCACAGAAAAACCCTCTTCATCAGAGGGAAAATCCTCAAAGAAACGACATGATTCAAAGGAATAAAATGAATCAGAAGAAGATGAGTTTGTGTCAAAGCCTATGTTGTGTTTGACTCTGGCAGACATCATGCCATCTACTTAAAATTCACCGGCACCATCCCACCAAATAGCACAGCCTAAATAGGCTAATCAGGCAGAGTCTTTATTAGATGAAGAGTTGATCTTTGGTTCTGTTAATATGATTCAATTAACAGATCCATATGCCAGTCGTAGTTTCTATTTCAATGAGCCTAAATTCCCTATATCAAACAGAGGAATTAGAAGATGTTCCAGAGGCTCAGGATACGGGGGAAGACGTGGATCTTTCATAAGACACTATACCAATTCTACCCCTACTAGAACTGTGTACGCAGCAGAAACTCGTGGAAGAGCCCTTTAGCGAGCCCAGTAAGAACAAGCATGTTCTTCCACCAATAACAAATTCAGTCTTGTAATAGTTATTTTGGAGGATCGTTTGGGGGTTCTACCTTCATCCTCTCAACAATTAAATAGATCTAATTGGTCTAATATTCCAAAACCAATAATATTGCCAACTCCTATCCCGATGTAAGATACATCAAATTCCAAAGGATCAATTTCCAAGGCACCAGCTAAACCACATGTTCCTGTTGGGAAACGCAGACCTATGCATCAAAATTATGATGTATTGAAACACTTGGCCCAAGTACCATCCAAGTTATCAATTTTGGATGCCTTGAATTTATCAAAGGATCTTTGGGAGGCACTCATTGAGGCGTTTGAAACTGAAATTTCTACAGCTGAAGTCTATCACATAGAGAATAATCCTGCATAATGTCATGGAATAATATCTTTTACTGATGAAGATGATGATGATGTTGTGCATGGGAATATTATACCTTTGTACTTATCTGGTATGGTCAATGGCGTAGACGTCCGAAGAGATTTCATTGATAATGGTTCAGGATTCAACCTCATGCCCATTCGTACACTTCAGCGATTGGGCTATACGGAATCTGATTTATCTCCTTATACCATGATGTTACAAGGATATGATAAAAATGAAAAAGAACCACTGGGAGAAGTTACACTCACAACTCATTTTGGAGATCTTGTATCCAATTCAGATTTCATGGTTGTTGATTAAGACTCAGCCTTCAACATCTTTCTTGGAAGGCCCTAGCTACATAAACATGCGGCTATCCCTTCATCATAACATCAATGTCTCAAGTATTGTTTCTATGGTCATGTTGGGACATTGTATGGTGATAAGGCCTCATTCAAGACATGTGAGTCTCAATACATTGAGGTGGAATTCTATCACATGAAGGGAAGGGAGATATCCACAGCAAAAGAGATTACCAAATTTAATGCTCCGTATGGTTTGGAAAAGATTCCAGTAAATCCATTTGCACATGTGAGTACTGATTATGTATTTCCTGTCAGTCAAATCAACAAGATAGACCCAAATCTAAATACTCTTATAGAACGATCCATAATGTCAATTACGGCAATCAAGCCAGACAACATGGGAGAAATTGGTGATCCTCCAGGCAATGATGAAAGTTCAAATGGAGACGACTTCATTTCATCTGTTGAAATCCAACAAGTCTATACTTCACCAATCAAGGAAGAAGAAGTTATAGAAACATCAGAGATGAACAATGACATCGATTCTAAATCCATCATCTCCTCTTTATTACCCAAGGAAGACCATTCATCATCAATTGGGTCAGAAATGGAAGCCTCTTCTTCAAGATGTTCAAATTTTAATATCTCTCTTAATCATGGAAATTTTGCTTCATCATATACTATACAAGTAGAAATGGAAGAAGTAACACATGTTGAAGAAGAAGAGGAATATCTCAGAGATGCTCCTCTAGAATTTGAAGAGGGTATCTCTACCACCGTGGATGAACTCAGAGAAATAAATCTGGGTATAAAAGAATATCCAAGCCCTACTTTAATCAGTGCAGCCATGACTCTTAAAGAACAAGAGATTTATATTTCCTTTTTAAAGAAATATCAATACATATTTTCTTGTAACTATACAGAAATGCCCGGGCTTGATCTTGATGTTGCTACTCATCATTTGGGTTTACCAGAAGAACATCGAGCATTTAAGCAAGCCGCAAGAAGAACACACCCAACTTATGCTTCCGAAATTGAAGATGAAGTGGATAAGCTTATCAAATCTAACTTCGTCATAAAAGTTCAATATCCCAAGTGGTTGGCTAATATTTTCCCTGTAAAGAAGAAGAATGGACAAATTAGAGTTTGCATCGATTTCAGATATCTTAATTGGAAATTCCCTAAGGATGATTTCCCAGTTCCGATTACAGAACTTTTAATTGATGCAATAGCTGGTTATGAAGCACTTTCCTTCATGGATGGATATTCTGGATATAATCAAATCTGAAATGCCCCAAAAGACGAGGAATCCATAGCCTTCAGAGCCCCTCAGGGTGGATTTTTCTTTTGGGTAATGCCCTTTGGCTTAAAGAATGCAGGTGAAACATATCAGCGTGCCATGCATCGTATCTTCAACCATTTTTTAGGGAAGTTTTTTGATTGTTATGTGGAATATTTGGTGGTCAAATCCAAACAACGTTCTATTCACATGGCTGATTTGGAAGTCATATTCCGCAAGATTCAACAACATAATTTGAAGATGAACCCCTTAAAATGTGATTTTGGGGTAACCTTAGGAAAATTTCTCAACTTTATTGTACGCCATCGTGGTATTTAAGTCGATCCTGATAAGACAAAGTCATTCCTTGGTATATCACCTCCTTGAAATTTGAATGAATTAAGAGGACTTCAAGGAAACTTATCCTATATTTGGAATTTCATCGCCAATTTGGAAGGTAAAAGTTTACCCTTCACCAAATTGATGAAGAAAGGAGTCACTTATCAATGGACTGAAGAATGTCAAGAATCATTTGACATTCTCAAGAAATACCTCTTGAGCCCACCGATACTCATGCCACCTATTGAAGGAAGACCACTTATCCTCTATGTGATATCTCTAGAGCGATCATTGGGTGCCTTTCTTGCTTAGAAGAATGATGCTGGGAATGAAAATAACCTCCATGACCTCAGTCAGACTATGCATGAAGCAGAAACCCGGTATTCAAGTATTGAGAAGTACTACCTGGAATTAATCTTTGCAGTTCAGAAGTTGAGACACTACCTACAACATCACGAGGTCCAATTGGTATCTCGCAATAACCCTCCCAAATTCATCATCAGTTGTCCAATGCTTACAGGATGTCTGGAAAGGTGGCCAGTTATTTTACAGCAATTTGACATTCAGTATGTGTCTCAAAAGGCAATAAAGGGCCAATCTCTGGCTGATTTTTTGGCTGAACACCCTTCAGTGGAAGACACTTCTTCAGATATTGAACTCCCTGATGAGGAATCCTTCTCTATTCAAGAAATTCCTCAGGCATGGGAAATGTATTTTGATGGTGCTTCCAGAATCTCAACAGGGAGGAAAATGGAAAATCCTAAATTCAACAAATTTGGCTTAGGAATTGTGCTTATTTCTCCAAAAAAATCAGTGTTACCATATTCCTTCTTATTGTGGGAAGGTGGTACCAATAATGAAGCAGAATACCAAGCTCTCATCGCAGGCTTGGAATTGGCGCTTCAAGCACAAGTGAATCACAAAAATGTGAAAGGTGATTCAGACTAGGTAATCAAACAAATCAATGGGGATTATTCCATCAAAAAAGAAGAACTAATCCCTTTGTATAATTTCGTCAGAGAATTATTTGCGGAATTCCATTCAGAACTGACATTTTCTTATGTCCCAAGATCACAAAATTCTCAAGATGATGCACTGGCTAATATAGCCACAGCTCTGGTAGATCCAAATCGGGACAAGACAACCAACATTACTGCCCACCGTCATGCAATCTCACCTTATGTTAAAATCAGAATAGAGGAAATTAATGAAATTAGTCCCATTTTTGAACTGTATGGTCATATTACAGGATGGATGTCACCTATCAGAGAATACATTCAAAATGAAACACTTCCACCTGATAGAGCCAAGAAAGAACAAATCCAGCAACTTGTGGTCAATTTTACTATTTAAAATAGCCCAGATCACCTAGAGAAAATTCTCTACAAATTTGGTTTTGATGGAGTTTTCTTCAGATGCATTGATGGTGAAGAGACAATGGATGTCATGAATGAAGTGCATGCAGAAGTCTGTGGTGCCCACCAGTCTGGACAAAGACTGTCTGATCAGATTCGAAGGCTTGGATACTTTTGGCCTTCAATGATACCAGATTGTGTTGATTTCACAAATAAGTGTCATTCATTCCATGTACATGACAACTTCATTCATCATCCTCTATAGTCTCTTCATACAGCTAAATACTCGTGGCCATTTTCCACATGGGGAATGGATGTGGTGGGACCTTACCCTTTAGCTACGACCAAGCAGTTTAAGTATATTCTTACTACTACTGGTTTCTTTTCCAAATGGGCAGAGGCAATACCTCTCAAGGAAGTCTGTTCTAAATGCATTGTTAGCTTCATCAAGTCTAAAATCATTACCAGATTTGGTGTCCCTCATACCATATTGACGGACAATGGCACCAACTTATGTTCATCCGAGGTGAATAAGTTGTATCAAAAATACAACATCAAATCGAACCATTCATCTCGGTATCATGCAGCGGCCAATGACCAGATATAAGCCTTCAACAAGACTCTGTCAAATATAATACAAAAGATGGTTGATAAAGATAAGAAATCATGGCCTGATAAACTATTTCATGCTTTATGGGCTTAGCAGACTACCACCCGCACTGCAACACGGTCAACTCCCTATTCACTGGTATATAGAATAGAATACATCTTTCCCATTGAAGTTCAATTACCCTTGCTCAGATTATCCATTTGGGATCAGTCATCTACATATGAGCAATCTAAAAATCGATTGAATGAATTGTAACGGTTAGATGAGAAAAGATTGTGCACTTTGCACCACTTGGAAGTCTATCAGAATCGAATAACATGAGATTTCAACAAAAAATTTGTCTTCGTTCATTCACTCAGAGAGAATTGGTATTAGTTCTTAGAACTCCAATGATACCAGTAATGAAACCTCCCAAACATGAGCCAAAATGGGAAGGACCTTATTCAATACATAGGGTCTACTCCAATAGAGCTTATTCATTAATCTCGGTGGATGGAGAACTCATCACTACTCCACCCAAGGCCATATTTTTTAAGAAGTATTTTGTATAAACACAAAATATATCATCAATGGTCTGGTATGACCATAAACTGCACCACCATCCAGCAAGACGTTAAACTGCATAACCAATGGTCCATGCATATGACATTAAACTATTCGCATTTTTTTCGTCCAACATGACGTTAAACTGTATCGTCCCTAATTCGTCCAACATGACGTTAAACTGTGTCCCCTTCATCGTCCATGATATATGACGTTAAACTATACAGTAACGGTCCATGCATATGACCTTAAACAATTTGCACGTCCCTTACGTCCAGCATGACGTTAAACTGTATCGTCCCTTTTTCATCCAACATGACGTTAAACTGTGAAAAAGTCCCTAATTCGTCCAACATGATGTTAAATGGTGTACTATTTTTTCCTCACTACATGAAATTAAACTGCACAGTTCCCCTTTTGTCCAACATGATATTAAAATGCATTGTCCCCATCGTCCTAATTACATGACGCTAAACTGTACAAAAAGTAATTTAATATGTCCTACATGACATTAAACTGTACTTTGTCTCTGCTACATGACACTAAACTATGTACCACCAATAGTCCTGACTGCAAGACTTTAAACTTCATAGTCATTTTATATGTCTTACATGAAATTAAAATTTGTATCTTTATGTTTTTTGTTACCTCTTGTTTCTCACATCGAGTATGAATCACGTGATCATAGAGCGAATTTCAACCATAACACCCCCTTTGGGCCACTAATAACGTGTAAGTCCCAACACCATTATTTAGGTCATTGTCCCCAAGAACAACTTGATCAATAATTAATTCTTTAAATTTAACTATGCGGACTTTGATCCTTGCCTTCCAGGCTAGGTATGTAGGCAACCTTCCAAGGTTTATGCCCAAAATCAATCTCTTCACATAGGTTCACCTCCATCTCATACGATGTTGATTCGTGAAACCATCCCCAGAATCAATATCATTAAATTGGTTCACTTTCGTCCTTGCTATACGACGTTAAACTATACAACAATTTTGTCCAGTATGACAATAAACTAAAATATTCTTTGATACCCTCACCTAAGAGGGAATCATTATTTACATTGATTTTCAATCATGTCATATTCCAAAGACTATGTGCATACATGAAAATGCCCGAACCTTTTATCATGGGTTAAACCATCATTGCACTAAAGTCCCCTTTAACCCTTCAGATGTACGAACCAGATTTGTACATCGGGTATTTCTAGAACTACATGGGCTTGATTCCCATCTTTATGGGATATGTAAGAACGTTCGAGTGTCCCTTGAATCCATCCCCAAGTCTTTTGGGCCTAACCCCAAATTCCTTTTTTAGTCCCATGGCTGAAAAGTCCCCATGAAAACACATACTGTGTATTTCTTGTAATGGTCCAAGCTCGATGACCCTAAACTAAGATCTATAATCCTTTTGTCCCACACTATGTTAAACTGTAGTTTAAGAACTACGTATGGCTTGATTACCATCCTTATGGGATACGTAGTGAAGTCCAAAATTTCAATTTAGGACCCAGCCACAACATGATTATGGTTATCATTGATCCGTGTATCTCTGTATACATTGGACAATACCCATATTTATGTTTAATAATCCCATCCTTAAATATTTTTAGATCTTCGTAATGCTTTTCTTGACTTTCAGTCACAAAAATGTCAACAAATTTAGTGTTCTTTTACCTGACTATGAAGTACGTGCCCTTAGGTGGCCTTGCATAAAAAATCTCCATAACAGATTTGTCAGCCAAAAGATACTATTATTTGACTATGCAGCTAATTCCTTTAGGTGGCCCTGCATAATTCAACCCCCTAACGGGTTTTTCGGATACTGGTAACTTCATTCTTGGGAAGAAAGCCTTTTTTCCTTATTGGTCTTAAATGATAGTATGTAGGGATCCACAAAAATATCCGTCCTTAATATATTTGTCCCATATCATTTTTCATGATCTGAAAGTATTCAATTCTATGGTTTATATTCTACTTCCCTGTGTTTGGGTCAGACCTTCGTAGGAGTGATATCCATCGAGTTCTTCAATAATCTTGTTTGTAAATATCCTTTCTATATTCAAGTACCCCTTTCCATACAGCAAACTCTATAGTTTGGAAAATTTCAATCTCCATAAACTTTCACTAGCTTTTTAGCACTAGGAAAGTAAATTTCTGAGAGTTATTTTGCCTGACTATGCAGCAAGTTCCCTTAAGCGGCCTTGCAAAAATAGTCTACATAACGTACCTTTCAGCCAAAAGATGCTATTTATTTGACTATACAGCCAATGCCCTTAGGTGGCCCTGCATAATTCAACCCCCTAACGGGTTTGTTAAATAATGGTAACTTCATTCTTGGGAACTACTTCTTCTAATTCCTTTTAACTATTTTTCATATCCTTCCTCAGATCCAAATTTTCTTAAGTTATAGTTTACATTTTTCCCTCATTATTGAGTATGGTAATATGTTTTCAGACAAATTTTCAATGAATTTAGTCAATTCTAATTAATTCGGTCAAATCTATTTTGACCTTAAACATTAGCCTCTTTGTGTCCGACGTGCATGACTTTAAACTGCCCACAAAAGACAAAGGAACTCTGAATAAAAAGTCATGTTCCAGCTCACTAAACATACATTTTGTATGATTTTGGTAATATTGAGCAATTAAAGGATTCAAATTTTGTAGGGTTATTTATATTAATAATAGTAAAAATCAAACTATGCTCACTAGGCCCATTGGCTTAGGTAAAATTTAAAGCAGGTAGAAAAGAAAAATACGTGCACAAGTGATTAAAGATTAAAGAATTCTTTCCATTTGATACACAAGAATTAGAAGGACATCCACAGATTGGAGTCTCTTCTCTTTACCAAGAAATTACAAAAGACTGTCAACATAAGCCTTAAATTGATGAACCGCATCCCGAGCTTCATCAGCAGCTACTTGAAGCTCATGCACTCGACCAACTTCACTCTTTTCAGCCTGGTGGAGTGCCTTTTTGGCATCCGCAATGGTCTTAATACCATTTGTTTGATCTCCCTCCAGTGAATTATTGAGTTGGTCAAGTTCCCCAGTAACAACATCTAATTGTTGCTGGAGTTGCACCTGCTGGACGACTTTTTGTTGGATCTTATGTTTCAGCTCCTTCATCTCGGCAGCATAATCAACATCATCTCGGGATACTGCATCCTCAAATTCGCTGATGTTGACTAACAGTTTCACCCTGGTCATATCTTCACGACACTTTTTATCTTTCTCCCTCCTGAAGATGACTTGTTTCACTGCGGTATGGATCTCTTGGTATCCAAAACCGCCAAGTCCTAACATGAAGAACTGGGACGACAACCGGGAAATATTTGATGAAAGCTCTTCTAAAGGCACCTCAGATATGATTTTCCATATGTTGTTCCATGCCTTGAGTCATGAGAATCTAAGTGCCTTAAGCACCTCTGGGTCTGATTCAACATCATCATCACAGGGGGGAATGTAATCTGGGATTAATTCACTTAAGGAAGTGCCATGTTCTACTTCTTCCCCCCTGACATTGGTTGCATCACCTTCTACTGCTGTTTGTGCAGAAGTTGAGACCTCACCTCCAGTTCTAACCATTGAAGTTGATAGCCCTGTTTGATCAATTAAAAGTATGGTAAGTTTCATAGAATAGTGGAAATTGGTTGTCTATCTTTAAAACTCGGTACAATCATTACCTAAAAGTAGATCAGCAGCTTGAGAAGACTCCTCCAAATCATTCCCAGTTTCAACAGGATCTTCAAGATGGGTCTCAGGAGGGTTTACTAGGTTTAGCTCCACTTGAGCTAATGTTTCTGTAATGGTAGGGTTGACATCAATGTACACACCCTCATCAGGAATTGGTAGTTCAGCAGCTTCTATGGATGGAACTGCATATTATTTTCAGTCATGATTAGAAGTGTAAATTATAAGAATATTTACTGGGAGAAGGATAACACTCACGCCCAAGGTATTCTAAATCACATGATAACTTAACATGATCATAAAATTCTTCTAAATACATGCCATGATTCACCATTTCATCCAATAATATTTCAGAACCCTGGTTAGTCTCACCGGTGGGAGAATTTGATGTGTCCTCTTGGAGACCCTCATTCTGCGACCCCTGACCCTGGACAGCTTTATCAGGAATGATTGAAGATTCAGTTGTTGTGGCCACTAATGATTCTGGTGTAGGTTTTTCTCTTCTTTTAGCAGCAGTAGGAGTAGTACTGGGAATATATGTTGGCCCTTTTTCAGAAGCAGCCAAGTCAGCCTAAATTGGCCTTTCTTACACAGCACCCTCCGTGGTCCTTAAGGGAGAATCAGTCCTTTCCCTCAGAGGGGAAATTGAATAATCCCCTGAAATACCAAGGAAAGTGAGAAATATTTTTCATGGATTAAAATTCATGATTATCCTAAGGACTTATCACTAATGATAAAGTGTTTAGCGGTGGACTTCCTCCTTCGTCGCCTTTGTCCTTTTGTCTTTTTAGGAGTATCAGCAGTCTCCCTTATTGGCACTTGAATTGGCGAATGAAATGCTATGTACAATGCCTCATTCATGGCCTTCTGGCCTAGAGATATCTCACCCGGTTCACGAGGAGAATCAGCAGCAACCCCGATGGCAGTACCACCAGGGCTATACTGTGGCGAAGAAACCTCAGTTCCTTTCTTTGAAAGCTTCAAGATGAAGAAAATAACTTCCTTAAGTAAGAAAGCTTCGACTGTAATCAAGTTTCAAAGGAAATAAGGAAAGAAAACTTACATCTTCAGGATCCACATAATCATGCCACTCCTCATCTCCATAACCACCATCCCCCTCAATGGTGCCACCATCAATCATTTCCTTCACCCGCCTGGTGACATGAACAGACTCATTAGTGGCATATATGGTAATTTCCAGCTCTCTGATATTAGCCCACACTTCATTGGGGTTATCCTATAATTGGATATCTGTAGAAGCTTGAATATTCCCTATTCTAGGAAGTTGTAGGCCCTCACACAAATCCAGCCAGGCGGTCTCAGTACGACAGTATAAACTCTGCCATGTCTGGACAGCCTCTAGTCTTAGATATGAAGGTTGTGAGGAAATTCCTACAATATTTTACATCAATTTCTTCCCAGCTCCAGAAAATGTAGATAAAGAAAAAAAAATAAGACTTATTGGTTTATAAAGTAGTAGTGATTAAATTACCACAATGAAGTAACTCACCAGGAGTTGATGGATTGGGTCTCTTGATTCTAACCGGAGGATTATATCGGGCACGAGGCCGCTTTTCCACTTGTTGTGCCTCATCATCCCCATCATGGGAATCTGGTGAATCGGTCCTAGAGGAGGAATCTAGCGAATCAGCATCAGGTGGGGAAACATCACCTTCATGAGGAAGGGTTTCCTTCTCTACAGTCCAATTCCTTTTCCCCACCTGATAAACTGGCTGATTCAGCACCCCTTTAGGGTATGATGATATCTAGTGCTCAGCATACCATGTAGTTAGGTTATGTGCCACTTCTTCAACTGGTAGATCAAATACTGCCCCAGTCTTCTCCCTTGACGTCAGCAGCCACAGTTGACGAGCAACCATCAGATGTTTCTCTAACTTGACTTGTACTAGGGGAGATACAACAATCTATTGCAGACACATGCATTGACGTGAAAATATATATGGAGTATAGGCCTCGCATATAATTTCTCCGTCAATCCTGGAAACTTTCACACCATATCTACAAGCTAGCATATATGCCCTCAGATCCAAATGGGTTGTTCCATCATCAACAAACTGCCCGGTCGGTGGATTTCCATAGGGAAAGAAGTTGAATTCCTTAAACATGCTTAGCCTCACTTTCATGTCATAGGCATTAACATCTAATGGAGAAACTCCAGTGAATTCTTGCACTGACGGCCTGAAATAAATTCCAGGAATTTGTAATCCATTCTATACATTGTATGTCCTGAAGTGAGTGGCAATCCATCCCCATAAAACATGGAATGGTCCCACTATTATTAAAGGAGATTTACCCATGAAGACATGAAGTAAACTCTTGTGAATATTTTATAAAATGGGGGTATGCAACCCAACCATTTTCCCTCAGCCAACTTTGCCGCAATGATGAAGGTCCCTCACCTGACACCTCCCTTCAAATCCCTACCTAGAAAGAGATAAACATTGTGCCATAAAGCCAAGAAGCCCTCCAGATGAATCTTCTTCGGGAACCTTTGATTTACCACATATCCCCATTTCTCAAACTCTCCTACTTCTATAGTTGTCCAGAATGTACCAAGAGATCCCCTCTTCTCAGGTTTTGGGCAGATGGTAGGATGTTTGGGCCTCTTATCCTTGGATTTCTTTTTCTTGGATCCTTTCTCCTTCGGCTCATTCTCCATTGGCTCCTTCTCTTTCTTCTCAATAAGAAATATATTCATCCACTCCTCTGGATGAATATCCTTTCTAGAATGAGTTAACGAGATCTCTAAACTCTTGAGCCTATGGAATATCTTAAATAATTCCCAAACTAAAGCAGGAGTCTTCTCTGAATCATTCCAAGTCACCTTGGGTGGAATGAATTCATCATACATGTCACCAAAAATAGGATCCTCAGAGATCTTGTAGACATCCCACAGACTGATACCTACTTCTCCATGGGTCAGATAGAAAGAATTAGTTTCTAGGCTCTAGTGGCTGAGTATCTCCAGCACGAAGATATCATGTATGTAAACATATGTTTGACCAACCCAAACTAATTCGTATATCGCAACTACTTTCAGATCCTCGACAAATTCTGCACAGTTGTGTCGCACCCAGTATACCCACATCCAAGTTGGCTTCAAACCTCCCCTAGGACTGAAGTCCCAACTTTTCATCCAGCATTTTCATTGATCCATCTGAGCATTTCGGATGATTGAAGGATGACAATGTGGTTGCAGCTCTGGCATATGAGATTTCAGATCTGGCGTACAAGGACTATGATGCATCATGTGGGCCTCATCACTTATAAATACTCCTCCTCATGAGATATTTGCTGATGCAAATTTGGTATAATTTTGAAACCAAGAAAATGGGAGATAGTTCATTGCTTCTGGAATAGTAACTTCTCACAGATGCCCATAGCCATACAAAGGAAATTAAATGCTTTGAGGGAAGTCGTGATGATATTTCTTCATATACTTAGCCAAATCCGGAAGAGTGCTACTTTTTATGGTATAATAATCGTGGCCAATGAGGTTCATCATATCATCAATCAGATTGCTAGCCAGTTCATCAGCTATTCTGGTTCTAAGAGCCATTGATTCTGCACAAAAGTTGAATAAATTAACTCTTAGGTAAGTTGATTTTTCATAAAATTTGTGATGGAATTTCATAAAAATGGAAAAGGAATTAAGTCACGCAGGTCTATACTTGGCGTGCAAGTATGAATGTGTCGCGCAAGTGTTAATGTTCCACGTATGTTTTTGGCATGCAAGTATCACCACACAAGTCCTATTACCTTGACAACAACGCGACAACGAAGAAACACCAGAAAACGAGCAACTTGCGCGGTGAAGGGGACATGCAGGGCGAGATCTTGAAAATCCAAAAATCAGATGCTATGTGCGGAAAATTACCACATATTTATAGGCCAGGCTACCCGCCAGCAGGCCTACAGCTAGCGCGCTCCATCCAGGGCACTCCATCCCTACGTGACTCACACCTGCGTGACTTGAACCTTCGCGCCTCTTTCCCTTTGGTTTTCTTCTTTTCCTCAGAGTCACATCCTTATTCTTTCGGATCCAACTATGAGGGTGGACTTTTGTTGATGCTTCTTTTCGTCACTTTGTCTAAAAGAATGGAAAAGGAAATGACTTTTCCCAAATTGATTCATCCGTTGAAGAAAACATCCAAAATCGACAAAGGCATGAACAAGGATTCAAATGCACAAGGGTCACACAAGTTCCATCACTGTCATGAAAGTATACTTGCATGCCACCTAATGGTCGCACAAGTGACTTGCGCGGCTTAAAGGATAATCTCACCGGGTTTTCTCCAGCCTATAAATAGACCCTATGTGCCCCCCATTTAGTGGAGGAATTTTTTTAGAATTCACATACAGAGCTCTGAACGCCCAAGCCTCTTCTTCAGGTCTTCCGAACACTTCTAAGGTAATTCATTACCTGGAATGGATGGTCTAAAAAAGAGGAGTATGGTCTAAGTGTTATAATTCACAAATACTTGCACGCTTAAGGTTCTTTACCCTTAAAGGAAATGAACATACTTGCGCGACGACCTACTTCTTCACCAAAACTTATGTGCCTCTCTTCTGGAAGTACCTCAGGATAATTCAAAAGGCTTTGGTCAAGGAACGCCCAAGTGTTACCCTACTGGTTGAAAATTGCGCAAGTACTAATGTGCCACGCAGGTATACCTGCGCGTCGAGGACATGTGCGCCCACACAGTACCTGCATGCCTACCAGGAAATGTGTGCCCCTATCATTTTGGGTGCCTTTCTTGCCCATTTAACCCCTCTTATACCTTTCCACCTCTCCTATTCAAGATTCGGTATTCACAACACTCTTCGAAGCCATTTATGGCATGATTTCTTGATTTGAATTCCTTACCTAAAAGGAACTATATGGAATATCTCTCAAAACCTAGTGATTTACACATCTTTATGTCACTAAAGATTGAGATTTCATTCATTCAACATCATCCTTTAAGATGAAATAACCCCTTAACCTGGGCCTCCTTTTCAGGAATAAGCCCCAGTTATAATTCCCATTAATTTTGGGCATCCTCCTTAGGAGTAAGCCCCATGTCCTCTAATCTGGGCATCCTTTTTATGAGTAAGCCTCAATATTAAAATTCTTAAATATGGGTATCCTCCATAAGAGTAAGCCCCAACCATAATTCTCTTAACATGGGCTTCTTTTTCAGGAGTAAGCCCATGTCTCAAATATGGGCATCCTCTTCAAGAGTTAGACCCATGTCCCCTAACCTGGGCCTCCTTCTCAGGAGTAATCCCAAGTCTTAATTTCTCTTAACCAGTCCTAATTTAATTATTGATATGGGTCTCCTTCTTAGGAGTAAAACCCAATCATAAGTCCCCTCCTAATTTGGGCATCCTTTTCAGGAGTAAGCCACAAATTAGAGTATCCAAATCTCCATAATGTACATATAAATTTATGGACCCTGTTCCTGGATTTATTCCCTGAAGTAAATCCTAATCTTCATCTATTTGGGCAGTCATACGCACATAAGCCCCACATCATTTCATCTTTCATGGAACAAATTTTCTGGTTTCACAAATACCTCTTGTTTCTCACACCGAGCATGACTCACGTGATCTTAGAGTGTAAAAGTAATTATGACGTCTTTCTTTGAGCCATCAATAATAAAAATCATATTCCCTTACTCGAACTATGTGGGTTCGGATTCCTTTTTCTAAACAAAGTATGCGTAGGTATCCCATCTGCGGGTATGATCCCAACTCTGAAATAATCCATGTCCTTCTAAATGACAATAAACTTCAAGTGCCCCACTTAGTGGATTTAAAACCAGTATGGTCATCATAATGACCAAGAGAATTTTTAGGTATTAAAGGAAACCATTGACTAAGAATCTCTAAACAAATACAGATGATTCTCCATCGATGAAGAACCTATAATACATATAAAATATTCTATAAATTTCCTATATATCAATCATTGATTGTCAGATCTAAAGGAAACCTCATTTTATACTTGGTAATGTAATAAGGATTCATGAACATAACTTAAATATATAAAGAGAGTCTCGGAGTAGAAAATAATTCCCCTCAAAAATGTGTGATGAGTCCGACCTCCCATCCTCTTTACCAATGTAAATTCCTAAGCCTTTTCAGTCTACAACTAATGAGCACCTACCTTTGGAAAGTAGGTTCAAATGGATATGGAATCATTGGATGTTTATGGTTCTACGAAAAACATGTTAGAAACTGCTTGGAATGTTTGAATCTTAAATCAATGAGGTCATCCCCCATTCGAGAGGGTAACATCGATTTTTCAAATGTGGCCCGACATATTTGGTTTGGTGTTAGGAATTTTAAATAGCTAATTAGAACCATGTTGATACACTACACAATCTGATCAAAAAGAGTTAAGTATAGTGGGATGAATTTTTTTGTGTTCCATTGAAGGATTTTCTTTCTACTATAATAGAGGATATATATTAATCTACTTCTATTTTTGAATCTCATGAGAACTAGAACATGGAACTGTGATTCCCTTTACTGGATGCACCAAAGATCCACATAAGGAATTGAGGATCCAATCCATAGGGTTTTATTTTTGATTTTGAAAGTCCACATCACAAGTTCATGGGTGGGTCAAAGGGAAATATCTGTAATACCTATATTATAACAAAATAGATCTCAATATAGTAGGGTGATTTAACTTGCACGTAGTGACATCATGTCTAGGGGTTCCATGGTGGCTACACTGTTGTTCCAATTAAACTAGTAGTAGTAGAGTGACTTAGATTTGTTGCGTAATTGTGTATGGAATGAATGATAAGATTTGATATTTGGGGTATCATAAAACACATTGGAGAATACAATTGATTTTTCTATATCATTACACCATTAATTGGCCGATGTAAAAAGAAAAAATAAAATATTTATTGTTCTAACAGTCATTTATGGATGAATATAACATTCATTTATTCAGATTCATATGAAACAACCATCTACCCCCATTTGTAGGTAGCCATTACGGAGTCATTGGAGGAAAATCAATTTTAAAAGTTTGTTTCAAGACCAGTTTCATGAAATCCAATTTTGATATTTATTCCCCAATCATTAGGAGATAATGACAAGTGAAAATGGCCCCAAATGAATGACAATGATACCCCATACTATACTAATAGTACTAGCTCTAATACTATCATATGATACATTGACACATCATTACTGTCCTACTAGGAATACAAGGTTACTATGATATTACTATGATTAAATGAATCAGGAATGTAGAGAGTTGATTGAAACTACCTAGCATTGTGGCACGATTCACTCGATGCTTGAGAAATACATCCAATAGAATTCATCATGTATTAGGGATATAATTTAGGTAGTATAAAATGGGTTTGGATAATTCATGTATCATATATTTTCAATGCGATTATTGTTTTTGGTTTCCTAGGAAAGGAAATGGTGCACATTGACTAGGGATTAATGAGGATATTTGAATCCAGTATCCTAGTGAAGATGAGAGGAAAGAATAATCTTTTTTCCCACCCATATTTTTTCATTTCTGCAACCATCATTTCCAATTCATGAGTTTAAAATACATTCATTCATGACATTGGGTACCCATTTTATTGCGAGGGAATGTGGAGAAGATAAGTTGATCAAGAGATCATGGTATGTAGTTGGGATAATGGTCAAACATACAATTATTGGATTTATAGGTGATGAAATGAGGAAGGAATGATAAAAATGGTATTAATCTTTGAGAAGTGGTACAAATACCATTTAGGAACAATTATGGGACTCCCCAACCACCTTTTTCCCCTCTATTGAAAAAATAGTATACATAACCATGCTCACCAACCTTCAAAACTACTTCATCAATTCCTTATAAACATGAACCACATTTTTCCCTTTCATAATATAGTGTTACCTATAATTCCATGAGAGTAGTTACACTTAAGAACTAGCTCAGTACAACTTCAAATACACCATTTTTCATAGTTTTTCTAGGCCAATGTATTATTTTGACTATTCAAGTCAATTATGAAAGTAGCACCACTCTGAACTCCACATTTTTTCCGGCCCAAAAACCATTCCCCATCTCTTCATAGGTAGTGGTAGTTTAATTTCACTTGACTGTGAATTGAATGAATATGCATATTTTCAAAATTATTTCTAGAATATCTCACAACAATCAATCATCCCATGGGATGTGTTTCATATCAATTCAACATTGATTAATGTACTAAGGTTAGAAAAACCTATAATCTTAGTAGTGGTTAATCCTATCGGGAAAAGGAATGAATGTTTCATTGTAGTACAAAAAGAGAACTGGTGGTATAGGCGAACCTTCTTCGAGTACCACATCCATTTCGTCCACCATGGAAAATAATGTTATAATAGAGTGTTTAGGTTTTATCTGCCTAAAAATTGAAATTTCCTTTGGCTTCCAATAACATTTATATTCTAGAGGATTCCTAATGACCTTGTCTTCCACATTGATGCATGTTGATCCAATGTGTGCCTTCTAGGTGATTGCACTCCTGTAAAAAATGATATAATAGAGAATAAATTCCTACAAGTAGATATAAAAATTCCACTACATGAAAAGACTCTTTATATATCATTAGTTAGAGAAAAACAAATTTTTTGGACACCAACACCAGTTTTTAAAGGTCAAATCTAGGAATGGATTCATGTCCACATGACACTCATATGGGGAAACATGAATGCCATTAGGAACGAAACAACTCCACTCTATTAACCACAATCATTTCAAATTTCCATTGGGCTGACAAGATCGGGGAATATTCTAGTTTCCAACTCCCAATTTGTCTTGAAGCTATGATCATATCAACTCTAATAGTATGATAGTGGGTTTTCCTTCCCTATAATCCCTTGGGTCATTGGGGTAATGGATTTACAAAATAGAGGTGTTAGTGGTGATCCATCTCGTTGGTAATTCCATATATATGCTATTTTTGGATCAACAACACACCAAGGGTGAAAAAAGGGTATGGATTAGATGGGATACATAGGGAAATTATGTTCACTAATGTATGGATGAGATTACATTATTCGTACTTTCTAATGGGATTTATAAATTCATTTCCAAGGGGTTTAATATAGACACAAAATACAAATGATACCAAAAAACATTATTCCCTTTGGAAAATGGGTTTCCTCATAACCAATACTTCCCCAAAAAATGGATAATATTCACACCCTATTTCTAGAAATTCATTTTTTTATAACTGAAGTTCCACAGATACCATGGTGTAACATTATTCATTGAACCATAGAAATTAGGAATCCCCAATATTTTTAATAGATATGGAATTATTTATATCACTGTTTTATTTTAATGGATAGTTCATGGATTTCTTATTGATACAATATTTCAAGCATATGTGATAACTAGTAATGTTATGATCAGATAGAAACCATCTATGCCCCCACATAAACACATATAGTGAACCACTAATTCAATAAGTGAGAAAAAAACATAGAATCATCCTACTTAGTATTCTATTCGGTAATACCTAGGGGATAATATGTTCTTTTTGTTCCCATTGTTTTTTGAGTTGATGGTATAACACTATTAGAGTAAAGTACATAGTCATTCCTTGATGGAATTTATAGCACACCGAATGCATGAACGGAAAAAATGCAGTTTTACCATTATTCCCTATAAGGTATTTGGGATTATTCTATTATCGTTGTTGGGGATTGATTGGACTTATGAATTTTATTGAGCATAATGTGATTATGGGGTGATCAATGGAAGAATATTAATTGTGGATAGTGAAACACCACTATTTTGGAGAAATGAATAAAGAAGGGTATTGGTTTATTCAATCCCAACACGAAGTGAAAAAATGTTGGAATTATCAGTACAATATAGGCAGTATAATTCACAATACCAATTACATGATGAACGTCCCCAACCATAGTAAATGATACCTACAAAATTTTCCTTAATCCATTCATGTATATCATAGTTCTATTTTATAGTGTCTTTGTTTATTTATTTGAAACACATAAAATACCACACTACATTGATTCCACAACTCAGTTAGAGAGTCTTAATATTCTTGTGTCTTTGTATTTGAGAGGATGGAGTTATATGGAAAAGAAATAACTAGAAACAATTGCATCTTATTGATATGGGAATGTGCTAATGAAGGATGATATGGTATGGGTCTTGACTGATACACATCCATACTATAATGGGATTCCATTCCTAGCCTAGAATAATTATGGCCTACCTCTGAGTTAGAGAAAAACCATATGGTTTTCTCTATCCTACATGGATCTAGAGGTTTAATAATATAATAAATAAAAAACCATAATCTTTAAGGAGATTCATAGGATATACTAAAACAATTTCCATGATTTTCAGTCAACCATAAATATTTCATTCCTCCCATCATTATTTGCACCATATATTCAATCAAAATGTAACTCCAATCAAAAATATATAGGGAAATGATGAACATGAATGGGGAGATATTATATCGCATGTATGATTATTTAACTTCTTAATGCAGTTCATATGAAACCCACCATCTTCTAACAAATATCTATATTTTCCATCATGAATAGGAATACAAATTTTTCAAGATGGGAGGAGTGATAGAGATCACATGACCATATATCTCCTATTACTAAATAAATATTTATGGTTTCAACAAGGATGGCCACTATTGGAATTGATATATCTATATTTCTAAAAGACTGAACTTATTATACTTGACCTTAGTACTATATTGTAATATTCTCAATAAGTTATTCTTGTAAAACTCATGTTCATCCATAATGATCAACAATAATAGTATTGTTTATTTTCAAAATTTTATTACCATATTTAGATTCTTATAAATTTGTAATCTTTCCCCGTGGATATCGAGTAAGTGATGTCATACTAGGGTTAAGAAATAATAGGTGTCATCACAAAAATCTAATTTATACCATTTTATGAATACAATATGTTTGAAGGATACGAATATGGGGCTTGGTTTTCAAATTCATCCTGCTTAGGGTCATTTATTTTTACATGATTTTCAATTTACTATAACACTAATGGAATGGTTCACTATTTGGAGCCTCTATGGGATTATCTTATCAGATATTACCTCTTTATTTCAAATCATGATTATCTAAAAAAGGTTCTTTGTGAGGTTTGGTAACCATAATTTCAATACTATCGTAGGATGAGGTCATAGTTCACTATAAAACATAAGATGTGTGTTTCTTTTTTATTATAAACATTGTACATGGTTTTATAGTTTGGTATATTATTTCATCTGTATTATCAATTAAATGTGCTTCCACACATTCTTTTATTTTCTCATGGCCCATAATTTCTTGTTTTGGATGATGGTGGTTTCATGGATTTCAACTCATGTCCATGTTTAGTATGGATAATGATATTGGATTAGGTGGAGGGTTCTAGAAAGTCCATGAAGATGAGAATTACCACATTTTCATCCCCATGATGGCCCAATGGAGAAATGGGAATTGATCTATTGAAGCACATCCTATTCAAGATTTTCTAAAGTGGTCATGAAGCTAGACCCACATGGATTTCCTACAATCCACCCTATATCATATGGCCATTTCCATTCCAACCACTCTTTATACCACCACATCTTTGAACACCACTCATGTTATACCATCATTGATATTACCAACCATGGTCTATGACTATTGTCCAATCCAACTATAGAATTTTGGTCTATCTTCCAAAATAATATGTATATTTGTTTTCTCAGTGAAAGAGAATCATAGTAGAAACCATGAAACATGGATTTTCCCTCCCAAAACCAAAAATATCTATTATATTGTTCTTATAAAACTATTCTCAATCATCTTTAGTCTGTAATTGTTGGTTGGGAAAAATGATCATTTTAGTGGGCCTTTCACTATTTAAAAAAATTACAAATGTCCAGGTGACCAGGTCTAAGATACTTATAGTGTTCTAGCTATTCACTTGTGTTTATGGGTCATGTATCCCATTGAGGACTTGTTTATTTTTTAGTTATCACTAACCTATGTATAAAATAGATATTATTAAACATATATTATACCAAGATATAATGAATATGGTCTCCTATCTATATTATACCGAGGGTTTCACTCGTCTCCTTTTCTCCCAATAGTTCAAGTGCCCTTGCAGACAACCTGTCCAAATAGCTCATTCGAAATCGAGAGGCCAAAATCTACTTCATTGAAATCCACTTTTTCCCCCGCACAAATAACATTCCTAATGTTCCAATCGAGATGGTATCCATGATTTGAGGTTTATAGTAACAGAATTGGTAGTTCGATGATGATTGGATGTGATATGGTTTAAGGTTTTCCCAGAAGACATTCCTAGGTCTGAAAACACTCCAATGGTGCACATGCAATGATTTAGTGAACATTTTTTTCATGTGTTCTCATTGTTCTATATTACATATACAAGACACCAACTGATACTTCATGTATTTCAGATACTCACTAGGATATTTCACATATCTCCTTCACTCATTGGGATATTTATGTATCCTTATAACTAACTAGGATATTTCAGATATCATATAATATCACTATGATAATTCACATATCCGAGGTTATACCTATGACTAGGTGAGTCTTCAGGAAAGGGACATCCATGTCGTTTGATGAACTAGGTACTGAACAACTAAAATTGAATGGACTAAGATTCATTATTGGGGAATCTAGATTATTTTCCATCATCTTTAGCATATTGGATGGATGTTTCCAAGGTTTCTAGATCAATTATGAGAAACCTATGACCATACTAAATGTGTAGCAATAGCACTAATTGAATTCCACTATGTCATTTCTATTGAAAATAGCAGGAATTTTTTCCCTATCCATAGGTGAAATAGCATGATTACATCCATTAAAAAAATTGGTATGGATCCTAAATAAAATCTAGGATGAAGGATTAATTTTTCTAGGTTTAGTGGAATATGATTTCATATATCTATAACCATTGTACAAATACCCCCACGACTCCAGCATCAAACATTTCATACATTCCTATCAACATGGGAGTGAACTTCAACCAATCCACTCCCCTACCTCAATGTCCCTCTAGGTTTATACATTCCCCTAGGGAATATTAGTTTATCTGATATCATGTCACTGGTCGTGTACCATATTGATGCTTATTTGTTGTGTGGAAGGAATAATTTCCCAAGGTGATCCTACTCAATTCAGTATCCCATGCTTATAAAACCCCCAATGAAATTCCAAATCATCGCGATTCACAAATCCTATAACGACGTCAAGATATTCAACTACACTATATCAGAATGTATAAATATTCATCATGAATCCTAAATAGTATGGTCTCTATGGCACATCCTCTAAGGGGAAATGAGACAATCATAATGGGTTTCAAAAGGGTATAAAACTGATCGCCAAGCATTAGTAGTGTCTAAATACCAAATATATGTAGTATACTGATTAATAAGTCAACCACCATCCATTGAAGAACCATTGGGATGTACAGTTTGATTGAGTACTATAGTTTACAAGGTTGAGTACGCAACAAAATATCCCACCCCACATTATATACAATCTATACAGGTACCAACCTATATTTTCAACCCACATCATAGAAGCACGAATTCCTAACACACCACACCATCCCCTCCTCCAAATTATCATTATTATTTTCCAACACTTTTATGGGTGAAGTGAGAACTCTCATAGGTAAAAAAGCTAATGTTTCAACGAATACAACTAACTTATTAAACACAATTCTAAGGAGATTGGAATCTCCCTCCATAAATAGTGTCCAGGGAAAGGCACTAACCAGGTAGTGTGGATCAAACTCGAGAATTTCTTCATAACGTGTTGCAAGATAATCCCAAGGTTTCATGTACTCATCTTTGATAATCATCTCCACATTAAAGCCTCAAATCAGTATGCAATTGTTATTCTCAATCCATTTGGCTTTATCTCTATTAACTTCCATTTGGACTGGTCATTCCATCATTTGGATGGCCTCTTCCCTTGTAGCCTTAATCACCAAGACTTCATCCTTTATTTATTCACCAGAATGTATGAGTAGTTCCATATGTTCCTCCAAATCCATGTTCATCAGGTGATACAAGCCATCAAGTGCCCCTGCCTCAAACCTCTTTCTTGGGAAAGAAGCATCCTCCACCACCATCATCACCTCCTTAGATTTCATGTGAATCTCCTCTTGTTAGTCTTCTGCGTTTGAGATTTCATTATCTAGCTTTTGAAATTGGGTTACCACATCTTTTTTAATCTCCTTTCCTACCTATTGTTGGGTCTTGTGTTCTTTGAGGTTCCCCTCTTTTTTGGCCGACTTGGTCTCCATCGGTCTAGGGAGGTAGGAGTTCTATTTACGCCACTTAACATTAGGATTCCTGGAAACAATGCATATCCTCATGTCCCTATTTTCTTTATTACATTTCTTACTTCTTTGTCTGTGAAGGCCATTTTTATCCCCACATAGTCCATTATTATTTCAATATAGTTCATCTCCATCCAACTCAGCCTCAGAGGGAAACTTGGAATGGCCTTCAAACTTTCCCTCCTTACTCTAGAATTCAAACCGATTGTTTAAATTCAAACTAGAAAAAGACCTCATCAGATTGCTTCCTTGTTTGGTGGTCAGCAGCTTGCGAGCACCACATGAAGCATGCTCCCACTCCTTCCCCTTCTTATCCTTACTCATTCTAGAGGACTGGGTTACCCCTTTAGTGTTTTTTCTTCCACCATTATTCACATCCAGAGCATAGGACTGTGGATGTTGGCCCACCACAACCTTAGATGTTAGACTATCAGATATACTAGCAACAACAACGGGGACCCTCATAGCCTGAGAAGTATCATTAGGAATATCCTTGTTTTCTTCCACCTCTACATTTCTTTGGACACACCCTTCTCAATGTCCAAGAGGACTTTCCAATTCTCTCCGCAGTCTTTTGAATATGTCAACTACACTAGGATCAGAAGTAGGAGCCTCAATTGGTTTCTACAGGCTTGTTCCACCCGAGCATAGAGATTCCTCTGCCTTGTTGTTCCCTTGTCCAGAAACACTACACCCTTCCACACGCCCTTCATCATATGAATTTAGAAGCTTTCCAACATCACATGAAGCACCGCCTTGGACCCAGTCTACCTAAAACTCGAGACAATAATCTAGATGCCTCGCCCTATGCCTGAAGATATCCAAGATGTGCCCTAACATCTTGCAAGAAGAACAATATTCACTCCATGATTCGAAAATAACAGTCTTCTTATAATGAAGTTATTCATCCATGGCTATCCAAAAAGACTCAATAGGTGCCTTTAATACAGTGATTTTGACACCGATCTCCAAAGATATTGGGTGACGCATTTCATGGGTTAAACTATCAGTACAGATCAAACACCCAACTAGTTTCCGAAGAAATAGAATAATATACGGATTTTGAAATGGGAGAGGGAGTTCAAGGAATCACACCAATATTTCCAGATTTGTAGGATCTGGCTTCATATGCATTTCACTTGACCACTTGAAAAAGAGGAACTGATCACCATCGCAGGAGCACGGCGCACTCTACCATGCCAGAATCAAGTCATCTTCAGAGGTAAATTATACCATGATGTTCCTAGAGTCAAGAATACCAACTGTGGATCTCTCCGACAAACACCAAGAGTTTGAAATCAATCAATCGAAATAGTTCACTGATGGATGACGTTGCTTGATGCGAGCAACCATAGTCAGATTTAGCGGGGAAGATGCCTCATTGAATTCATGATTTGAAATCAGCCGAAGTGGGTGGTATGTGAAACACCCTAGGACTTCCGGGCTTACATGAATCTGTGGAAAATTATGAAAGGATTCTGGGTTTGAAAAGGGAACAAATGGAAGAGGTTAGACACTATGGAGAATTGGTGGAGGACTAGTATTAGATTTGAGTGATGGAAATTATAAAAACCATGAGAAACTAAAAGACTCCTACCAAATAGAAGATGTTGTTTTCAAAAGGCATCAAGTTTAGTTGTTCTCTCGAACCCTTGGATTATTGGATATATTGATGGTTTTCCAACGCGAAAACCTTACAAATGGTCTTCTATGCAACCCATTCACCATCCAGATACCTAGGTGCTCATGACTAGAGTTTTTGTTGGTAAAGACTTGATTTGGGTTTGATCTACATTCCAAATATTTTTAGCTAACATTCTATATTAGCATGTACAGGGTTCCTACTTTTCCCTTCCATTTCATGTCGGGATAGTCCCTCTTTCAGTCCATTATATGCCCATTTTTTGTTTATCAGATATATTGGAATTAGAATCCCTGCAACACTCTTTCATTTCATGGTATTAAAGTTTGAATTATGGGGAATGGAATTTCTAGTGGGATGGTTCGGTTATATTTTAGTACTCGGTAATAATAGTCCTCCCTTCTAGAATAGCAAGGAAAATCATCAAGGCACTAAATTTCCATCCCAAATGAATCCATTAGATATTCAAAGATGAATGAATGATCATGTCGAATCGTAGACACTCAGGGATAGTACTATTCCTTAGTGAGCTGGAATGATGGTGGATCAACAAATCTCTCGTCCTGGTGTATGCATTTAGCAGATCAGTTACAGCATTGGTCATAAGGTTTATATGAGCTACTTCACCAACTAGATCAGTTTCGTAAATGAATTTCATATTCGATCATCACCCGAAAATCCATTCCAAAAAAATAAAACTCAAATTTATCTTACACACTACCATCTCATCTATTTTGATGTTGTTATACCAATTAATACCCTTATTATTATGAGTCATGTGTGCATATGGCATACTATACAATTAAAACTGCTTCCAAATGACTGATAGGTCTTCCATCCTGACCAAAGTGGGAGAATTACAATAAGATTATGAGTATGAATTATTTTTGTGCATGAAAAAAATGGTAGTGAAAATGGGGTGGGGGAGGTTAGTAATGTAATATCGAATATCTTCACATATCGAAGTATACAACCCACTTTTTATTGTTCATTTCCTTGGCATTAAAAAATCTAACCACTCAACAATGTTCAATTCCTAAAACTAAATTTTCGAGTGATAACAATATTAAATTTATAATAATAAATATATAATTGAAAAGTTAAAAAATTATAAACCAATTAATTGTCTCAATTGAATAGGTGAAATTTTGGAACATTACAAGATTGAAATAATTAAATAAAAATTAAATTAAATAATCCTTATTTAAATGAATACATAAATTTGAATTAAATAATTAATGAAAAGAAACAATCATAAAATTAAAAATCAAAATCAACTAAAATGAAAACATAAAAAAGAAAATAGTAAATAAATTCACCAGAAAATTAATAATGATCCAATCGGTAATTTTATAATCTAGGAATAAAAAAGGAATTATAACAAATATTAAATAAAAAATTAAACTGTGAAATTATTATAGTGAAATAAGTTAACGAAAATGTGAAATTAATTTTTTCAATTACTGAAAAATTTAAATAAAAATTTGGAAGATAAGGTGAATTAATGCACAGGTCATTTAACCAACAAACTGATTTCATTTTTACACAGATATCATTCATACTCTAGGAACATGTATTGGGAGCTCTTATGATGAGGTTCATGTACGAGGATAGATAGAGGAATTATTATTTCACCAAGAATCCTCGGCTCATCCTTAAATACCCCAACTTTGTTGTACTATGTTACCATCTATCATGTTCATAACTGCACAATCCACATATATTCGAATTTTTTCACCAGTCACTAATCTATGAACCAATTTGATTCTAAACCCCTATTAAAAACATGATCCTTATTGAACACCTCCAATTGCATTCCTTTTTCCATTCACCCATCATTTCAAAAACCAACTGATATTTCCATAAAACCTTATCTTGACCCCCCATCATCTCTTATTCACAAGGTCATTTTTCATTCTTTAGAACCCTCCAATACAGAGACCATATGTTCAATCATTCAAAAAACTAGTAAATCCAGTAGTGAGATCATGAATGGGATCGAAATTGTTTTGTGTTTTCCCCTATATTGTCTTTAACCCTCTATCATGCATTAGTAAAATTCCAATTCTCAGTATAATACAGTTAATACATATTTTAAGAGAAATATTCATTACCCCCAAATACCAACCTGAAGGTCCCAATTGGGCATACCACTTCCAGTCTTTACATCGTAATTGACCAATGGTACTCCCCAAATTTAATGATTCCAAAATGAAGCTACTAGTATTATAGTATAGGTAGTATAGAAACTATATCGACTAAGCAATCCATACATAACCCAACATTTCGCTACCGAAAACACCAATAGGCATAAAAAACATAAAAGATCATAGTTGGAGTTGAATTGGTTCTTATCATTCAACAAATACCCCTGAATACTCTAAATATTGATCCCAGGTACTCCCTCATTCCATCAATTATAGAATCATTTTTGGTATATACAACGTTTCTCATGTTGAAAACCAGCTAACCTAGGAGCCAGAGGTTCTTCATCCCAATAAAATGAGGAATATTTTATAGGGGAAAGAACCAGAATAGGTATGGATGGTGATAAGAAAGGATTCATGATACTAATCCAGAGTCTTGAGTATGATAATAACATAGGGTTGATCTAGAATGATTTTAGAGATATTGGGAACTCACTAGGATACATGAATTATCCCCAGTACTCATTGGGATATGATACTCCACGAATCAAATGTAGTCACTTGAATAATATCTAAAGTATCATGTATTTAATTTTTCATCCCAATTTGTATGAGAAGTCCATATTTTATTTTCACCATGAAAACCAATATATTTCATGGTTCATAACCTTAATTCCCATTAAAGGAAAATATTGAAACACAATGAGATGATCCAGAATGAATGAGGATGTCCATAATTAGGACAAGATCACCCAACACTATATTCTTAATAAAACTGATACCATCACAAAACACAACACACTTGAATGTTGTGAAAATGTGAACCATGGACAAAATTGAGGACTCGTTACCCAAAATATAACCATCTATAAAATAGATTATTGAAATTTCATTTAGGAAAATACATAGTTGAAATATATGCCCGAGTTCCGAAAGTGTTTGAAACCTCATCTAAAGCCTTCATTTAAGAGAATTTGATGTCCTAGTTATGATATGATGTGACCCTAGGGGGTATGTTATGTAGAAATTATGCGAGTTATGCCACATTATATTAAGAAATACCTGAAATTTGGAATCATATAAAAACACACACATACAAATAGAGATCATCTATTTTGTTGACACACTCAACCATTTACGAGTGTAGGCACATTGGGAATCTCCCTTTGTGCTTATGATAAGTGGAACTTGATAATAGGTTGATAGAAGGAACGAGACGCTGAATAGCCTAGTTAGTAGTAATTCATGTACCAAACTAATGTGAAATAATATTTTTGACTACTAGTCATTTTAAAATTCTCATATATAGTTATATTTTTCATTGAAAAGATTCTAGGTGGTGTTTGGACAACTTTGTGTATAAGTTTTATTTGTTGTCAACAGGTGAAAATAATGGTTAAAATGAAGAATAAACTCCAATGTGAATGGATATTGAATGAAGTGAAGATTCCTGGAGAATTTTTATGGTTTCAAATCATTGGGTTCCAAGCTTGGGAAATTATCCATGTTGTTGCAAATTAGAGAATGGTTTCACTGATCATTATATTCAAAGAACATGTATCATGGTTAATAAAAGGTTGAGAAAATTGATGCAGAATCCCTTTAAGGATGATTGAAGTACTTTTAATTTGATAATAAAAAAGGAAAGGAATAAAGAGAAAAAAGGGACTGTCATGAGAATGGGATTTGAAGGTGGTATCCATGCATGTGTGTTAGGTTCTATGGTGGCCATGAAAGCATACACTAGTATTTTTTATGTGGGTACTTAAAAAATAGTCCAACCATGAAAGGCCAGCAGAGGTATTCAACCTCAGGCACACGTGGGCTTGAGGGTCAAATGCGCCCAAGGGAAGCCTCATGGCCAACCTCGCTAGAGGCATAGGGCATTCGGGTCGTGTATAAGCTTGCAGGTGCGCACACGGTGGTGAACCCGTGTGGCGAGTGCATAGAGGGTTCTAAGAGAATTCCCAGGGGAGGATGAGTGGGCACTAAGTGTACTCCCATAGAGAACTGTTGTGGGGTGACATCAGAGGGAGGAGAGGAGTGTTATTAGCAGTTGCTGGGGGGAGTGGTTTGATAAACCATAGGAAGCCCATGCCTCCAATTCAATGTGGGGTGCATTTTAAAAAAATGCAGATGTAATCTCTTCCATCCATCCAATGTCGTGTCTCTATATACCATCTGATTAGATGTAGAATTTGATCCTTAAAATCATCTCCGCTCATCTGATCACTCACCCTATGTAGTTGAGTTAGAGCTGTCTGAACCTCCCATGGTATTTGAAAACTTTTGTCCTTGTCTTCAACTTCCTATGATCTCTAGCGCCACTTCATCTCACTAGAGCTAATGGATGATCACACCCGAACCACTATGGATTATTATTTTTAAATTGTGATGATTGTAGGAGCATACCGATACCATTCATGCAACTTTATTTTTTCATGCATGTGATATCTTGATGAAGAAGCATTGGCCGAGACACACGGAGATGCTGAGGCCACCTGGATAATTCAAGTGCAGACTTAAAATGATGATTTCATTCGATCTCATTGACATGAACAAGATTTTCTAACTATAAAAGAAGAACCCACATTAAAAAGGAAACAATCTATATATGCACATATCATTGTCTGCAGTTTGAATGTTGTAATGAACCAAAGATCATGGTAATTAAAAGAGGGAATCCAAAATGATTCAAAGTTGATATTTGAATGTGGTAGAAGATGTGATCCTCGCTTCTAAAAGGAGAGGACCTAAGCTGAGAAAATATACTCCTCCCATATACCTGATAGTTCTTATTTTTTAAAACAGAGAATCTCTATATGCATCACTTTGTGAAGGGAATGAAGAGAACCACAAGTCATCAAGGCTCTCTGAAGAAGATATTCTACATGCCTTCGACATGTGCTACACACCCTCAAATAGCTACGCAATGAACCAGTTCCTAAAACATGTGATTGGTTCCTCAGACATTCATTATGCTTTGCTAGGTCTGAATAATCGTGATCTAGTGGTTAAGCCTTCAGCCTCCCACTACTCTTCTTGATGTCAATCATACTCTATGAAAAGATAAACCACACATCATTTAAGTGAAGGAGGGGTCTTGTGGAAATTTTGGATTCATGAATAAAGGAGAAGGAACCCAAATGTTTTCATGCTTGTAGTCTATTATTTTTACTGGGTTTGTTTCTTGAATAAGAATGTTATTACAAGGGAAGGGAAGCACGAGATTACATGCTTTAATGTGAATGATCTAAAGAATCTTGAGTCCTTGTGTGTGTGCTAGTGAAGAATCTATCCAAATAATTATCACCCATTTGGTTGTAATTGATATGTATTGTAGAAGAATAATGAAAGAGGCACTGTGTCTGTGAAAAAAGAACTAGACCAATTATAGTTTTCACTCAAGAAAGTGTAGAGGAAAGTGCATGCATTCATGCACGCACATGGACATAAAGTCACTTAAATAAAGAACCAAAACAAGTGTGTTCACGTGTTTAAAAATGAATGGCAACGAAATGGAAGATAAGGGTCAACATATATTCCATATGCATGATCACATGCATTCATGAACAAGAGAGAAGAATTGATTTAGATGATTCCCAGTGAACCGATATTCATCACATGAATAATCACATTGGTGTATTTGGTGCTATAGAAAAATGGAGAATATGTTCTAGGGTATTTGGATATTTCACTAAGAAGAAGTTGAAAGAAGAAATATTGAAAATTTTTGTTTCACTAAGATGAAGAAAGAATAAGAACAAGTGCCAATGGTTTTTCAGTAGGGATGAAAATAAGGAAGATTGGATTGCTTTCCAACTGCATTGTTAGTAATCAAGTGAGGAGAACAAAATAATATCAAGATAATAACCTACCTTTTTAAGAAGGAATAATACCGTCTTCATATGTAGTATAAAGAACTATAAAAACGTTGGATGTTAGACTAGGATATCACCGGTCCAAGGAAGAGGATTGTTTCCCACCCCCACCAAAGTGTAAATATCACACTGACTAGAGTATATTCTCCTAGTCACTCCACTGTAACAGAATATCATATTATAACTGAGAATCCATGCAATGGCCAATCCCATTAATTGAAAGGACTTAGCTCCTCTTATTGAATGGGTAACCTTGTAAAAATATCATGTGCATATTTTTTGTTATTTTTATTATTTCATGGGACATGGATAATATAAAAACAGAATCAAGATCCTAACATATCAAGAGTTATAGGGATAAAAATTAGAAATTGGTTTCAAAAGTCATAGATGCGGATTAACCCCCCCCCCCTCTATGTTAGGTATGTCCCAAACTAGTCCTCTCAATTAGTATCAGTGCGAAAAGTTCACCTCTATTAGATTCTCTTCAGTGAATTTATTCTATTTTAATGATTTTAGTTTCTTTCTAGAGTTACCAAGGAATTGAACATTTACTGAAGATTCAGTTATCTCTAAGAAGAATTCTATATCTACCAAGACCATGAGGTACATGAAAAATAAGAAGAAGAGAATGTTTAATAATATGTCCCTCTTATCTAAAGAAGAAGAACCATCTAGTCCTCTATATCTAGCAGGAAATGAAGACACACATGTCTTGGAATGTAATGATAATGTGGATTAATTCCCCCATAAGAAGATGGACAACCTTCTTACCTCACCTAATCAAGAGGTATGCGTAAGTACATTTGTAAGTTGTTCTCTTGATAAAAATAATAGCACAAGTTGTGATGACCAATCTATAAAATCTTAAAAAATACTTGTTGATATATTAAGAATGATTCTGCATGGTATTCCTGAAGAATTTACTTCCCTGGTTTATGGAGTATTTCAATGCATGAACAAAAACATAACTCTGATCTGTGAAGAAACTAATTTTTTTAGAGAAAGGATTAGAATAAGAAAAAAAATTAAATGTTTAAATCACTCTAGACAGGTTGGAGCCAATGAAGAAAAAAAGGGGGTTTAAAGTAAGTTCCTCGTAGAGACACCATTTTGTTGAAGAACAAGGAGGGAGTAAAAAAGACTCTAGAAGTGAAGATCTGTGATCAGAATGATGATCTAAAAATGGGAAATGAATTCAAGGAGGTATATTTTGATGATGACTCCAAGTAGATCAAATAACATGACTCTTTGTTTCAAAACAAATTAAAGATGCATGAAGATGAAGTTGAAAGAATAAAGAAGTCCTGTGATTAAAAGATGACTATTATTGAAGACTAGGAAGTCATCCTCAATATGAGATGTCTAGAATTGGAAGCTCAATTGACCAATCTTTAAAAGACATATATTGACTCTACAAAAAATAATGAAATATTAGCATCTGGAAATCAATGTTCATTGGAGGATTCTACAGTCAAAAAACCTACAACATGTTATAATAAGATCAAAGCTCCACACATTGATCTATCACAATCATCTGAGAAGATGGTACCATCCCTGACAACTTATATTAATGTTTCTAAAATTGTTTCTACAAAAAGTGAAGTTTAAAAGAGAAATAATAAACAATTATAGATGAAGAAAAATAAGGATGTACCTATGACCATAGATTTGGTTAATAGGAAGAAGAATGAGGAAGATAAATCCCCACATAAAGAACAATATATCAAGAAGAATATTTAGAATCCTTTTTATAAAGATGAAATGAAGTCAAGGATTTTTGGTCAATAATGTTTCTCTAATAGATTTTTGAATTGTTCACTGGATTGTTGGTAAAATTCCTTAAATGTAAATGTACAAATAAATCCCATCTCAAGGGAGAGAAATCTAGAGAAGAATAAGAAACATCCAATGATCCAAAAGAAGCTATATACTGCAAATATATTTGGAATGTTAGATAATGTCTGTGATGTATGCAATAGGAGCGGTCACCGGAATGGTGAATTTTCATTTCAATAGGTACTCAATGTTGATAAGAAAATAAGATCACGTATAATGGAAAAAATGGAAAACCTGAGAAGTCCTTCGATTATTTGTCCAAGAAGGTGAAGTGAGGTGCATCCAAAATAACCACTAAGAAGGATTCCACTTAGATGAAGCCTTGTCTATGATCCAATCATTATTCCACAGTTCCTTATTACATATTGCTGGTTTGGACAAATGATTCTAAAATAATGATGAAAATGGAAATTTCATAGGCTAAATCTATTGATAAAAACTAAAAGAAGATTTTACATGAGGGCAGTGAAATTTTGTGTGTGAGGTGCAACAAGGCTGGTCAAACTGTTAAAGGATTCTTTGAATTTACTCCATCCCAACCATAATACCTCAAGATGACGAATGTTGCACTAGGAGATTCAAGTGCTTTCAAATACCTTGAATAATTAAGATTCACCCATAAATATACGAAAAACATAGTGAGGTCATCACAGTCACAATAATCATTGAAGATCAATTGTGGAAGTGTGGAGAATGGAGCGTCTAGGTTGAGAAAATCATCTCAACCTTGTTCTTCACATTGATGGAGCAAGAAGGATCCACCTTATTCTCTTAAATCATTATGTATTGTATTTGTTCTAATCATACGGTGAATTGAATTCAAGGGGTGATCTAAGTGGGAGAACCTAAGACTCATTGATGATAAGTGTTCCCATGAGGGGGAGACACATGAAGATGCTTCCAGAGTCATTATCTCAATCAGTATCAACATAAGGTGGTATAAATATCAATTAATCTAAAGATTATCTAAAAATAATATCATTTGATAAAGAAATGTTTTTTCTAAATGTCTTATAATTGGTTACTCAATATAATGAAAATTATACAAAGGAGGACTAACAATGTTAATTAGTGACATAAGAAGAGTGAAAGTGCCCCAAGGCCACTTATCCTTTCAATTTCACTTGAATGTTATGATCCCTTTATTGGAGAGAGTGCAGGAGTATTAGGTTCATTATTTCATGTCACACGTATTATTCTAACTCTGAAATTAATATAGAGATCTATTGAAGACAATTACATGATATCTCATCTCATTTGGTGTCATGTTCAGTGGGTAATGGATGGATTTGTTGTCTAAATAAAATCCACTTTTTTTCTACACCAAGAATTTATCAAGTAGTCATAGAGTTAAATTATTGATGGAACATTACTTATGTATGGAAAACTACCCTCTCTACCATGAACTTAGTATTTATTGTACATAAGTGGGAGATAAGTGAAATGAAAGTCTATGGGAGTGAAAATATTCTTATTTTTACACTGACACTCATTTCAAGTGGAATTTAAATGTATTGACAAAAAAATAAAAAGGTAGTATTTTTGGGAACACTTTGGGTATAGGATTTATTAGCTATAAACAAGTGTAAATAATGGTCAAAATGAAGAAGGAACAGCAACGTGAGTGGATATTGGATGATGTGATGATTCCTAGAAAATTGTTATGGATTCATAGCATTGGATGCCACACTTGGGAAATTCCCCATGCATTTACAAATAAAAAAATTGTTGACCTGGTCATTGTGTTCAAAGAACCTATATAATTAGTGATTCAATGGTTACAACATCGATGTAGCATCCTTTTAAGAATGATTGATATACTTTGGATTTGATAATCCAAAAATTAATGGATGATGAAGAATAGAATGGAGTGTCATGAGCTTGGAATTTAATGGTTGTAGCCTTGCAAGTGTGTTATGTTCTAAGGTGTCCATGCATGTTAACACTAGTATTTTTTTGTGGATGCTAAAAAAATACCAACCATGAAAGGACTTCTGATGTGTTCAACCTCAGGTGAATGTGTTACATGAGTGTAATATACAATAATGCGAATCCTCAAGGCCAACCCCACAAGAGGCACACAGATTACATGCCATGTATAATCTCGCAGGTGCATGAACAATGGTGAACCAATGTGGAGAGTGTATAGTGGGTTCTAGGAGTGATCCCAAAGGATGCAAGATGGGGGATACTAGATCACCCAGAGAGAACCAATGCATGGCAGCACTAAGGGGGGGGGTTTGAGAAGTGGTTGGGGGCAGTTGATTGATAAACCATCGGAAACCCATTTCTCCAATTCGATGTAGGATGTGTTTTTTTTTAAAATTAGACATAATCTCCATCTTCCATCCAATCCAGCGTCTCGCTCTACCATATTATCAGCCGTGGAATTAGATCATTCAAATATTCACTGCTCATCTGATCTCGTGCCCTGCACATGTGAGTTAGAGACATCTAATCCTCATGCGGTATTTTAAGAACCATGTCATCATCTTCAACCTCCTGTGATCTCTAACACCAATGTATCTCACCAGAGCTAATTGATTATTTCTCCATTCCTTGTTATTTTGATATCGTGAATATCTTAGAATCATACTCAGACAACGCATCCAACTTACATTGTTCATGCATGCGATATCTTGATGAAGAAGGATGGGCCGAGACAAATGGAGTTGCCGAGGCCACATGGATAATTCTAGTATATATTTAAAATGAAAATTTGATGTGATCTCAACCACATTCAAGAGATTTCATCACAAAAAATGTGGAACCTGTATTGAAAGGGTATCAACCGGGATATGCACATATCTTTGTCCATGGTTGGAATGTTTTAAAGAACTGAAGATCTCGGTTATTCAAAGATTTAATCTCATCTAATTTTGAGGCGAGATTTGAATGTGGAATAAGATGTGATCCTCGCCCATAAAATTAGATGACACGTACCGAGAGTGGATGATGCTAAATTTACCTGATAACTCTTTTTTTCGAAAAATACATCATCTCCCTACTCATTACTTTGTGGAGAGAAATCGGAGCACCATCAGTCATCAAGGCTCTGCAAAGAAGATGCTCTGAAATTGTTCAACAGGTGCTATGCACCCTCTAACAGCTTCATGAAGAACCAGTTCTTGCAACATGAGATTGGTTCCTCAAACCATCATTTTTCTTTGTGAGGGTTGAAGAAGTGTGATCTAGTGGTTGTGCATTTTGTCTCCCACTATGCTTCGCGAAGTCATGAACAATAATTTCTGAGACAAACCACACATCCTCTGCATGAAGTAGATGACCCATGGTTATTTTGAATTCATGATGAAAGTTAAGATCACCCACCTGTTTTCAATCTTGTATTATATTGTTTTGAATGGGTTTTTTTATTGAAGAATGAGGTGATTTGAAGGAACGGGAAACATGGGTTTTCATGCTTTATTGTGTGTGATCTAAATAAGCTCAAGGCCTTGTGTATATTCTTGTGAAGAATCTGTCCACGAGATATCACCCATTCAGGTGTAATTGATGGGTAGTGTAGAATAAGAAGAAAAGAAGCAGTGTATGTGTGTGCCAAAATAACTAGACCTATTAATGTTTCAACACAAGAAAGTGAAAATAAATTTCATGCATTCACATGTATATAAAGTCACTTTAATAAATAACCAAAAAAGTGTGATAAAGTGTGTAAAAATGAAGGACAAAGAAAATGAAGAGAATGTTCAACCTATATTCGATATACATGATCACATGCATTCATGAACAAGAGAGAAGAATTGATTTAGATGATGCCATATTAACCAATCATCACTTCCTGAATAATCACATATTTTGTATGTGATTCTAGCGGAGAGGATAGAAGAAGTTAGGGTGTAGTTGGTTCTAGCACTAAGAAGGAGAAAGAAGAGGAACTAGTGCGGTTTGTTGTTCCACAAAGAAGAAGAAAGAATAGGAACTAGTGGAGTTGGCTTTGCACTAGGGAGGAAAACAAAGAAGAGATAATTGCTCTCATAATACTTTTAAAGTAATCATGTGAAGATCACTAAATAATATCAAGAGTAGAACCAACCTTTTGATGAAGTAAGAAGACTATCTTCATAGGTAACATAAAGAACCAGCTAGAGGCTGCATGATGGACTAGGCTAACACCAGTCCCAGAAGAGGATTATTCCCCCCCCCCACCAATGTGTAGGGATCACACTAGCCAGAGGATTTTTTTCCTAGTCACCCCTCTGTAAAATCATATCATATTATAGTGGAAAATCTATATACTGGTCATTCCCATGAATAGAAAGGATGTAGATTCTTTTATTGATTGGTGAACCTTGTAAAAATATCATGTCCATATTTTTACTTCTTTTTATTATTTCATGTGATAGGGAAGAGATAATAAGAGAATCAAGATCCTAATCGGTCAATAGGTACATGGATAAAATGTTGGAATTGGTTTTAAAAGTCACTAACACTGATTCCCCCCCCCCCCCCACCTCCCTCTCAGTGTTACGTATATCCCAATATAGTCCCTTAAATTGGTTTCAAAGCGACATGTTCACCTCTGTTAGATTCTATATAGTGAACTTATTCTTTTTGGAGGATTTGAGTTTCTTTTTATGTTATCAATGAAGTGAAATTTCTGTGAATATTCAATTATATTTATGAATAATCCCATATCTACCCTCACAATGATGAACATGAAAAAGAAGGAGAAGAGAAAGTTGTAGAAGAAGTACCTCTAATCTAAAGAAGAGGAACCATCTAGTTCTCCAAATCTGGATGACATTGATGACACACCAATCATGGATTGTAATGAGAAGGTGGTCATATTCCCTACCAAGAGGATGGAGAACCTTTCCACTTCAACTGATCAAGAGGTTTGTGTTATTACATTTGGAAATAATTCTCATGATGAAAATACTAGCACATTTGGGATGATCAATCTACTACATCTCAAGAAATATCTGTTGATTGATTAAGAATAATTTTTTCTTGGAATTCCTGAAGATTTTACATCCTTGTTTTGTGGAGTATTTCAATTCATGTAAGAATATATCATTAAAATGTAAGATAAAACTGATGTTTTGGAGAAATACTTACCAGAAAACAAATTAATGTTTAAAGATCTCCATATAGGTTGGAGCCTTTGAATAAAAAAAGGGGGGGTTTGAAGTAAGTTCCTCAATGTGGCTCCAAGAAGTTGAAGAAAAGGATAGAGTCAACACACACTCAAAGATGTGCTGAAAAAGAGCAATGATTTCAAGGATGTATATTTGGATAAAGACTCCCTAAAGATCAAATAACATGGATCTTTGTAAAAAAACAATGTAAAGATGTAGGAATATGAATTTTAATTATTAATGAGGGATTGTGAATAGAAGCTTACTATGATTGAAGACCCAAAAGTCATCCTCAATATGAGATGTCTAGAATTTTAATCTCAATTGACCAATATTGAGAAGGCACATAATGAATCTACACAAAAGAAAGAAACAATAGGTGTTGGAACTAAATGTTCACTGGAAATTATATTGTCAAAAGACCTCCAACGTGTGATAAAAAGATCATGGATTCACTCATTGATATGTCACAATAAACTGACAAAAAGGTACCATCTATAAAAATTTTATGATTGTTTTGAAACTTATTTCTACAAATAGTGAAGGTTGGAAGAGAAATTCTAAAAAAGTATGTATGAATAAAATTGAAGAGGTACTTATCACCATGAATAGGGTGAATTAGAATAATAATGAAGAAGATGGATCCCCCAATAAAGCACAATATATCAAGAAATAGATTCAGTAAACATTTAATGAAGATGATAAGAAATTGCAGTTTGTAGGTCTATGTTGGTGCTGTAATAGATTTTGGCATTGTTATTTAGATTATTGGTACAATTCCATAAATGTAAAAGCACATATAAATCCCATCTCAAGGGAGATAAATCCAAATAATAAGAAGTAATATCCACATATATAGAAGAATATGTATAAACCAAATAGATTTCGAATGTTAGATAACATCTTTTATATATGAAATAGGAGTGGTCACAAGAATGGTTCATGTTTATTTCAATAGGTACACAATGATGATAAGAAAAGAATATCACGCAAGATGGGAAAAAATTTAAAATATGAGAAGTCCTTGGATTCTATATCCTAGAAGGTAAAGGGAGGTGAATCCAAAAGAACCACTAAGAAGGATTCCACTCTAACAAATCCATGTATAATATCCATTCTTGATGCCTCATTTGATAATGAAATATTTGTGGTTTTGGAAAATTGATTTTAAAAGAAAGAGGAAAATGGAAAATCCACATGCTAAATGTAGTTATAAAACCCAAAAAAATAATCCAAATGAAGGTTATTAAATTCTGTGTGTGTGGTGCAACAAGGCTGGTCACAAAGTTATAAGATTCTTTGAACATACTCCATCACAACAAGAATTCCTAAAAAAGATGAATGTTATTCCAAGAGATTATAGTGATTTTAAATCCATTGAAGAAAGAAGATTCACACATAAATTGATGGAAGACATAGTGAGGTCCACACAATCACAGTCATCATAGATGATCAGTTGTGAAAGTTTCAAGAATGGAGCATCTGGGTTTAGAAAACCATATCAACCTTTTTGTTCACGTTGATGGAGCAAAAAAGGTCAACCTTATTCCCATAAATCATTATTTATTGTATTTTCTCTTATCATACAGGGAATTGATAAAGAGGGAAGATATAAGGGGGAGAACATAAGACTCAGTGATGAGAAGTGTTCTCATGAGGGAGAGACACATGAAGATGCTTCCAAAGTCTTTATCTGAATTAGTATCCATGTTAGTTGGTATAAATTTCAATTACTCTGAAGACTGTCGAAAGATCATTTAATTAGATAAGGTATGTTATTTCTAAATCTCTCAAAACTGGTTACTCAAAATAAAGATCATTCTACAAAGGGGGATTAAAAAAGTTAATCAGTGATATAAGAAGAGGTAAAGTGCTCCAAGGCCACTTATCCATCCAATTTCAGTTGAATGTTTTTGAACCCTTTATTGGAGAGAGTGCAAGAGTTTTAGGTTGATTATTTCATATCACACTTATTATTATATTCTTAGAATGAAATTGGAGATCCCCTAAAGACAAGTACATGAGTTCTCATCTCATGAGGTGTCATGTTTACTGGGTAATGGACGTCTTTGTTTCCAAAATCAAATCCTCTAGTTTTCTACAACGAGCATTGCTCATGTAGACTTGTATTTAAACCTTTGATGTCCCACTTCTTAAGTATGGAATGATACCCTGTCTACCATGGACTTTTTATATATAATCAATAAGGGGATATAAGTGAAATAAAATTATAGGGAAGAGAAATATGTAAGGGTATAGATAATATTCTCATTTTTACATTGACACATTCATTTAAGGATATGTTTTAAGGTATTGAAAACAAAATACAAAGGGGATATTTTTGGGACCACTTTGTGTGTAAGTTGTATTTGTTTTAAACATGTTTCAATAATGGTATAAATAAAAAAGGAACTCCAAAGTTCATGGTTATTTTTTGAATTGAATATTCCATTAGAATTGTTATGGATTCATAGCATTGGATTCCAAACTTAGGAAATTAACCATGTTGTTACAAATCAAACGATTTTTTAACTAACCATTATGGTCAAAGAACATGTATCATGTGTGATAAAACATTTACAACATTGAAGAATCATACATTGAAGGATGAATGAAGTACTTTGGTTTTGATAATTAAAAATGGAATGGATGAACAATAAAATAATGGAGTGGCATGATATTGGCATTTAAAGGTGGTTTCCATGCATGTGTGTTGTGTTCTTTGGTGTCCATGAAAGTTTACACTAGTATTTTTTATGGGAACACTTAAAAAATTGGGAATCCATGAAAGGCCATCGGATGTATTCATCCTCAAGAACATGTGGGACCCAATGGTAAACTGCGCCCAAGGGAAGCCCCAAGGACAGCCCCGCAAGAGGCACAAGGCTTGCATGTTCTGTATAATCCCGCAGCTGCACACACAGTGGTGAACCAAATCTTACAGTGCATAGTGGGGGCTATGTGAACACCTAGAGGAGGTATACTCAGGTTTAGTAGCGTGACCATAAGGAACCATTATGGGGTGGTACTAGAGGGGTGAAGGGGGATTTTGATCGGTTGATAGGGGGAGTTGATTGATAAACAACAGGAAACCCATGTCTCCAATTCGATGTGCGATGTGTTTTAAAAAACATAGAGGTAATCCCCACCTTCCATCCAATTCCATGTCTTCCACTACCATCTGTTCAGTCATGGAATTCGATCATTCAAATCTTTTTAACTCAAATAATCTCGCACCCTATGCATTTGAGTTAGAGTCGTCCAGTACTCCCTAAGTATTGTAAGAAACATGTCGTCGTCTTCAACCTTCTACAATCTCTGTAACCACTGTATCTTGTTGGAGCTAATGGATGGTCATCACCTAATCATCATGCCTTAATGTTTTGATATATAGTAGATAGTAGGATCATACCGTGACAATGCATGAAACCTATGTTGTCCATGCATACAATATCGTGATGAAGAAGGATTATCTCAGACAAATGCAATTGTCAAGGCCATATGGAAAATTTGAGTGTATATATAAAATGGAGATTCTATATGATCTCAATCACATGAATAAAATTTCCTCACTATAAATGAAGATCCAAAATTGAAAGAGAAACAACTGAGATATTCACATATCTTCGTCTGTGGATTGAATGTTTTAAAGAACCAAATACCTCAGTTATTCAATGATTGAATCTCTGTAGATTTAGAGGCAAGATTTGAACGCAGAAGAAGAAGTGTTCATTTCCTATTAATGTAGAGGACCCAGCTGATAGAGGATGATGCTCCCATATACCCAAGATATCTTATTTTTTAAAAAATAGAGCATCTCCCTATGCATCACTTCATGAAGAGCAAGAAAAGAACTGTGAGTATTCAAGGCTCCGTGAAGTAGAGATTCTAAAATCCTTCAACAGGTACCATGCACCCATAAATAGGTTTGCGAAGAAGTGGTTTTGGAAATATGATATTGCTTTCTCAAACCATCACTGGGCTTTTTGAAGGCCGAATAACTATGATCTAGTGTTTTTTCCATTAGCCTCCCAGTGTGCTTCAAAAATTCAAGAACACTCTATGAAAAGACAAACCATGAATCCTCTATATGAAGGATAAGACTCGTGGCCATTCTGAATTCACAAATAAAGGTGATATCACCCTATTGTTTTTATTCTTTTATTCTATTTTTTACTGGGAGTTCTTTCTTGAAGAATAAGTTGATTTGAAGGGAAGGGAAAAACATGTTTTCATGCTTTCATGTGTGTGATATAAAGAAGATAATGACCTTGTGTATGTGCTTGTAAAGATTCTTTCCAAGGGATATCACCCATTCAGGTGTAATTGATGAGATGAGGAGAAGAATAAGAAAAGAGGTAGTGTGTGTGTGTGTGCCAAAAAACTAAACCTATTAATGTTTGCACACAAGAAAGGGAATAGGAATGTGCATGCATTCATGTATTCACATGAACGTAAAGTCGCTTAAATTAAGAACCAAAACAAGTGTGTGCACATGTGTAAAAAGGAAGGGTAAAGATAGTGAAGAGAAGGTTCAAACTATATTCCATATGCGTGATCACACACATTCAAGAAAAGAAGATAAAAATTAATTCAGATATTGCCATGTGAACTGATCTTCATAGCCTGAATAATCACATAGGTGTATGTGATTCTATTCAAAAAGATGGAAGAAGTTGTAGTCCAGTTTATTGTTGCACTAAGAAGAAGAAAGAAGATGAACTAGTGTATTTTGTTATTTCACTAAGAAAAAGAAAGAAGAAGAACTAGTGAAGTTGGTTTCGAACTAGGGATGAAAACAAAGAAGAAAGAATTGATTACCTACTGCTTTTTAAGTAATCAAATGAAGAGAACTAAAAAAGTTCAACAACATAACCTACATTTTGAGGAAGGAAGAAGAATTTAATTATAGGTAGTATAATGAAACAGCTAGAGGCTACATGTTTCACTAACATAGAACCATTATAGGGAAGAGGATTGTTTCCCACCCCCCTCCAAATAGTAGGTACACACACTGGAAGGAGGATATTTTTCCTTGTCACTCCAATATAACAACATATCATATTATAGTAGATAATTCATTCCCTGGTCATTCCCACTAATAGAAATGATTTATCTGCTCTTATTGAGTGGCAAACCTTGTAAAAATGTTGTGTTCATATTTTTTTGTGTTTTATTATTACATGTGACAAGGAAAAGGGAATATTAGAATCAAGATCCTAACAGATTAGGAGGTGCATGGACAAAATGTTGGGATTGGTTTCAAGAGTACCCACCACTGATTCACCCACCCCACTCTCAATTATTGGTATATCCAAAAATGTTCCTCTCTAGTGGTTGATTGAGTGTAACTAGAAGTTCAAAAATTTGGAGTTCATATTATAGTTATTCTCTCATGATCTCCTTCTAGGGGTCTTTACTTCCTCTAGAAATATCCAAGGAAAATATTTCCTTCCTTACCCTAATGACATATCCTATCTATATATCCTTTCATAAGCATGGTGATATTATTCTAGTAGAAAAGTTATAGAAATAGTTTATCCCACTGTGCTTCATTGTGGATAAGCATCTCATATCTCGAGGGAAATTCAAATAATGGGTTTCAAATACAGGATGTGAGTATAGAATTGAACAATAATGAAATCATACTTTATTTAATATCATTGGAAAGTCATTGGAGTTGAGGATAACCATCTAGTCAGTAATCTACTATGATATTCTTGAGATTACAGTTCTCATTCCAGATGGACAAACATCATCATAAACCACTGCCATGTCAAATGGTAATGTAGTAAAAAATGTATTTCACCCACATAGTACTTCTTTCAAGACATATGAGTTTGACATTTTTAGGCTCTTTATAGTAGTCACCAGTGATCTAATAGATGTGAATATTTCATTAATTGTATAATAGGTACACAATATAGAGGAAAAAATAAAATGAGGCAGATCTCGAAAGAGGGAAAGTTAACAAATCGGAGAATAAAGACTAGTCGAAGTGATTAACATTCATTCATTGGTTAATATAGTAGAATTTTAATCCTAATTAATCACTCTAGTTTACCAATCATAGAAATGTAAATATTGGAATCATCTCATTAATCTACACTAATATTATAAACTATATAGGGGATCACTTCTAGATTACACTACTGGAGAAACCACCATCGGCTCTATAGGGAAAATCCACCCTCTGATTCCATTGATGTCCAACTATATTGATCATTGGGTTTAAATTAATGTTCCATTAGAAAGCATATAATGGAGAAAAAGGAATGTATAACAATGGAATTTAGTATAAAACTATTCTATATGGTCCAATGAATCATTAGACTAGTGCCATCAATGATCATTTTTTTTGGAAATCCCCATGAATATGGGAACTGACATAATTCTCGAAAGAGAAACCATTAAATGAACACCATGATCAATAATATGAGGTGAAAAATATCATTATGTAACTCAATAATCTCATACATGATTATAGTGGATCCCTGTGGAGAGGCTAATTTCCATGGCCGAGATTCATCAAAAATTGTATCTAGTATTGTGAAATATATGTTTATTTATATTTTTATTGTCTAAATATAGAATTGCTTCCAATCACTAATGCCTCATTGCTCCATCAAAACAGAAATATTATTATTTCTCCTCCTTTATTGGGGATTATATTTCAATTTATAGTTTAAGATTCAAGAAAGGGCTACATATTAGGTTTATACTATGGGAGGAGTCGATTCTTCTATCCTGTCATTCAATTTTCCCTTGTTATTTCTTAGTTTGAATAGGTTTTCCCTAGTAATTTACAAGGATACATGAAGAATCCTACGCCTCCATTAGGATAACATATTCTAGTACACTAGTTCTTCATTTAGAGTCCTAATTCAAGTATCCATTTAAATACCCTTTTACCAATGCCCAAGGATCACAAGGGAGGATCATGTTATTCATAGTGATCTAATTAACTCCCGAGGTTTTTCTAGCTACATACCTTCTATGATAGAATAAAATAATTGAACATACATAAACCTCATGTAGGTTATAACTCAATATTTACTAACTAAATGGTTATTTTTATGTCTAATATACATAATGTGTTTATAACCTATCAATATAAATCACATTCATCACATCATGAACAAGATATGTCATACATCCAAACGATTTGAATATATTATTGAAGAGCCACATTCATTTTCCATCCTCATTGTGAATGGTGTTTTAGATAACGAACATAACACATTCTCTAATTTTTCAATTTCTTCACAAGAACTTCATGTAACTATGTCATCATGATTGAATCCATCAATTTGATTTGGAATTTAATCATGGGTTCCCCGAGCATTAACCTTTAATCAGACCTTGATCAATATAATATATGTAGTGAAGGTAATATCATCATAGTGAGTATATTATTCGTAGTACTAGTTGTAGTGATCCTTTCACTGTGAAATATGAATCCATACATGAGTATCAGATGGTTCACTAGATCATTGTACCCTTCCAGTTGCATTGACTATAGTTTTCATCCACCATTAATAAGCAACACCAATGGGTATTCATTCTAAATAAGTTGATTAAACATGACTATTACAACTATATTATATCTAGAAAGTCAATAAATTAATTAATTTCAAATAATAAGTGATATTATTCCTTTTTACCGCATGTTTGAACATGATGACTAATTTTTTATTGATTTTCCAACCATCTCTAAGGCTGTGTGCGATTTGATTCTCATATTTCACTATTTGATCAATATAAATTTTATCAATGAAACCACTGATAGCTGAATATAGTATTAGAATGTGTTTTTCATGATATATTAAATGAATTTTTGGTTGTTTTAGAGGATCCTTAATATGGGAAGCTCTATTAGGAATATCCTGATTCGCTTCATCTAGGTCTAAACATCCTATTTTATATTTTATATTACTAATCACATCAACATCAGGACACTCTCTTCAACTCATCAATATTATATATAAAATATGGAATATATAATAAACTAATTCAGTTATTCACGGAAATATATAAATTATTTATGGTAAATTTATTGAGGTTTAAATTATTTGATAACATAAAGACTATAATATTCCTCAATATGGAAGAATCATTCTGACTGATGAAATCAGAAACTACTTGATTGAATGTAATCTAGAATCATGATCGTATCTTCCAGATTATTTATAGAACATTGATAATATCCATTTTTCTAACTACTGATGTATATAATTCCTCAAAATACAACCATATAATCCTATCATTATTGAAGTGGATTATTATTTACTTGATTAATAAGATGATGTAGTTGGATCATTATAGAAATAAAAATTGTACCATTAAAATTAAGGAATCATGAAATCCAATAATATTTAGAAACATGTAAAATAGGTAGAATGATAAATATTTTTTATACTTTACTGACATATTTAATTTAATTACACCTGATAAATGTCTAATATGATCATTAAAATATTTCATTAGTTTCATCAAACAAATTTAATGATGTAGTTGATAAAAATAATATCAAGAAACTCCTATAATTGTAATACATGCACCATTAAAGTGTTGTTTATATCATAGTTGAGTATATTTTCTAGATCCATAGTAATTTTGAGACAAATATATCCTTGTTTATTAACATGAGTACATCAATTTACATTGATAATTATAACTATCCACTCATAAAAGAATTTAGGATCTATTGTTGTGCATGTAGTCTATGAGGGTCCTACTATAATTCTTTAGTTATATTTATTTCATAATGATTTTGTATTATACACAAAATATTTAATAGATTAGGGTTTTAAGATAAAACCCCCCATTTCACATTACATAAAGACAACTCCTCCATAATTATGTTTATGTTGAACCCAATCCATATTGTTCTTAAATGATATTTTCTTATGATTTATCCTATTCTACGTTGTTTCCCATTACAGATATAGTATTTTTTTCTACAATCACATATTTGTTTCCCTCTTTTTTTGTATTAGTTTTTCCCATGATTGTATGTAGGTCCAGTTTTTTTCCTATAGAACAAGGAATTTTTTGGATATTGATTCATATCACCTGATTCTTGAATGGATCAAATATAAACTATAAAATACGCTCATGTTCTTATTTGAAAACATAACCAATTATCTTTATTATATTTTCAATCACCCCATCCCTTCCTAAACTCATTACTGAGTTCAGTTTCTCATTCGCTGCATACAGACTAGATATCTATCATATAGAGGATAATATGTTTTGGATTTAAGAGTGATACTGTAAGATTATGAAAATTATAGTATAATTAATGTGGGAGGAGAAACCTCATTTGCCTATATGGATTCCCTTGTTACTAGATCGAATCAGAGATGTTGATTGCATGTGGTACTCTTGGGTTTGGATCCCCTAAATCCACCAATGCTCAATACATGATAACAGATGTCTAACATTCTAGAAATACAATATGTTATCATATACAATGGTGGATGATTGTGATAGTATAAATTTATTTAGTTTATTGGTTACATGGTTAACCACATACATATTAATCTAAAGGGACAAATCAATGTGGACATGTCTTGAACATCAACAGGAGTTTCACCCTCATAGGGAATGAGATTTATAGTCGAGTTCTGAAACTCAAAAAATGTTTATTGACAGGGATAAATGGATGATCCCCCATAAACACAGTATGACCTAAAAATATATCATCATCCTTAAAAGCATACCTCACATATCTTTACTATTCGGTCATCCTATTCATAGCTCCCATGGTCAAAACTGTTGAATGGTCTTGATGTGTTGATTCAAGTCAAAAAAGGCATCACATTCTTTGTGCTATTAATATAATGAAACAAAAGAGTTAATTGAGGCTAATTATAAGGAATAATTTAAGGAAAAAATGATGATGGATTTACTAAAATGAGAGTTCATCAGATGGAACTGATAGACTTTCAGGTTCTATAGAATAGTATGATTTTTGTATCACCTGAAACTCTACTCACACTTTCTTTCAACCCAATGATGTTGAACCTCACTATTGTGCTGTATTCATGAGGCTATTTTTAATTTCACAATTCATATAGAGGAATTAAAACTCTTATGGATTCCAATGATCCAACATGATGATATTTACTTATGTAAAGTGCGTTGATTTCAACACTAGTTATGTGTAAGAGTCTATCCCTCTAACCTAGTTATTGTAGTATAACTAGTCCACTCTAAAACCCACATCTAATGTTGTATCTATCCCACAAAATATTCAACTATATCACTACCATTAATGTAAATAGTCTTTTAATCCCACTAACATGGAAGAAAACAACTCATATCCATAGCACGATCATCCGTTCAAGCCTTCCCCCCAAAAAGGTCACCTAGGTGATTCAAAAACAACTAGAGAGAGCTATTCTATAAGCTATAGTTGTATTAGTTGGATTCAGGGTAAAAAAACTTCATCTCCCCATGGTTTAATAATGAGTAATAATCTAGAGTTATTACATTATTGATGAAGAATGTTTTGAAGAATAATTATTTCCCCTACCTCATTTGATTTCATGATCATGGGTGGAGGTTTGACATTTAATTTGATATTACCTCCCCTGAACACCATAGTTGTGTCGATTTCATCCCATTAAGATTCATTAAATTCCTTAAAATTTTCCATGCAAAAACTCAATTTTTCCAAATTATAAATGAAGTTTTATGCTCATGGCCTCCATGAAACACTATTTTGAAAGATAAAAATGATTGAACCTGTCCTCATAGGTGTTTATCCCATTGAACATCTGAATGAATGACTACCATGGATTGAGTTTTCTATCATATCTCTCACGTGGAATCACTAACTATACTACTTTTATTATACTGAGCTCCCCTAGTACTAGATAAAATGGAAATGAATGTGATATTTCCCAACCCACCATCTCAAAAAAATACAAGAAATCATGCTTGATATAATCACAAGGGTGGAATATATGATGCCCAGGTGTGAGTGGAGATGGTCGGAAGAGAGATGTTAAACGTATGCAACAACTATTTTGGAGGAACTTTATTGGAGTTGACTGAATAAGGGTTCAATTATTTCTTGATACCATTAAATATTAGTGGTATTCCATTTTTAAAAAAGTGGGTAATCCAATCTCGGTACCCCAGTTTTCTTCTATTTGGTAATCAGGCCCTCCTGAATACTCATACCCCAAAAACACTCATATGAATAGAATATAATTGAGTGCTAGTAGTAATCCAACTTACCTCTCCAATCCCTGAAATGTGTTTGAGATTTTTGGTACTCAGAACAAAAACAATTAAAGACATATGATAATTTTAATTTAAATGTGATATCATATAATCCCATCATTTGTTCAACATTTAAGGAGATTGATGTCACGCCAATGATTGATAACTATATTCCATGGCCATTATTTGAATAGAGCACCCATGGAGTTGACTGAACTCATTTTTGTATTCCTCCCATATAGACATTCCCCCCAGGTTCCCCATCGACTACACTACATTATAACATAGTATTTCATTCATCAATATGGAAAGGTAGGTTGCTGCTTGAATATAACTAGTAATCTTAAATCAAAACATTATGTTGATCCATCCATGAGCAGTACCACTTCTGATGATAGCTCAGGACCCCCTTCTCCTTTTCTATGTTCATGGAACCTCTTACTAGTTAAAAAGGACTGTATATCCATCAAAATACCATGATATTTTATATTTTTATATACATGTTTAATTAAATAGTATGGATCAGGGGATTGCAACAACATTCTCGGTATTACTGAATACCAGATGGTTATTTTGAGTAGTAGAACCAGAGCACAAACAATCATGCGATGAAGGTGGGTGAGAACCAGAATCGTGTTTCCCTCATCTAGGCCCACTATCTCTTATAATTATTCCCATTTAGTTCAATCTGGTGGGATGGGCAATTGTAGATGATGTTTCGAATGGGGTCGTTCAGTGAAACCTCACACAAAGTGCATACTCGGCCATCCAACTGAAATGCCTCAAGAAAATTGTGCGTTAATGTATGTTTTCCACCATTACAGTGAGATTAATAGATATGGGAAAAGTGATTGAGACTGAGTATATGTATGCTATGTGAACTGATGATCCATAGTGAACACTCCAGGCATTCATCCTCTTAGTAGGATTCATTTTTTTAGTTCCATATTGTATCTGAAAAATGATTTTGTATTGGACTTATATTTATCTTCATTGAATACCAACTTTATAATGTCTATAACAGATCAACGTGGCTCAAAAGATACAATAGTATTTCATTTACACCCTCATATCCCCTTACTAGATATCTTGGGGGTTTTCTCCATTAATTAACATTGAACCTTTCCATCCAATGATCCCCCAGTGAACATCCAACCATTCAATCCCCACCAATGAATTGATGGATGATGGAAAAGTGTGATTGTTTTACTTCTAGTTCAATAATAGGTGTTTGGCCAATGTGAGAGGTTCTGGACACAACATTCGTACTCCCAAAAAGAATTCATTCTAACCCCATCTCATGGGGGATGTCTACTATTGATGATATTAAGACCCATTTCAATTCCATTTATATATTATAGTTTATGTTTCACCCTATGAATCCTAGTTGCCTTGAAAAAATCAATCAGAAAAATTCAATCCATGGCCATATATCAATGTCAATTCCCAAATAGGCAAGAGACTATCCATGTTATCCCTTCCCTTTGATCCACAAAAAATAACTCCTAACCTAAAATCCTAATAAAATTACTATTGAAACAGAATATCTCTATGAAAACTATATCAATGAAGCATGACTCGCTGACACTACCATTTGAGTTGCATATTTTTGGAATGAGAACACCACAACCTATGATATTACCCTATAACCATCTATCCATTTTATAGGGCATGTTTTTCACAAGGAGTATTAATGGAAGGTCATATACATATCAACTATCACCCATATAATTGTAATGATTTGGGGATTGGATCTCCATAATTATAGGAGGTGTGTCACACAACCATCTATCATTATACTATTCTAAGGTATAACCATCATTTCTATACTATAAATTATACTATTTGAGAAATAGACTCCAAATAGATAGTAAATTTGAAGACAAAATATGAGGTGAAATATTCAATGATTTGGAATAACATCTCTGGAGGTGACATTATAGCGGTTGGGATAAGAATAAATTCCCAGCCAAAAATATGAAGGCACCCAAATACTATCAGTTAACATAGGTGAACCAAAAGAATAATGGATTGGGTATTAGAATTGTTAATGAATATGGTGGGCTATGAATTTTGTATGGTAATTCATGGGATGAACTAGGTGACGACAAAATAAAGGAATGAAAATCGAAGGACCACGTTGATATGGTCAGATAGGCAATGTAGCCAAGTGAATTGGAGTGAGTGATATGTGATTTGTTTGGGCCATTCCAAAGGAACATTCCAACATGATGTCACAGGTCGCATTGAAGTTAGTAACTAGAATACCATCAAGTAAACAATAATAAAATTGAGTATGTGATATGATATCTCCATACACCTAGAAAAGAAATGGAGAACCATGAAGCACCACATGTGATACACCCATAGGTGAAATACGATGGAAACTATAAAATAAGGATATGATTAAATATCATTTGGGATACCATCACATTATTTTTAATGACAAAAAGTGTATAATTTACTATAAAAATATTATAGTTTTTCTATTAGAGATACAAACTCTTACAAGTTCAAGTAACACATCAACCATAACCAAACAAGACATCCCAAGCTCTGAAGTAAATTCTTTCTCACTTTCACCATTCACTTTATCAGTGGTACTAAAATGGCTTTTTTGGCCAAAGGTATCACCCAGATGATATAGGCAGTAAAAATTGGGAAACAATAATTTCTATTGTTTTAAAGAGAATGCTTCTAATTCTTGATAGAAAAAACAGACTGGGACCTCATTTCAACCATTTGGATATGACTGTGTTGTTGAAATGATGGGTGTTATTGGTTGTTTTCGTGTCATTATTCATACACAACTGTGGTGTGAATTTCTCTATTATCATACAAGGGTGTAATGTGTTTGGAATCCCGAGCTAGTTCCATATCATCTACTAGGAATTAGAAAAACATAGACTCAAGGACAATCAAACTACTAAGAATCTCGAACAATTTCAATATCCCCACTTTTGATCATGTGACTTCTATCACCAATTCTTTGATACGATTTCATGTGGTTTTTGAATGTCCAAACCTATTACAAAATTTATTTTTTAGTTTATCAATTTTATATTTTATTTATGTTCCATTGGTATCCCATCTAGCTTCACCATTTGGATCTAACCTGACAACAATACAATGATATCGAGAAGAATAGATACTACAAAAATGTCACATGAGATCACTCACTATTTTTAACCGTTATCTATACCAATGGGTGGTAACTTTCAAATGTGTTCATTTTCTTTTTTAGGACATGTTTGTTAACATTCACATTCTATACTTGTATTTATAATTGGTCTTCGATGCTGATATCAATTCTTTCTTTGAAACATGCATTGGTAACATGTAAGACATTGTCATTATTGATGATTTATAATCTCTTCTCCCTCCCCTTACATCTCATGATTATATCCCATTCCTTGTTCTGCAAGATATAAATGTCTTCTTCCCTTGTGATGTGACCCAATCTCATATGTTTGAGTCTATTTTATCATGGTATATGGTTCATTCTTAGGAATTTGAGTAGTCAATATAAGTCATTTTAATAACATTTCACCTCTATATTCTAACCTAAACAAAGGTACTACTGAATACATGAATATAATTTCTTGTTCAATAAATAGTATTCTGTTAGATTCTGGAGGATTTTTTAATGGATTTCAATTAGAGGATAAACAATTGCAGATCATCATCACCAAACATTTACAAAAAATCAAGACCCATATTTTACCCCTTTTCAAACACATCCCCCTTATTCTCAGAAATAATGGACTATATATATACTATATAGTTGATATAGATATTATATGTTCAAATAAATTCTTTTTTCTTCCTTAAAATGACGTTAGGATTCAATGTTTCATGGCCTTATATTTTATTATTTTCATTCTCTTCCTATAGAGGACATAATTTCTTATTTCATTCATTCAATATTTTCTTAGAATATTGGTCTCCAATGAAATATGAATCAATATTTTTATAATAGTGTTCTTATTCCAACATGTAGTTATACTCTCTTGATTATTCTTGGGGTCTTATCATGATCATCTTTTCTATGTTGGTCAGTTAGGCATATATGATTGGTAAGGCCTCAGTCAGTTGACTATAAATCAATCTGTTTATTTCACTCTATAATTCATCTCCCTAGACTCTTATCTTTCAAATAAATCCTTCTTATTCATTCAATCCAAGAATCAATGTATCTCTAATCAGGATAGAATAGATCCAAGCTATTTTTAGGATTGAATGAAATAGGATCAGAAAATATATAATAGTTAGAGAGAATGAGTTGTCTCAAAGCCCCTTAAATGAAATCCCTATACTACCTTACTAAAATATGTCAATGCTGGTTGACTGTGAAGAAAAATAATTTCTTGGGAATAAATGAAGATGCTGTCATTATTTCTAATTATAAAAGAAAAGGGTAACAGTTCAAATAGTTTCATAAGTAGTATTGATAGTCTATCTCGATTCCAACACTATAATAGTAGAAGGAATGTGATGAGTCTTCATATTCCATATTCAATGACTCCAAAAATGGTGGTAAGAATATGTATCGATATATATCCAATAGATAGTATGATGATACAGTGATCCAGCATTATGAAATTATACTAATAATAGATTCTATAATGAAGACATATAATATGGAAGGATATAGCCTCTTAAAATATATGATACTAATTGAGATTGAAATCATATTAAATTGTAAAAAAATCCTACACATTAGTATACACTGAATCAGAGGTCATGGTTCTCAGATGAATTCATCACTAATTAGAATGAAAAAAATGATATGAGTGATCTTCCACCAACTAAGTGGAATTGGTTTTTATTAGTATATTAGTCTAATTTTTTAAAACCATCTCATTCGTCTAGAGAAAAAATCATGGAAAGTATTGAGTCACTCCAGTGTTGGGCCTACCAACACTCATTTCATCATGGATTTAAATAGGATAGAAGGTATCCATAAAGTGATAATTGTATATATATATTTTCAACTAAGTGTGTTTCATATTAGTTTACAATCTGATGAAGAAATAATTCTATATTTGAGAGAATTTATAGAAGTGTTTTTAGATTTTACATTGTAAATATAAAAAAAGTTATCATAGAATACCATCTAGGGAAAAATTGGGACTAGAGAATGATCTTGGACCCTCTAAGAAGTAATTATTAAATTATAAGAATAGAAAACATTTTGTTACGATTTATATATGTGATATAATATGTAAGATATATACTCAACTAGAGACATCCACTCAACTATGTTCTACCGGATTATCTTCTTCCATCGACACTAATTTGTTTTCCAATTCAGTTGTTCAACTCATAACAACTCAAAACCATCGATGGAACCATCCCATTAATGAAATCATGGCCTATCTATGAAATTATTTTAAAATTTTATATCTTTATCTATATCATCATAAATTAAATAAAGGAAGAGTGATGTTTTCTTGGTTGATGAGTATAGACTCAATGAAAAAAGATGTTTTGATAGATTTAGAAACACACACTTATTAACTACATAGGTTGAACCTCTAGTATAATCCTTGATCCATGTTGGGAATCCATGAACTCACTAAGACACATAATTTATCCTCAATATAATATAGGTAGTAAACTATATATTTTATATCGAGGTTAGTGAGCTGACTATGAAATTTTTTTCTTAGAATAACTACTTAGCCTTCCAATTTTCCCATAATCATCATGTACCTATATCATAATCCTTCTACTTCAAGAGTACCATTGAATTTACAATGTATCAAACAACATGGGGAATGTTAAATGGTGGTGAGCAGTGGATCTATTTTAATGTATATGTAAATTCTAAAAACAACATTGTGTATTATTTCAATGTCAAGTGTTGCACAAATTCGAGTGGATAATGAATAAAACTCAAATGAATTGGAATTTTATATATGGAATTGGTTCCCTCATAATAAAAACAAAAATTTGACTTTTACATTGTTTTCTGATAGATATCCCAGAATATAGATATATTTTCATTGATTTTAATAATTTGAGCCTTCTTAAAAGGAGTTGTCTATATATCAAAGCATACATATCCCTTTGGTATTTTCGTTTTCATTAGGGATGAATTTTGTTGGAAATAAGATATGAAACATGGGGATTTACCAATTCATCATTCCATTGTGGTAGGGAAATTAGACTACCTTCCTTGTACTATTTATTTTGATGGTCTTCTAAGCTGATTGAGCATTCCAAACTCTCTGGTTCCCTCTCCCCTTTCACCTATGATGTATATCCCAAGTACATGAGTTCAGTCATGTTAGTTATTCCACTCAAGTTCCAAACAATACAAGATTATGAATAGACCTTAATTTTATGCGTTTTACTCATGGGATTAAAATTATTTTCCATGACCCCAAATATTCCACTGAGTAGTAACAATGTTCTTTTTTGTTTTGAAGTAAAAAAGGACTACTTTATGTAAAAAAAATTGAATAGATAATGATGGTGGTCAATTGGTTGTGGTTGGTTCATTCTAAACTGCATTAATGTGTCCCTTTGAGAGTGTCTTGTGGAATAGAAACCATGAAACATTCAAATGGGTGTATTTTTTCATTTCCATGACTTTACTATTTTTTATTCCAAAAATTTATCTCTCAGTATAATATAAGTAGTAGGATGTTGTATTAACATTATTTGAGTTTGTTACATTTATTAGAGAGCACTTTGAAATATCACATATCATGTATAGTCTAATTCATGATGATATTGATGCTTAATGTGGCGATGAATAACCCATCAATGATATTGGATTCTCATTTAAGGATGAACTGTCAACATATATTGACCAGGTCGCCTGGTGTAATTTCACCAGTGCTTATCCCTCCCACATTGAAAAATCTCCTTAAGTGGCCATAGTTGTGGAGATCAATGGAATAATACACACACTTTGTACCCTAAAACATAGGTTCTGCTATGGGATCTTGATTCATATTATACATGATATTATAAGGTCAGTGATTCAAACTTTCTATTGGCTAATATGTTAGGTTGGGTCTATTATGGATGTTCTATTGATTGGGTTTTCATCATTGATGAGACTAACAACCATGTTCAGTGATTCCCACAATTGGTAATTGAATGTTCAAAATTGATATGTGGTGGAAATATACAATGAGAATATTAGAATATCTGATATAATTGATGTAGTGAATATTTGGAATAGTTTTTTCGGTCATAATAATAAATTAGATCACTTTACTCCATATTCTAATGACTCGTTATTCTAAGAGTTGATTAAACTATTCAAAATGTGGAATTATATTCAATATTATGGGTTATCTGACACTAATGTATCAATTAAGAATAAAAAACCATGAGGGTTTTGAACCCTTTTATAATATCACAATCTCCATGTTCGTCCATTACCTCTATAAAAAATAAAATTATATAACTTGATTAGAAGTAGAAATAATTAAATATCCAAAGAATATTTTTTTTGAAGTGGGGGGTTTATATTCATTAATATGTTTAATTCCCATTAAGTTAAAAATTCATTATACAATGTAGATAATGCATGGATTAAAATCTAGTTGCAATCATGGTCACTAGACATGATATTTTTGTATTTATAAGACAATGCTCCCTATAGACTTAGTGAAACACCATATTCAACTCATTTAATTCTATTAAAATAGAGTATATATTATCATTCTATCGTGGGATATACTGTGGAAAAATATTCAATGTATGTGAAATAATCAATTTTGTTTCTCATAAAGGGTGTTTCAATTGAAATGGAGTTTGGATAGTGTACATGTTAGGAGAACTTTTCCATGAGTTTTGATCTCAAAAGGAAGAGGGAGAGTACACCATAAGCCCAATATGAGTTGGTGTGGATACAACACTATTAGAGTAGAGTATTGAAATCAAAGTTAAAATAAATATTACTAATATTGAGTCAATTTTTTAAAGGTTCCTTTGGATAGTGAACGCTATTTGGATGGGATTCCAAAGACCCTTCCACACCCCAACATCACTTCTTATCTATTTTGGATGGAATCATGTACTCTTTTGTTAGAATTCTATTATTGATCCAGCCTATACATATTTTATATTTATTCATGTATCCACATGTAACTCATTTAATGAAAACCATATTCAGGAAGCTATCATCCATCAAGATTGGAGGTGATTCAAAATGGAACTGAGTGTTTACAATTCAAACATCAGATTCCAACACGTAAGATGAATTATATAAGATAAAATACTTTATTTTATGCCAAAAGTAGTGATAATATGAATTTTACCCCAAGTTTTATATAAAAATATAGACAGAGATAAGCTATGTAGTCGAGCTTCAAGTTCCACCATGTGTTTATGTGGTTATTAAGCATGAGAAATGGTCTTATTAGGATTTGGTCGAACATCTGTAGCCATTAAGAGTAGAAAATAATGATAGCTAATGAGTAACAGTGTTGGGTGGTTTTTTTTCACATATCAATTCAAATATATTCATTAGTATAATACCTCAATTAATTGTTATTTGTTTTTTTTCATACCTAATGTCATGGTATAGGGTTCATTGGTACTGGTTTTGATTAAAGAGATCAAGATTCATGTTATATTTTTTCAAACTAAAAAAATGTGAGGCGATCGAGCAAGAAACTATGTAAAAAATGTATATAATTTATCATTAACTTATTATAATTGCATAATAGATCTCTACTTACCTATATGATGGTTAGGATGGTTTCTAAATAGTAATAGGTGGAATACCTACAAGTCAGTAATGATGGTTCCTTTATTGATCTTTTTAGAGCAGCATATCTTGTATATTTTGGCTTAAGGAAGCACATAAGCTGAGGGATTTATGTAGTGAAACAATATGAAATGCTAATTTCTGCATTTTTTCGATCATCATGAAGGTGACTAAGATGAGAATTGATGAGATTTGGGTAAACCATGTACCAACCATTTAGCTATTAGAAAATGTGATCATCCACACATTTTTTTGATCTTTACCAGTATTGTCTTCTTCCCACATAAAACTATTATGTGGTAAGAAAACATTATATTCCATACAGGATACAAAAACATGTTAGAAAAAAGGATATCATGATGTGAACCATAAATAATGCAATTTTCTATTTGGAACATAATTATATAAAAAACATGGTGTGGATTAATAGCTTGCGACATTCAAAAAAAAGAACTTCAATCAATTATTTATGAATAGGTAGTAGTATGCCTTATCCATTAGGATCTACTATTAATTTCACCGTGTACTAATGTACCAGTAGATTTTTGGAATCTTCAAGAGAGTGATTTGATATCAGAAAATATTAAGGTTTATAATCTTATTGTTAAAATAGCTATTATCTGTTAGAAAATGTATTTCTTTCATTACCAGTCATCAAAATTGGATAAATGTTTAAGTAGAAATTTCTTACATACATGAAGATTGTCCAATATAGCCATAGAGGATCTTACATTGATCATAGAAGATCTTATTTACCCTACTGCAAATTAATATATAGATGAACTTGTTCATTAATACCATGTTTTCCCAAGAAAAAAGGGGTTCTATTAAATCGTTTTTGAAATAATCAACTGAGGTAAGGGATCCATCAAAGGAAACTACATTATATCATCTATATCACCTCCCAAATAACTCATGAAATCAACTCCCTTCATCACTATCCTTGACTGGGCATATCATTATATATTGTTATAAAATACATCCATTACACTCATATGGAACTCATAGCGACCCCAATCGATTGTATTCGTTATTAGTACAAATCCGGAGAATGGGAGAAAAATGGCCCCACCAATACTGGTATTGGTCTCTAAATATTATTCCTAGGAGTTATGATTTTTTATGCTCTTTATCTCAGTATGGGGTGCAAGATTTAACTTTTTTTTAATCAGACTAAACCAAAAATGAAAATGTATTTAATTTATGGGTATGAATTTGCAATTATTTTTTTTAAACATGTCATCTCTTTAGAGAGAAATTACACATTCAGTTAAAATAGAATTAATTAGATAATATTTAACATTACAGCTAAGGGAAAAATATGTTCATCCATACAAAAAATAACGTTGGTGACTAGAGTTGTATTTTATTTTCCTTTTCAAAAACTATCTTTAAGAATTAAAGATTCTGTTTTTCAAGGACGATTAAGCTCCCAATATGATTATTTGTATCCTTCCACTCTATCTAAGGATTTATTATTATTTTTCTCTAATTCATACATGATACAAAATTTTAAATTCATTCCCATGGAGGTAACATTAAATACATCTATTTTCCAATCATTCAAATGAAATTTTTTATCATACCATATGGTCTTACAAAAGCACCAAACTACTACCCTAAATAAGAAGATATTATACTATTTTCCATAAACAAAATCACCTAAAATTTATATATAAGGAACATGAATCATTTTATTAGATTATATTTATCTATAAACATAAGACTAACTTATCAATTTTAATAGAAAACACTAGTGACATAAAAATATATTTACTATAATTTTGAAAGATGTAAGATAATAGAAAATTCCATATTTAATTTTCACTCCTTCTACCATGTACCCCATTAGAAATTTATGATCTTAGTTATGGTGCATGAAAATAACTAGAAATGGAATGCTAGAGACTCAATGATTAGATAAGTTATCTATATTATGTTATTTTTACTGAATATCCACATAGACCTTGTTGATAAGATGTTTTTGGGATATCCCATATTATTTCAACACCGTATACATTAGTATCATTACATAAAGATTTCCTAGTTAAATTTTATTTATTTATTTTTTATAATATCTCTTCCTCATCCACCAATGTGTATATTCTATTAATATTGGTTCCCGTTTTATTAATTAGTTGATTTATTTTATACCCTCGTCAATTATCTCTCCCATGAAATACCTATCTATAAGTTGTAGCTAATCCCCTAGCTACATGAAAATGAAAACAGAGAATTTTATAATATTTTATACAAGAATTTTTTAAATTAATTATTTATACATAGATCTACTTATGTTATTCATTTCTTGGCATGAAAATTCTTAATTGGTTTCCTTGGGGCTTATTTCACGGTTAGTAGTCCCACACATGGAAAATAGAAAATATATATACGTGTGATTACAACACCTGATGTGTACGTTTTCATAATGAATAATAGATCTTGGAATGATCGTTAAAAAGGAGGATGAATAATTAACATTGACATGTGACCATTTATTGATAATTAATTTATTTATTATTATGGTCTAAACATGAATATTAGTTATTTTGTTTGTTTCTTCCACTGACCCCTTTGTTGCATTAAATCCATCTGCCCCATCACTAGATAGGGATATATTCACACCCATCAGATTCCATGTATGGAATTAAAATCATTTTATATCTTATGTGATAATATTTTATGATGAAAAATTATAATCCACACAATAGTATTTTCCACATGTTCTTCCCCTCAATAGATCCAACCACAAGTCTATGGAAATAAATCCACTAGGATGTGGATAAATATTCCCCATATTTTCTATAACCATATGAGGAATCATTTTTAGGCATCAATTATTGTGTTTAATATGTGGAAATAAATTTCACATAAAGGGAACTCTCTGTTATAAAAATAGTAATTGGTGACCTTTTTGAAAGCTAAAGTATCCAAAGGGGCTTCAAAGTCCCATTAAATTATTTATTTTGTATGTTATGGTGATAACCAAATAGAGCTAGAGTACACATATTAAACCCTGAGTTTTTTGTTTTTTTGACTAATATTGTCAATATTTTATTTACTTCTCCTGTAAACACATGTCATTTGATAATTATCTAGGGTCCCACTATGGAATTGAATGAAATTTGACATTAATTTTGGGAAGAAAACATGGATTTAGGTAAATAGTATATCCCATGGGTGTTTAACATTCTCATGGAATGTGGTCTCTGATGGGTTCCTTAATGTACATCCTCATCAGTAAGTACACATGGATATAGATTCACTTATAATCACATTAGGAGAACCCCTTTCAGCATAATGATTTAAGAAATATTCTTAGTCATAATGCGAGATTAGATGAATGTACAAGAACAAAAATTAAGTTAATATCAATAGAGAGGTTGAAAACCATTATCCATTTCAACAAGGTGTTATATATTTGTAAGTGGGGTATATTACCCAACAAATCAATTTATTCTCACTAAATCTAGTGTTTCTACCACCCTAACAATGTGAACATTCCATGGTCAATGTAATTTATCATGAAAGATATATCTTATTAATTTTTTTCATTCTTATACCATTATATCCGAATTTTATAATCTCAATCATTTATTAGGTTAATCCCCATGATAGTATTAGTGATGAGTAGATGATGAAAAGGTATCCATGTGAAGGTATTTTTTAAGGGAAGACGGTGATGTAAGCACATTTTAAATTTTAGGGTCTTTAAAATTATATAACATTTGACACAATATCTATCATGGGATGCTCAAGATTGGTGTATTTATATATTATATGGAATTAAAATAGAAGTACTTAACAATATGACTAAACATCAAGTTATATATGATAGAAACACATAGATTTATATGGATTTATTTCTATAATGGTGGTGAAATCCATTCAAACAATGTGAGTGGATTCAAAATCCACTGGATCGAAATGAGAAGGATATGTCAAGGGGATCGTATTTTCCTATATCAGTATATTCACAATAAAAAAATTTGGTAAAAAATTACTAATGATACAGGATATTAGGTACAATGATACAATAATCTTAGTCATTGGAAGAAGGGAATAGAAAGGACTGACTAAATAAAATTTTCTGGCATGGGGACACTAATTAGATTTTTTATTTCATTCTCTCTAATAGTGCAATTAAAATATTAATGTGATATAATATAATGGGAATATATGTTTAATAGATCTCAAATCCATTGTAAATCCATTAATGTGATAGGAACTCACAATACTATGGGATTGTTCTTAGTCAATGTAAGCCACACCGACTCACACCTTATTAAAATATTCCTTCATAATTAAGAAATTACATAACCCCCTTTATATATAGTCAAGAGAAGTAATGATATGGAGTTTTTATATGATAAATAATGTATATGTAGAAAAATTATTTTCATGAAAATTGAATTTTATATACATACAAGAAAATATTCCATCCATGTTTATGGGTTTCTAGATGTGTACTTTGATTCATGGTTAATTTTTACTACCCTACATTAAAATAAGTTTCCCAATGTGTACCTGGTAATTTCCCAATATGATTAAGTTCTTACACATCCTTTACTGTTATGCATGAAGTATTTCAGGTCTTTATAGTGATCCCTAATTCATATATCCTTGGCCTTCAATTGGATACCTGATTCAGGTACCCATAAACATCCCATTTGATCACAGACTAGTGTACGGATATCCAAAGAGGAACAATAAAGGACCTTGTGTTTAATGATTTCGGAGTTCCATGGATACATGAATCTAGTATCCCAGTTATGACCTAGGGGGAAACATCTTCACAGTCTACTCTCCCTATAATCAGTTGGTAAGAGAATGGTTGTGGAATCAATATTAGATCATAGTTTCTGAGGACACAACTAGCATTTTAAACACCAAACACATTTTTTATAAGATGGGAACAAAATCATCTCTTAGTTCCAATACCAATAGAATTCATGTTTCTCTAACCCCCATCCCCATTTTTCCACCATCCTATAGCTAACCATAACTCCATGTGATGCACTATTTCTCATAGGGCAGTAGACCACAACCAATCAGGGTCAAGAAAGAAGAGGACTATCTCGATATTGGATAAAATCCCATGTTCTTGGGATTTTTAAATATTTTATGTGCCCATATATGAATTGGAATCCATTCTAACACCAAATTAATAGAACATTATTCCTGATATAATGCCACATGAATTCAAAAATAGAGATTTCATTTTCAACAAATTATTACTTTATTTTGAAATACTAATACATATAAAACATCATATTTGGTTATGTTCCTACATCACTAACTAAATTATTGTTTTTAAAATGTTTTTGGTGAGGCTTAAACATTTTTGGATAAATGAATGAGTGAGTAACATTTGAGGGGAAATGGTATTCTTATTGTTCTATGGATTTAGGCATTCCATTGGTTCCCTATGATGAATAATCCAAAAGATCAATTTGTTCTATACCTACCAAAATATTTTCCCCTCAAACTATAGATTGAACAATCACTCTGTATGTGATGATGGGATTCTAAACATTAATCCAAGCTCTTAGCTATTGGGATCATCATTCTAAAATCATACACTGTTGAACGAATAGATTGAAAATTGGTTTCATGTTAAAGGGATATTTGAATGTTCTATGATGAATAAATGGAATCTACTCGAGTGGTCAAAAGCATTCTATGTTTCTACTATAAATCCAAAATAGAAAAAAAATTCCTCATCTTACTTCCATCCATATCAATTTACATAACTATGATTAGTAGGGAATATTATAACTGATTACTAAGATCATTCAAATTTTATATTGACAGGGGTTCATATTCCAATACAATCAAGGTCAATACATATTGTTAAAACTCATGGTCAAGTAAAAAATGAATGAAATGTGTCTTATATCATAATATATAAAGATGAATAATAATGGTTGGTAAAAATATATGATGGGTATATTCACTACTTTAAAATAACAATTATGATATCCTCCATCCATCATGGGTGTCCTATTGAATCAATTGGATGAGTGGAGATATCATCTGGATTTTGTTTATTGTGGATACATTGGGCCCCCCTTGTATTGATAAGTACCCAAAAAATCATGTTGTCTAGCATTCCATGTTTCCTATTAATCTCATTGGTTGTACTATTTGATGGAAGTGGTTGTCTTGGGTGAAACACATTGATGAAAAATGAATCGGGTGAATAATAACAATATTTATTGTATTAGAACTAGTGATGTTGTTATAATATAGGCAGTAAATGCTAATATACTTCATGTATTGTAGCTGAATAGTGGACATTAAAACTTCTTGTAGTGTAGGTACTCCCTTGTTAGTGAGGACACTGTCCCTTCTATGTCCTCACAAATCAGGGAGTTCCTTGGGGAACATACAATATTGACTATGTGATTTGGAATAACAACCATAAAAGTAATCCAATGACTGAGGTGGTGTGGATCACTACTATATAATTGTCATCGACACCATCACAATGGGATAAAATGTTTTCTTGGTTATTGTTTTATTTTTGTGTAATGTTTTACAATCGTCCCACAATGTTTTCCTTTTTTGATTGGAAGGTACCATTCCAATGGAATATTGAGAATTACACTTGTATATTGTTACCACATAGTTAATACCAATTCTATATCATACTCCACCTTGTTAATCTACCCATGGGATGAACAACATGATTATAGTTGGAACAGATTTCCATGCTGTTGGAATCTCACACCAACTCTTATATGTTATGTTTGGGGGTTCAGTAGGCCAATTGGTTTAATTGAAATAAAAAACTCAATTCCATGTCCCTGAACATGGTTTTTCACCAATGTATTTATGATTATAATAGCACTTACTTTATATTATGAGAATGGTGTATTTGGGGGGGGGGTTGAATGTTGGAGGGCCATAGGTTTATCTGATTATTTTGTTCAACCACCCCCAGGTTGAAATACTGGAACTCTAAAAGAACCATTTCAACAGGTCAAATACATCGAATGAATCCATTATGGGATTGTAGATGTTGGTGTAATGAGAAGAATCATGTAATATAGTTTCTATGAGGTTTATTTTCGACTCTCATATTCAATATCTGTAGAATATTGATCTCCAAAATCAGGAGATCGTATGTTAAATTCCTATAATGCATTGGTGTATATTGGAATGGATATGGGAGTGTTAAATGAGTCATGGATGGGGGAATATAGTTCATTTTATCGATAAATTTTGGTCTATAATGAAATATAAATACTCACTTCAATCTACTAGGATGTGGGAAGAAATGGGGTAGATGGGTGATGAACAGAGAAAGAGTCATGGACTTAGAAGACCATGGGGAAATGTGGGGGTCGGTATGCAGTTTCAATGTAATGTTAGGTCAACATATTCACTATGAATATGGTTTCCTAAAGACTTGGGAAAGTAGATGTTGGTAGGCATGATGCTTGATCAATTTAGGTGGTGGATGTTGAGTTGAAATGAATTAATGGAATACAGGGGTTATCAGTGAATAAAACTAGCAGTGCAATAATGGTGTCTATTAATGACGGCCATTTCTAGTGTTTTCTAATCTTGGTTTTTTATATTCACAAAACATCAAATATTTTCATATATGGTTCGTTTTTGTATACCATGGATCTCTTACACTACAATTTCCAAAGTAAATTTATGGAATGAAGGTATATATAAATATAAAAACTAATAGGTGAGGTACCAAAATAGGTCTATTAGGACTTGTAGAGGGAATTATGGTGGCGATGGAGACATAAGAACATGTTCAAACCCCTTCCATTATAACATATAGTCCTTATAACATATAATTAGTATTGAGAAAAGGGTATATGTAAGAGTTTTAGTCGAGTGATTATTTAACCCAATCTGTGGTTCCATTTCTATCATATATATGGCTTGGGTCCCTCCCCAATCCAAATCATATTCGGTATAATATAGGTTTTAGACAAATATAATGTTGGGAAATATCAGTGGTGTTATGCATTACACCTAGAGGAGAGTGAGAATGTAACATCCCAAGTAATTAATTAATAATATATATTCTTATATATGTCTATTTTTGAATTATATAGTGTTTTAGAGGCTTAAAATGAGAATAAATCAAATCTTAAGCATGGAATACTCTAATATTTTTAAAAGATTGTTTTACCACCTTTTGATGGAAAACCATTTTTAAATCTATATTTTTTCAATTTTATAAGCTATATTTGTCAAAATAAATTTATTATTTATGATTGGGAGATTGAAATTTACTTTGGATAAATTTCTGGTATTTTTCTGATAATGTTCATTTTTTAATGAATAGTGAAAAGTGTTGTATTTTAATTCAAAACCTCTTATTAATCTAATTTATTTATATAGTTAGATTATCTTTTTAATTGGTTTTAAAGTGAAATTAGAATATATTTTTACCATTTAATCCAATGTTGGTCATTGTAATTAATATCACTTTGAGATTGGACATAAACGAGTGTCAATCTTTTGATAGATATTGTTTCTTAAAAACACGTTATTTGATTTTACAGTGGGATTTAATTATAAAATTATTTAATGAAACTTCTATTTTATGAATTTGGTAAAATAAACATCATTTTTTAATTCGGAATATCAAATATATCTTAGGGTGAATTTTGGGAATTTTTCTGGAAAACCTTAATTTTTGATGAATAGTGAAACCACAAAGTGGTAGTTACAAAAACTGATTTTTCGTTTAAATAGAACTTTACCACTTCTGTGATTTGATTTTCAAAAATCCAATATAAATGATTTTTTTATTTAGTAAAATGTGGTTTAATGGGATTAAAATAATTTTTTATGAAAAGTAACTTTTAGGTTTTATTAATCGCGATTGAAGGTAATTAGTGTGATTTAAGGTAAAAATGATATTATAATAAAATGAAAAAATCTTGACACTTGTCCTAACCCTATTGGATGAGTAATTTCCGACCAAAACAACCCATGGGTCAATTTTTGGGACACCATAGAGCCACTTGTTTAAGATAATGACATTAATGCCTTTTTTAAAGTAAAAGTAAAAAATGACACAAACATGTATTGTTTTACTAAAAAATATTACATGGGGTTATACAAGTCAGATTTTTGACTATAAATAGTAATTGGAAATCTAAAAATATTTCCGACATCATAGTATTTTTTTATAATTTTTAGACATTAAATAAATTAAATTATTTATGACATCATGATGATGCAGTGATTACCTCATTATTTAACGATTTAAATAAAATGAAAAGATAATGTAAAATCTAAGACCTACACATGTAAAAAACCTATTGGATGGGTGTATTTAGAAATCTTATCGCCTTATATTCGAAATACATCAATGTGGGACCTTTTAAATCCGAAACTCTTTTTAAAATAATGTAACATTTCTTAACTTTCCAAGAGTGCCCCTCCTCTCCTCTTATAAAAGGCCCCCAACTCTACCTCCTTACCCACACCTCTCAAGCCTTTGGCTCAGCCAAGATCTGACCATTTTGTCTCTCCACATCCCTCTCCTCATCCTTGAATCCTTACCTTAGTCAGGAAGCTCTTCAAGAATCCCTTTTGGTTCAAACCAATGGGAGTTACCCGATTTTAAGGTAATGTCTTCACTTTGTTCTTTTGTTTTATTTTGCTTCTCCAACCCCCTAAAATATTTTTATTCATTTCATTTGTAACAACTACAGTATATTCAATATAATAGGATATTGTTATAAGAAGGATTCCATCTACACATACACACAGCTACATCTAATGGTTAAAGAACATTCTGTTCCTGTGGATGGTGAATTTCTGCCTCATGAAATGATGATTGTCCAATATTATTTTAACACCTTCAAAGGTGGACATTAAGATGTCACTATAATTATATATTATATATAATATGTTTATGTTTTCCTTAAGCTTCTGTATTTTTCATTTTTGGAATTCCTTTATGGTTTCCATTATGGGTAAACACGATATCTTCATTTTAGGATGTGCAGACTACCGCCCCCTCAAAGTGATTTGATTCGTTAATACCATATGTGGTACATATAGAAGACAGATTTAATGATATTATATATGATACCATACTGGAATTATAATACAATTATGTAACATTATGTTTTAATTCCATTAAATATGAAATAGAAATGGAAGTAGCGTTCATGCGTACGTACGGCTTACCGTCTCCATGAACGGTGCATTTCATTTCTTACCTCTAAATGTTATGTAATGGATATATATGATATATATTATATCTAAATCATGAATATAATTCTGGATATAATGAACCTTTGACCACATAAACAACATGTAATTAAGAGAAGTCTATTTTTGACTTAAGTACCAAATATCGACGAAACAAAATTTATTAAATTAAATGATTACATAACGTTTATAACATGGAAATAAGTTATATAAAAGGAATAATAAACTTGAAAAATGTACTTAAGAAAGTTGAAATTATCACTAGTTTATTATTCATGAGTTTAAAGAGCAATCGAGTCATGTTGGACACGTGGTATGGGACATCGTCCCAATCTCCTTTCATTGAGGCATATTTTGTTTTATAAAAAACATTATTTTATACAGTGTATAAAACTATTTGAAATTTACATTTATTCAAAAGGAATATTTTTAGATGAAGCATTTCACTAAATGACAAAAGCAAATGTTTTTGTCGTACGTATGCGGTGACAACAACTTCTCCACCGCCGTGACCATTATTTGAGTTTCAGATTCCTCTACAAACCATAACTTTTTTTGAATGAAAAATAAATACCATGTTTTAATTTTCTTTTATTTTTGTATTCAAAATGGTTTTCATAATGTTTTTATATCAATGTGTTGTATTAATATCTTCTGATTGAAAAGTGGAAATGTTATGTTTCCTTTATGCATGTTTTATGTGATACGATTATGTTATAGTTCTTGGGAATTGTTATGAAGACGGGTGGTTTCATGATAAACTAAGGGAGGGTGAGCCCAATATAGCTCTCCAATGCATTGGGTACCGTGAAAGAGTTAGACATTAAGGTTTCTCTGAAGAGATTTAGGGAATATAATGTGATGGGTATTCCATACGTAACCATGAGGGTTACTCCCTACGTAAGAATGTTAGGAATGCCTCAAGTTACCTTTATGTCTAATGATTTTTATGATTTATTCATGATTTGATGAGGTATGTTAATGTGATTATGTTTTATGAGTATAGTATGATTTCATAAATGGACTAATGTTTTCATTTCGTACTTTTATATCCCTTACTGAGCTTTTTATGCTCATCCCATGTTTTTGAAATGTTTTTCACAGGTCAAGGGAAAGGTACATGATTTGATGATAGTGTCAAGGAAGTGTCAATAAAGAATCCATGTTTAATTTTAAAAATGTTTCCGTTGATGGGAAAAATGAATACTTTCTTTTATTTTCACCACATTGTTTAAATGTGGGATGTAATTCATGTTTTATGATCTAATTATCTAAAAATATAAACCTGAAAATATCCTCAAGGTGTATTCTTTAAATATCTCAAGATTAAGTAATGTTTAAGGCTGGGGCCTTATAGTTGGTATCATAGGTCGGTTTAGATAACTTTAGGAGTTATAATCCTATTAAATGATTATCCAAAAAAAAATTATAGTCAAATTTAAATGATATAGCATTTGAATATTACCATGTTGCTTCATCTAAGACATGTTTGTTCAGAATTGTTTTCCATAGAGGAAATAGGGAAGTAGTTCTAGGAAGGCATACTGAATAAAATGACCTTCCGAGTCAGCATCCTGAGATGGTCGGAATTGGAAATAAACAGTTTTTTGCAGTAATGGCGCAGTTTACTCAAGCGATAAATGGTGGTGGTATCCATGCACGAGATCAGACAGATCAACCGCAGAGGAACATGTCAGTGGTGGAACATTTCATGAGGCAACATCCCCCATCATTCAGAGGATCATCTGACCCTGTTCCAGCTGAAGGGTGGATTAAAGCACTGGAGAAGATTTTCAATGTCATAGGGTGTTCTCACAATCAAAAGGTTAGTCTTGCTATTAACCGTTTGGAGGGTGAGGCAGATCAGTGGTGGTCGATGGTTAAAAATATCAGGAACATTGATGAGATTGATGCTCTCGACTGGGATAAATTCAAAGGTATGTTTCTTGAGAAGTATTTTCATAAGGCTGTTCGACTGAGGATGGAAAAATAATTACTAGAATTGAGGCAAGAGTAAGACTCAATGGCTACCTATGAAGAAAGGTTCAATCGATTGGAAAGGTATGCTCCAAATTTTATCTGAGACCTAGATAGTAAAATCAATCGTTTTTACTCAGGATTAATTCCAAAATATCGAAGGGCTTTAGCTTCTCGTGAGTTCACAAGTTATGAAAATCTTGTTCGATGTGCTGAGAAGGTTGAAATAGAGTTTGCCGATGATCAAGTGTTCTATAACTATCAGTAGAAGTAGAGACCAAGGTGGTAGGAGAAAGGAAAGAATTATTCAAAAAGTTATGACGGTAAGAAAACTAAGTTTCCAGTTTGTGATAAATGTTGTAAAAGGAATGCTGTGGAATGTCATCTGAATTCGGGAAAGTGCTACAGATGCGCTAAGATGGGACATAAGGCTTGTGATTGCACTGAAAAAGATCAGGGTGATGGTAAGACCAAATTTGATTTATAGTTAGTGAAATGTTTTATGTGCAATGAGATGGGTCATTATGAAAATGAGTGTCTGACAAAGAGCTTGAGTGATGGGAAGCAGGTAGACTACAAGCAAAAAGGGGTGGTGAAATACTTTGCAACTACTTCAGCATATGTCGGGCCATCAAATGAAGTTGTATTAGGTACTTTGTTTGTTTTTTCAGATTATGCCAGTGTGTTGTTTGATTTGGGGTCTACACATTCTTTCATCTCTGAAAACTTTTCTAGTAAAATGGGAATACCATCTCAAGAAATGACTCCAGAACTTGTGGTAAAAACACCTGGAGGAAATGTTGTGGCAAAAAAAATTTATAAGAATCTTCCTATCCTTATCCGTGGAAAGAACCTACTTGCAGATCTTATTGTTTTACCTCTAGTAGAGTTTGATGTTATCCTGGGTATAGATTAACTCTCTAATTACCATGCTAAGATTGACAGTAGTGCTAAACAAGTTTCTTTTCAAAAAGACTTTCAGTTTGTGTACAATAATGAACACTTACTGTTGATAATATATCAAGTGGCCGAGAAACTTGTAAAATATGGAAATGAATGTTACCATACACATATCGTTGAAAACAAGGAAACTGTTCAGATTAATGATGTGCTAGTGGTAAATGAGTATCCTGATGTGTTTCTTGATGAGTTGCCTGAAATAATACCAGACCGGGAAGTTGAATTTACTTTTGACTTAGTTCTTGATGCTAATCCAATTTCAAAACCCCCTTATCGAATGTCTCAAATTGAACTTTTAGAGTTTAAGGAGCAATTGCAAGATTTATTAGAGAAAGGTTTCATTATACCTAGCACATCACCATGGGGTGCTCCTGTTTTATTTTTTAAAAAGACAGATGGTTCAATGATACTTTTCATTGATTATAGAGACTTGAATAAAATCACTGTTAAGAACAAATATCATTTGCCTCATATCAATGATTTTTTCGATCAGCTCCAGGGAGCTTAGTTTTTTTCAAAGATTGACCTGAGATCGGGGTACCATCAGTTGAAGGTAAAGGAAGAAGATATTTTGAAGACCACGTTTCGAACAAGATATAGCCATTATGAATTTGTTTTAATGCCTTTTGGGCTAACCAATGCACCTACTGTATTCATGGACCTTATGAATATAATTTTCCATGAGTTCTTGGATAAGTTTGTGGTTGTTTTCATTGATGATATTTTGGTGTTTTCTAAAAGTAAAGTGTAGCTTGAAAGACAATTAAGGGTTATTTTTCAAACCATAAAAGAAAATAAATTGTATGGGAAATTCAGCAAGTTTGAGTTTTGGTTTCATCAAATTTCTTTCCTTGGTCACATTGTTTCTAAAGGTGGGATAACAGTTCATCCTGCAAAAACAAAGGTTGTGGAAGAATGGCCAAGTCCCACAAATGTAACTGAGATTCGTAGATTCCTTGGTTTTCCAGGCTATTACCGAAGGTTTGTTGGAAATTTTTCACGGTTATCTAGTCCACTGACTAAGCTAACTCGGAAGGGTGTTATGTTTATCTGGACAAAAGAATGTGATTATTGATTTCAGGAACTGAAAAGAAGATTGGTAAATGCTATAGTTTTGGCACTACCTTCCAGGAATGGTGAGTTTTTTATCTACAGTGATGCTTCATTGAAAGGACTTGTTTGCGTCCAAATGTAGAATGATCAGGTAATTTCTAATTCTTCACGATAGTTGAAAACTCATGAGGAAAATTACCCTACACATGATTTGGAATTAGCTGCTGTTGTTTCACTTTAAAAATTTGGAGGCATAATTTGTATGGAGTAAAGTGTGAAATATATACCGATTACAAAAGTTTAAAGTATATATTCACTCAGAAAGAATTGAACATGAGACAAAGGATATGGCTAGAAATAATCAAGGATTATGACTGTACAATTCATTCCCATCTTGGAAAATCAAATAAAGTGGTTGATGCTTTGAGTCAAAAAATTAATGCTTCATTAACAATGTTGTGTTTGGAACGTTATCCTTTGGTTAAGGAGTTGATGAACTTTGTCATAGAAGTTGTTGGTGCAGTAAGTTATTCTATTTTTTTTAGGTATAAGTGAGATCATCTCTATCAGAAAGAATTAAGAAAGCACATAATCAAGGGAGAATGTTGTAGAAAAAGGTAGAGCTGGTTCAGAAGGGTAGGTTTCCTAAATTCAAGATTGATAATGATTGTGTTTTGAGATTTGGGAAAAGATTGTGTGTGCCTTGTGATTCAGAGTTGAAGAGAGAGCTCATAGTTCTCCGTTGTCAGTTCATCATGGCAGTACTAAGATGTATAGAGATCTTCAGGTCTATTACTGGTGGGATGGAATGAAAAGGGATATTGCTGATTTTACTGTGAAGTGTTTGACTTGTCAACAGGTTAAAGCAGAGTGGCAGTTACCGAAAGGGATGCTTCAGCCTTTACCATTTCAAGAGTGGAAATGGGAAAATATACCCATGGACTTCTTTGTGGGATTGCCGAAGACACCTCGAGGTAATAATGCAATCTGGGTTATTGTTGATCGCTTGACTAAATCTACTCATTTCCTTGCTATACGAGATACTTTTTCCATAGATAAAATTTCCTGATTTTATCTTAAAGAGATAGTCAGGTTACATGGAGTTCATCTCTCCATTATATCTGATCGTGATCCCAGGTTTACTTCAATCTTTTGGAAAGGCCTTCAAAAGTCACTGGGTACTGAATTAAATTTTAGTACATCTTTTCATCCTCAATCAGATGGGCAGTTAGAACGAACAATCCAGACATTGGAGGATATTCTACCTGCTTGTTCGATGGATTATCAGGGAAGTTGGGACCAACATCTTTCTTTGGTTGAGTTTTCTTATAATAACAGTTTTCATTCCAGTATACAGATGGCTCTATTTGAGGCATTATATGGTAAACGGTGTCAAACTCCAGCTTTTTGGGATGAAGTGGGTGAAAGGAAGCTGATGGGACCAGAATTGGTATAAGGGATGGAAAAAAAGGTTCAGTTGATTCAGAAACACATGAGAACAGCTAAGAGCAGGCATAAGAGTTATGTAGATAACCGGAGGAAGGATCTATCTTTCGAGGTAAGTGATCATGTTTTTCTCAATGTTTTACCATGGAAAAGTGTGATGCGATTTGGTAAGAAAGGAAAGCTGAGTCTAAGGTTCATTGGACCATATGAAATTCTAGATATAGTTGGATTAGTTGCATACCGAGTGGATTTACCTCCAAGTTTATCTCAGGTACATAATGTTTTTCGTGTTTCGATTTTGAGAAAATATATACCAGATATATCTCATGTTTTGAGTCCAGAGGTAGTTCAGTTGGAAGAGAATAAATCTTATGAGGAACAACCAGTTCAGATTCTTGATCATAGGGAGAAAATGTTGTGGAATAAGGTTATTCATCAAGTAAAGGTTTTGTTGAGGAACCATATGAGTGAAGAGGCAACAAGGGAATCTGAAAATGCCATGAGGGATTAATACCCCCACTTATTCGATAAGTAAATAAATTGCGGGGACAAAATTTTCTAAAGGGGGGAAGGATGTAACATCCCAAGTAGGTAATTAATAATATATATTCTTATATATGTCTATTTATGAATTAGATAGTGTTTTAGAGTCTTAAAATGAGAATAAATCCAATCTTAAGCATGGAATACTCTAATATTTTTAAATGATTGTTTTACCGCCTTTTGATGGAAAACCAATTTTAAATCTATCTTTTGACTATTTTAAAAGCTATATTTGTCAAAATTAATTTATTCATTATTATTGGGACATTTAAATTTACTTTGGATAAATTTCTGGTATTTTTCTGATAATGTTCATTTTTTTAATGAATAGTGAAAAGTGTTGTATTTTAATTCAAAACCACTTTTTAATATAATTTATTTATATAGTTAGATCATCATTTTAATTGGGTTTAAAGTTAAATTAGAATATATTTTAACCATTTAATCCAATTTTGGTCATTGGAAATAATATCACTTTGAGATTGGACATAAACGAGTGTCAATCTTTTAATAGATATTATTTCTTAAAAACACGCAATTTGATTTGACAGCGGGATTTAATTATAAAATTAATTAATGAAACTTCTATATTAAGAATTTGCTAAAATAGAAATCATTTTTGAATTCGGAATATCAATTATGGATTAGGGTGAATTTTTGGTATTTTTCTGAAAAACCTTAATTTTTGATGAATAGTGAAACCACAAAGTGGTAGTTACAAAAACTAATTTTTTGTTTAAATGGAAATTTAGCACTTTTGTGATTTGAATTTCAAAAATCCAATATAAATGATTTCAGTTATTAATTAAAATTCGGTTCAATGGGATTAAAATAATTTTTGAGGAAAAGTAACTTTTAAGTTTTATTAATCACGATTAAATGTAATTAGTGTGATTTAAGGTAAAAATGAAATTATAATAAAATGAAAATATATTGACACATGTCCTAACCATATTGGATGAGTCATTTCCGACCAATACAACCCATGGGTCCATTTTTGGGATCCCATGGATCCACTTTGATATGATAATGACATTAATGCCTTTTTTAAAGTAAAAGTAAAAATGACATAAACATGTATTATTTTACTAAAACAATTTTTAAATGTGGTTATACGAGTCAGATTTTTGACTATAAATAATAATTGGAAATATAAAAATATTTACGACATCATAGTATTTTTTTATAATTTTTAGACATTAAATAAATTAAATTATTTATGACATCATGATGATGCAGCGATTACCTCATTATTTAATGATTTAAATAAAATGAAAATATAATGTAAAATCTAAGACCTACACAAGTCAAAAACCTATTGGATGGGTGGATTTCTAAATATATCACATTTTCTTCGAAATACATCAATGTGGGGCCTTTTAAATCCGAAACTCTTTTTAAACTAATGTAACATTTCTTAACTTTCCAAGAGTGCCCCTCCTCTCCTCTTATAAAAGGCACCCACATCTACCTCCTTACCCACACCTCTCAGGCCTTTTGCTCGGCCAAGATCTGATCCTTTTGTATCTCCACATCCCTCTCCTCATCCTAGAAGCCTTAACTTAGGCAGGAATCTCTTCAAGAAACCCGTTTGGTTCAAACCAAAGGGAGTTACCCGATTTTAAGGTAATATCTTCACTTGTGTTCTTTTGTTTTATTTTGCTTCTCCAACCCCCTAACCTCTTTTTTATTCATTTATTTTGTAACAACTACAGTATCTTCAATATACTAGGATATTCTTCTGAGAAGTATTTCTGCTACACTTACACAAACCTACATCTAATGGTAAAAGAACATACTGTTTCGGTGCATGGTGAATTTCTGCCTCATGAAACGATGATTGTTCAATATTCTTTTGACACCTTCAAAGGTGGCCATTAAGATGACACTATATTTATATATAATATATAATATGTTTATGTTTTCCTTAGGATTCTTTATTTTTCATTTATGGCATACCTTTATGGTTTCCATTATGGGTAAACGTGATATCTTCATTTTTGGAAGTGCGGACTACACCCCCCTCAAAGTGATTTGATTCGTTAATACCATATGTTTTATGTATAAAGGATAGATTTAATGATATTATATATGATAACATACTGGAATTAAAACACTATTATGTCTCATTATGTTTTAATTCCATTAAATATTAAATAGAAATGGAAGTACCGTTCATGCGTACGTACGGCTTACCGTCTCCAAGAAAGGTGCATTTCATTTCTTACCTCAAAATGTTATGTACTGGATATATATGATATATATGATATCCAAATCATAAATATCATTTTGGATATAATGAACCTTTTACCACATAAACAACATGTAACTGTGAGAAGTCCATTTTTTACTTAAGTACCAAATATCGACAAAACAAACTTTATTAAATTAAATGATTACATAACGTTTATAACATGGTAATAAGTTATAAAAATGAAATAATAAACTTGAAAAAGGTTCTTAAGAATTTATAAATTAACACTAGTTTATTATTAAGGATATTAAAGAGAAATCAAGTCACGTTGGACACGAGGTATGGGACATCGTCTCAATCTCCTTTCATTGAGGCATATTTTGTTTTATACAGAACATTCTTTTATACGGTGTATAAAACCCTTTTGACTTTTACATTTATTCAAAAGGAATATTTTTATACGAAGCGTTTAACTAAACAAAAAAAGGGAATGTTTTTGTCGTACGTATGCGGTGACAATGACTTCTTCGCCGCCGTGACCATTATTTGAGATTCATCTTCCTCTACAAGCCATAACTTTTTTTGAATGAAAAATAAATACCATGTTTTAATTTTCTTTTATTTTGGTATTGAAAATGGTTTTCATAATGTTTTTATATAAATGTGTTTTATTGATATCTTGTGATTGAAAAGTGGAAATGTTATGTTTCCTTTATTCATGTTTTATGTGATACGATTATGTTATGGTTCTTGGGAATTGTTATGAAGATGGGTGGTTCGGTGATAAAATAAGGGCGGGTGAGCCTGATATAGCTCTCCAATGCATTGGGTAACGAGAAGGAGTTAAACTTTAAGGTTTCTCCGAAGAGATTTAGGGAATATGCTGTGATGGGTATTCCAAATGTAACCATGAGGGTTACTCCCTACGTAATAATGTTATGAATGCCTCAAGTTACCTTTATGTATTATGATTTATATGATTTATTCATGATTTGATGAGGTATGTTAATTTTATTATGTTTTATGAGTATAGTATGATTTCATACATGGACTAATGTTTTTATTTCGTACTTTTATATCCCTTACTAAGTTTTTTATGCTCATCCCAAGTTTTTGAAATGTTTTTCAAAGCTCAAGGAAAAGGTACATGATTTGATGATAGTGTCAAGGAAGTGTTAATAAAGGATCCATGTTTAATTTTGAATATGTTTCTGTTGATGGTAAAAATGAATAATATCTTTTATTGTAACCACTTTGTTTAAACGTGGGATGTAATGCATGTTTTATGATCTAATTATCTAAAACTCTAAACCTGAAAAGATCCTCAAGGTGTATTCTTGAAATATCTCAAGATTAAGTAATGTTTAAGGCTGGGGCCTTATAGAGAAAGTGGTCGTAGCATATGTGGTTCCATATAAAGTGGTGGGAGGTTCAGTCTTGGGACATATAATGAATGGTCATTAGGGTACACGGTGTTGGGTATCGTGATGAGTACTGGATGGTATGTGTAACTGTGTGCCTATATGAATGGTGTGGTTTAGTGGGTTGGGAATGGGGTGTGGATAAAAGCTGGTTATGTGGGAATATCAATAATGTTTTGTGCATTGGGGAAGGAACCAAGAGTTCATCATCTAATTTGAAATTTGAGAAAGCTCCTTCAAAACAGTTCTCTCTGACCATTAGTGATGTTAGGAGTTGTCAGTCCCACCGCATAGCTATATCCTATATAGTCATGGTCGGTGGAACATGTGGGATAAGAATAGAAACATGAATAGGTGGTGTTCATAGGTACATGAAGTGATTGAAATTGGACAACTCGACTCAATCTCATAGCTGTTGGAAAAGGTAAGAGGGGCTGGAAGAATGATGAGACTACCACGTGGACAATAAGGTTATGGTTTTTTTGAATAGTGTATACCTACTACCTCATAGGAGGATGGATGGAATGAAATGGATAGAATAGTTTGGGTCTAGTTACTTCACCTAGCATGATATTTGTACTTTTTTGTGTGCTGATGATCATTAAATAATGTACATACGAATCTGGAAATACAACTATATTAGTTTGTAAAAAAGTGAACAACATGATTCTATACTCTGCGATCATCACCACAAATTCTCACTTATTAACGATACTCTATCACTCAGGAATAATTCTATTACTTTTAGCTAGGAATATATGGAAGTGGGAACCATGATGCATGATTCTGAAGGATAGTACTCTTCTAATAGGGTCCTGAGTGTTTCTGGGTGTGAGAGAGACATAGTTGCGGTGATGGGAATACCATACATGCACAAACATCCAATATTCATTTATGTGTAAACTATTAGTTATCCTATAGAGGATGTTATTGATAATATAGTGAATTTGTAGACCCCATCATGATTTTTACAAGGTTATTAATGTTTTATTTGTATTGATAACTGATTGATTTGTGAGAAAGATCAAATGATTGTTCCCTACCACACTGAATAATAAAATTTTTCAGTAGGGATAGGTTATCATTTTAACTAACTTAAGGAATATCATAATAAGAATATGCAACATGTTCAAGAAAAATTGATGATCTTTAATTAGAATAGAATAAGATAAAGCTCAGAGGATTAGTTTTTTTACTAGAGAACTGATTGAATCTCTTAAAAAGGATTAATCCTAGAATAAAATGTATCCCATTGTATTCAATATAATACTTCAAGTATCCCAGGAACCCACTAGATAGTGTGTACTGTAAAAGGAAAAGTTCCACTCCGGAACTCCCATGCTAGTGATAACCTTGTCCATTCTTAGGATACATGAATCATGTAGGATATTGATGAACTAGGATTCTAGAATCAAGTATCCCATTGGATACCTAAGACGCCATAAATAGGTATCCTAGTGAAGATGTGGGATAAATCATGTATCATAGTAAATGACCAAGAATTCCTGGTAAGACCCTAAAATGTCCTAGTATGTGATACATCATGTATCCGATGCATGAACTGGTTTGTGAGTTCCTGCAAATGTTTGAGGAAGTAGTATTATTTGTGTGATTTGTGGGTGGGTATGGTGATAATTTAATGGAGTTGGGGGAATGGAAACATATTTTTCTTGTAATAAATGGATATATGGTAACAATTAATACTATAAATCATGGTTGGGTTTATAAATGATTTTAAAGTATTATTTCAGAAATCCAATCAATTCATACTCCACCTAAGGGAAAATTGGTGCAGCTAAGATTACAGTTGTCGGGGTGGAAGATTGAAACGATGATACCTAAAATCGCCATGGTTTGTGGAAAATAAATGGGAACAATTTAAATAACAATAGATTTATGGAATAATGTTGGATTAATTTGACAGACTCTTTAGGCTCAGGGCCTGAATACCTATAGTTTTGAATTTTATTATAATAAGAAAGATGGTGCGAGATCGAAAAAGTAAGGATTGGAACATCGATGATCTGAATTGGGTATTTTGGGGAAATAGTACTGTGACCAAGATGTTACTATTGGGGAATATTTTTCATGAAGGCACCCATGAAAATCCTATTGATTGGGTGGTATTGTATTTGGACTAATCTAGGTGTTCAATTAATCAGATACTATATAGACTGAATGGAGTTGGTGGGGTTGGAATATAGACATTACTGGGATTGGAATACTACTTGGGTCATAGGATAAGGATAGAACTATGTATAAACCTATATAATACTAGACATGTGATATAGAGTATAATGGATCATGGATTTATATGGCCAGTTCAGTGTTCCCCGGTATATGTTTATGTGGTGAATTGCAGGAAGAATGACTCGATTCAGAAGCAAGAAAACCAATATTTTTTTATTAGTAGATAATGGTTTTTTGTTGATGGAATGGATGGAATGGACTCAAGAAATGATAAGACATTAGGATATGGTTGAATAGAATCTATGATGATCGCTAAATGATATTTCACCTATCATCCAGGGGTTGTACTTCATGACATTCCAAATAGACCTGGAGAGTTTTCATTGTGACTGTTGATCATCTTCATTATATGATGAGCTTTAAATATTGGAATCAGTGGATTGTTGGAAAGTATATGGTTATAGTTATCATTAATAGGATACTAGGGAATATATATGTGGTTTAATGCTTGTAGTTTAGTTTTGGGTTATTTTACACTGTAATTATTATTTTGAATGATAAACCAAACAAATAATACTATAACTTTTGATATATATACAATTCCAAAATCCGATCCAGTAATGGGTAAAACATGTATATTAAAAGTAGAAATAAAGTATTCATACTAGAAAAAATGAATTTAATTATTCTATTCACAACACATTTTTTCTGTCATAGTTGGGATGTTACATCTCTGAATTGATATGTGATGCTCCAACATGGGTGTTTAAATCAACTATTCATGTTTATACTATATTGTGCACTATACAGTGCTTAGCGTAGTGACATGTGTGGAAAGAATCATTATTCTATGATATAGTCTTGGAACATCACCTAATACCTATAATCCAATCCAAACCACACTTCTTAGAACATAACTTTGAAACTACCAACCCTATTTGACTTTCTTCCAATCTCATGTACATATTCCATAGGATTTGTTGTAACATGACAGACTTGCTACTACATGTTTAGTTTTTCGAAATAATAAAAAAAATTAAAACATATAGTAGTTAGGGTACTCATCCCAAACTGTACAGTAAGAGGGGATTGGGATGTTATGACCAATTAGATTATATTTTGAGAATCTATAGCCCGGGCCGCCAATAGACAATGGTTCATCTATCAAACATATTAAAATTATCACCTTTCTATTCCACCTAGTCATAACCCTATATAAGAGGGCCTAATTGTTTCTTCCATTAGAAACATCAATGGTTTCATAAAGAAGGAACAATAGTAAAATGTTATATTTTATAGCATGTAACACCAGTACCACAATAGAGAACCTCATGGTCTAGATTTTTGTGTATGCTTGATAGGGTTGGAGTGGAGTGGGGAAGAAATAGAGGGCGTCATGTAGTAACCCTGGGTACATGGGTGTTCAACATAGAAAAAATACAACTCTAGGAAAATAGTTATTTGGTCAACCATCTCATCCAATAAACCCATTTTTATTGGGCAAAAAATGTTTTCATCTCAGTCACTACAGAAGGTACTTATCATGCCTATGTATCATAGTTGATCGATGAGTCACACTACATTGATATGATATGATATGATATGATATGATATGATATGATATGATATGATATGATATGATATGATATGATATGATATGATATGATATGATATGATATGATATGATATGATATGATATGATATGATATGATATGATATGATATGATATGATATGATATGATATGATATGATATGATATGATATGATATGATATGATATGATATGATATGATATGATATGATATGATATGATATGATATGATATGATATGATATGATATGATATGATATGATATGATATGATATGATATGATATGATATGATATGATATGATATGATATGATATGATATGATATGATATGATATGATATGATATGATATGATATGATATGATATGATATGATATGATATGATATGATATGATATGATATGATATGATATGATATGATATGATATGATATGATATGATATGATATGATATGATATGATATGATATGATATGATATGATATGGTATGATATGGTATGATATGATATGATATGATATGATATGATATGATATGATATGATATGATATGATATGCTATGATATGATATGATATGATATGGTATGATATGATATGATATGATATGATATGATATGATATGATATGATATGATATGATATGGTATGATATGATATGGTATGATATGATATGATATGCTATGATATGATATGATATGATATGATATGATATGATATGATATGATATGATATGATATGATATGATAT